>VZQC01012778.1:342913-457158 GCA_009823505.1 Rhizomys pruinosus
TCAGCAAAATGAAACAAAACAAAACCAAAAAACACCTACAAACTTTGTCATACAAATATTGGACATTGGCTATGTCGTTCAACTGCTACTAAAAATTAGCAGTGTTCATTCTGAAACATATTAAACAATAAAAAGCATTCCAATTCTTCTTGTATTTTAGAAAAATTCAACCTCACTTCACTGCACAGAAATATCTAAGGACTTCACTGACAGGTGATTTTTTTTTTAAGTAACTTCACTAAATAAACAAGATTAAGGAATTGTTTCCATATTGATTTGGATAATTTTCATTAAGAAAATACATCTAGAATAAAATACTTTACACTTCACTGAATATGTCAAAAGTATTTTAATTTATGTAAACAATAAAAATGACTAATAAAATTCTTAAAAAAAAAAGAGAAAATACATTAAAGGCATGGTGGCCCATGCCTTTAATCGTAGCACTAGGGAGGCAGAGGCAGGCAGATCTTTGTGAGTTCAAGGCCAGCCTGGTCTACAGAGTGAGTTCCAGGATAGCTGGGGCTTTAGGGAGACCCTATCTTGAAAAGACAAAAAAAAAAGGGGGGGGGGAGGGCTGGAGAGGTGGCCTAGCAGTTAAGAGCACCGACTGCTCTTGCAGAGGACCCGGGTTCGATCCCCAGCACCCACATGGCTGCTGAGAACCGTCCGTAACTCCAATTCCAGAAGTCCAGTTCCAGGGGAATCCGACACCCCCTTCTGACCTCCATGGCATTGCACAACACGGATGCACAAACCTACATGCAGACAGTACATTCATACACATTAAATAAATAAATGAATGAAAGACAAAAAAAAGAAAATTTCTGTTCTTTAAAATTTATTATTTTTATTTTATGTGTATGAGTGTATTGCCTACATGTATGTACATGGATCTGTGCCATGAACTGCCCGAGGAAGCCAAAGGATGGCATCAGATCCTCTGGAATTGGAGTTATGGGTGGTTGTTAGTCACCATGTGGGTCTGGGAATCAAATCAAGGTCCTCTGCAAGAGCCGTCAGTGCTCTTAACCACTGAGCCATCTTTCCAGCCCACAGAAAATATATTTGTATATAATTAAATAATTCTACATATAAAGTCATATCAAAATAATTTAACAAAACAGAAAAGATTTATACCTCCTTAGCACAGTTATTAGTGGACAGATGTTGAAAAATTCTTGCTATTTTGAATAATGAAACTACAAAGTTGGACATTTGAGTTGTTTTTAAAATCAATGTAACCACATTAAAAGAAATAAGGGCTAGGGAGATAGGTCAGTGGTCGAACTTGGTTCGACCAAGTTGTTTAGCATGCACAAGGTCCTGGGTTCAAGCCCTGGACAAGACCCTCTTTCAAAAACAACACAACAACAACAAAAAAGAAACACAGTTAAGATTTAAAAAAAAAGGTTTTCTCACCATCATCAGGAATGTCCAGCTCCAGCTTCCTGTCCCACTCAAGGCAGTGTGAAGTTAATTTGTCCGTTTCCGACTGGAGGCTATTTCTAAAATCATGATATACCCTCAGTTTTCCAAATGTTGCCTACTCTAGTATCAGTATTAGTATTATTACACTTTGTATATTGATATGTAGTATTAGGCAACATATACCACACATACACAAACACAAAATAGGCACAATAGCAATTTCTAAGAATTGATATGTATTTAATGAACTATAATATATTAAGATCCATGAATGAAAAATTTCCTACCTAAAGGTAGATGTGGATAAATGATGTCATGAACCTACTTCTGAAGCTAACATTTCTAATCTGTTCTTTTTCAGAAGCTGACTGGAGCCCACCATTCCTTAGTGTGTAATAAGTACTCTGATACTGTCAATAAAACCAAGGACAAGCCAACTGCTAAGAGTAAGTTGAAGCGGCCAGGCATGGTGGCACAAGCCTTTAATTCTAGCACTGGGGAGGCAGAGGTAGGTGTATCTCTGTGAGTTCAAGGCCACCCTGGGGGTACAGGGAAAACCTGTCTCAAAAAGACAAAAAAAAAAAAAAAACACCTAAAATTTCCAGGTCTACTAGAAAATAAATCCTCACTCTTCCAAATACTACTTTACTTTCTCTGGTTTTTGTACACTAAATATATCATACAATTCATCAAATAGAAACACAGAATTCTACCTCCCTTCTGTTTTATTTCATGTTTTGAGACAGAGTTTCACTATGTAACTCTATATATCCCAAAGGTCAGAGATCTGCCTCCCTTTGCTCCTCTGAGTTCTAAAAGTACAACTCACCACCACACCCAGCCCTATTTGTTGGTTTGTTTGGGGGAGATTTTATTTTTTTTATCTTTTTTGAGACAGGGTCTGCAACCCCAGCTAGCTGGAACTTGCTATGTAGACCCAGCTGGCCTTGAACCCACAGAGATCACCTTAGTGCTAGGATTAAAGGCATTGGCCACCATACCAGGCTTGCTGGTTTGTCTTTAAAAGTAGGATCTCGGGGCTGGAGAGATGGCCTAGCAGTTGAGAGCGCCGACAGCTCTTACTGAGGACCGGGTTTGATCCCCAGCACCCACATGGCGGCCGAGAACCGTCTGAAACTCCAGTTCCAGGAGAACTCCAGTTCCAGATGGTTCTCGGCCACCATGTAGGTGCTGGGGATCGAACCCGGGTCCTCTGCAAGAGTGGTCGGCGCTCTCAACCGCTAGGCCATCTCTCCAGCCCCTGGAATTTTAGTTTTATAAGATGAAAGAAGTTATGGAGATGGATGTGGTGATGAGCACATGATGCCAGGAATATAAGGAATGATGGTGAACTGCGCAGTTAAAATGCTTAGGTGTAGCCAGCATGGGCTACAGAGTGAGTTCCAGGCCAGCCAGAGCGACAGGGAGACCCTGTCTCAAAAAAAAAAAAAAAAAAAAAAAAATGCTTAGATGGTAAATTATATTACGTATAGTTTATCACAACAAAAATATTGGGAAAAATATCTTCACAAGCCACAATTAAAAAAACAAGGAGAGGGAGAACTACGACGCACAAATACTCTACTAGGAGAAAAGCTAGGAGGACAGTTTTTCCTTTTTCTTCTGAGACACAACCTCATTTAATATGTAGCTCAGGATAGTCTCAAATCTGAGAGCCTCCCAAGTGCTAGGGTTATGGACATACGCCATACCTGGCTCCATTTTGGTTTCTTAAGGTTTAGGGGGCTGAAGAGATATAGCTCAGTGGTTAAAGCACCTGCTGCTCTTGCAGATGACCTGGGTTCAGTTCCTAGCACCCACATGGCAGATAACACTGTCCTTTACACTAGTTCCAGGGAATGTGATGCCCTCTTCTGGCTTCCACAGATACCAGACACAGACAGACTTCACTTACATTCATGCAGAAAACCACTCATACACATAAAAATAAAATCTTTTTGGTCTTTTTGAGACAGGGTCTCCCTATAGCGCCAGCTGTCCTGGAACTCAAGATGTAGAGCACTCTGGCCTTGAACTCACAGAGATCCTGCCTCTGCCTCCCAAGTGCTGGGATTACAGGTTTTGCCACCACACCTGGCTTCTCTGAGGTGCCTACCAAGTGTATTTGGGGAGAAACTCCAAGAACGAGTTGAGGAACAGCTGTCTTTCTATGAGCATGGAGAAATTCCATGGAAAAATCTAGAAGTCATGAAGGAAGCAATGGTTCAGGCAGAGGAAGCAGCTGCTGAGATTACCAAGAAGCTGGAAAACAGGAGAAGAAACGCGTGAAGAAGGAAAAGCAGCGACCAGCTGCACGGGCCCGGCCCCATCGGAGAACAGCAGAGCTCCAGAAGAACGGGAGGAGACAGGTGACAAACCCAGAAAGAAGAAACAACAAAGCCCCAAGAGCTTCCTCAGGAAAACGGAATGGAAGAGCCACCTGTCCCTTCCCCTAAACGGAAGAAAAAGAAAGCTGTCCCCAAGGAGGACTCGGTCAGTGATCCCGAAGAGACCGCTACTACAGCACAGCCCTCCTGTCCGGAATGGAAGAAGTCTGCACCTAAGAAGGAAACGGCCAGTGAACCAGAAGAGACCACAGACATGAGTGTCCCTAAGAAAAGAGGAAATGTTCTTGCAAGGAGCCAGCTAGCCCCGGGCCTGAAGCTGCTGCTGGCTACAAGAGTGTCACAAAGAAAAAGAGAAAGTTCTAGAAAACACCTCAGGAAGATCAGAATGGACATTTCCTGGGTGGAGAGGCATGCTCACAACAGATACCTTCCCAAGTCCAATAAAAAATCACAAAAAAGGGGCTGGAGAGATGGCTCAGTGGTTAAGGGCACTGACTGCTCTTGCAGAGGACCCGGGTTCAGTTCCCAGCACCCACATGTTAGCTAAGAACCGTCTTTAACTCCAGTTCCAGGGGAATCTGACAACCTCTTCTGACCTCCATGGCATTGCACGATACGGGTGCACCAACCTAAATGTAGACAGTACACTCATACAAATAAAAAATAATAAAAAACACATGCACACACACAAAAAATGGTAAAAATAAATAAAATCTTAAAAAAAGAAAAGAAAATTTTAGGGCTAGAGATATAGCTCAGTGACAGAGCACTTGCCTAGCAAGTCAAATTCCCACCAATAAAAAAAAGACAAAGCTGGGCGGGGTGGCTAGGGGATGTCCAGATATCTGTTCTGTAACTGAGTGGCAATGTTCTAAAGAACTGCAGATACTATGCTGGAAAAAGAAAGAACGGAATCTTAATATACTGCTTAAGGGAACATAAACTGAACTCATTTGGTCTTTTCAAGACAGGGTCTCCCTGTAGCCCCAGCTGTCCTGGAATTTGCTCTGTAGACCAGGCTGGCCTTGAATTCACAAAGATCCCCCTGTCTCTGCCTCCCAAGTGCTAGGATTAAAGGCGTGCACCACCACGCCCGGCTTGCTTGTTTATTTTTATCTGATGTGAATGAATGTTTTACCTATATGTATGCAAATGCATCCATGTTGTACAATTTTCAGAGACCAGAAGAGGGCAAATAAGTGTTAGCTACCATGTGGGTGCTGGGAACAAAACCTGGGTCACCTATAAGAGCAAGTGGTGATCTTAACTACTAAGCCATCTCTCCAGCCCCTTCCCTATTTGTTTTACTTTTCTTATAGTCACGATCTCCGGCATCCCAGGCTGGCCTTGAACTTGCTATGAACCCAAGGAGGACCTTGAACTGCTGATCTTCTTGCCTCTACTGTGCTGAGGTTATAGGCATGTCGAGATTATTTCATGCTAGGGCTCAAATCCAGGGCTTTGTACACGTTAGGCAAGTACTCTTTTATCAGTTCCTTACATCTCCAGCCCTGGAGATTGTGGATTTTCATATACACAAATTTAAAAGCATTCGAGATATTTTCTTTTCAGTTTTGAATATTAAGTGACAATCTGAACCTTATGCTTCATCAACAGATTCCTACTGAACTGTGATAGACAGTACCCTTGGACACTATGTACCCTCACATGAGAATGCTTCTCAGGTACTAAAATAGAATGTCTTCTACATTTAATATTACATGAGAAGAAAACAAGGAGTACTGTTTAAAACCCAACAAAAGCAGCAAAATGAGAATCACCAAAAGCCAGACTCTCCCCACTTACTATATTATTTACGCATTAAATTAAGCATTTTACTTTGGGCATAAATGTCTAAATATGGTAGGACAGACAAACCTGAAATACGGCACATCATGTTGGGGTTGAGACACTTGACCATTTACTTCGAGTGATGTGACTTCTTTATTTGAAAGGCAATTTGAATCTTTAGTAGTAACTTCCTTTTGAATTAAGCCATGTTCTATGAATTAAAGAACACATTACCTACATAACTTAAAGCAGCAATGACATTCCTAAAATGACATTTCTCACAAAAAGATATTAAAAATTCTTGTTTTATCAGTGTTGAATTTAAAATTCTGTTTTTTTGGTTTTTTTTTAATTTTATTTATTTCTGTGTGTATGAATGTACTGTCTGCATGCAGGTCTGTGCACCCAAGTCGTGCAATGCTGCGGAGGTCAGAAGAGGGTGTCGGACTCCCCTGGAACTGGAGTTCTCCTGGAGTTGGAGTTTCAGACGGTTCTCGGCTGCCAGGTGGTTGCTGGGGATCAAACCCGGGTCCTCTGTAAGAGCGGTCTCGGCGCTCTTAACCGCTAGGCCATCTCTCCAGCCCCTCTGTTTCTGTTTTATTCATTTCAATCACACCTAATATGGCTGTCATATGTGGATGAGTGTTTGACATTTGTGGAGGCCAGAGGTCAATCTGTCATGTCATTCCTCAGCCACTGTCCATCTGTCCTTTTTTGAGACATGGTCTCTCACTGGCCTGGAACTTTGCCAAGCAGGCTAGCCTAACTGGCTAACTGTAGCTTTGTCCCTACCTGATTACCAAGTACATACCACCACACCAAAATGTTTTTGTTTTGTTTTGTTTTTTGTCTTTTTGAGACAGGGTTTCCCTGTAGCCCCAGCTGGCCTGGAACTCTCTCTGTAGACCAGGCTGGCCTTGAACTCACAAAGATCTGCCTACCTCTGCCTCCCAAGAGCTAGGATTAAAGGCATGCTCCACAACGCCCAGCTCCCCAAATGTTTTTTTGTTTTGTTTGGTTTGGTTTTGGCTTTTGAAGACAGGGTCTCCTTATAGCCCCAGCTGTCCTGGAATTCACTATGTAAACCAGGGTGGCCTTGAACTCACAAAGATCCGCCTACCTCCGCCTCACAAGTGCTAGGATTAAAGGCTTGCACCACCACACCAGGCCCAAAATGTTTTTTTTAATATAGTTTCTGGAGATGGCACTCAGATTCTCATGATTTAGAGACAAGCGCTTTTTGACAGATCTCCCTAGACCTTGTCAATGTGTTTTATCTCCTCAAATTCCCTCAGTCTATAGTTTTCATTCCAACTTTCTTTCCTCATATATCCTTATACACATTTTTCCCATATTTTTCTTCAGACACTGGTCATATCTCTGAACTATATGGTAAAAACGTGCTGGGTCTACAGAAAATCCTGCCAAATCATAACCCAGAAAAATAAAATCTCAATGAAAATACTGTACCTTGTCAGATGTGGTGGCTCTCACCTTTAATACCAGCACTCAGGAGGCAGAAGCAGGAGGATCTCTGAGTTCAGGGCCAGCCTGGTCTACACAGAAAGTTCCAGGCCAGCTGGGGCTTCAGGGAGACCCTGTCTCAAAAGACCAAAACCAAACAAACAAACAAAAAATACTGTACCTTTGCTATAAACTTCGAGATAATCCAAAACATGCTGTGGTTTGTTTGAATCTTGCTGTAGTGTATCGGTAGAATAAGTTGTAGATTTTTGTGCCAAGAATTCTTTTGTAGCATCCTGAGTTATCACACTAAAAACAACGGCAAAAAAACCCTTCATGAAAGATGAACTCCACATATATGTAACCAAAGGGTTTTGAAAGTACGTTGCCTTTTTTTTTTTTTTTTTTTTTGGTATTTTTGAGACAGGGTCTCCCTTTAGTCCCAACTGGCCTGGAGCTCACTCTGTAGACCAGGCTGGCCTTGCACTCACAGAGATCCGCCTGCCTCTGCCTCCCAAGTGCCAGAATGAAAGGCGTGGCCACCATGCCTGGTAGTACGTTGCTTTTTTTAAAAATGGAGAATAGAATTTAAAATTTTCTTTTTTGTCTAGGTCTCATTATTTAGCCCACAGACTTGCTTTTTATCTAATAAATTTCTATTTAATGCCTCTCATGTGCAACACAGTTCAAGGCACCGAGGAGAGACTAGAGAATACAAGTAAAGGCCCTGCCTTCTTGAGGTAGATTATTAGCTGGTCTTGGGATAGGATGGTAAATAAATAAGATATGGCTCTGGAGTACATCTGCCTACTGGTTACAGGCTACTAGGAAAAATAAAGCAGAGTAAGAGAAGCACATTGTATAAAAGAGAGCCCAGAGAAATAGAAAAGACCTAAAGAATGAAAGAATCAGAGATCAGGGAAAAGTGAACAAACAGGGGACAAGTGTGTGGGGTGTGACTTTTCTGGGAATGACTGCAGCAAGCCTTTGCAATTTAATTCTTGCACAGCCTAGCAATGAAGTTAATCATGTTTTGAGATCATTTAGGATTGTGTACTCACTGTTTACATACCATATATTCAGCTTGTTTAGAATTAACTGACCCTTAAGAAACAACATTATCAATCCTATAGTGCTTTGCAATGTAGATGTCATTAACTCTTACAAGATGCATGCATAGTATTAATCGTGTGCCAGGTTCCTATTTCTCCTTCATGATTCATTAATGGCTGACTCGGAGCAATGTATGAATATGTAAGATGTGGTAATTGGACCTAACGTCCGCTGCTTAAAGCAGCAATGATGTTGAAAATAACCTGATCTCAACCAGAAATGTTGGAAGCAACTTGTTTAAAAATATTTTATTATTGCTGGGTGTGGTGGTGCATGTCTTTAATCCTAGCACTTGGGAGGCAGAGGGCAGCCTGGTCTACAGAGTGAGACCCTGTCTCGAAAAGACCAAAAAAAAAAAATTTATTTTATGTGTATGTGTGTATTGCCTGCATGTACATAAGCATACTCATGTCATGCAATGCCCACAGAGGTCAGACAAGTTCATTGGATCCCCTGGAACTACAGTTTTGGACAGTTGTTAACCCCCATGTGTATGCTGGAAATTGAAACCAGGTCCTCCACAAAAGCAGCCAGTGCTCAGAACTACTAAGCCATCTCTCCAACCCTGAGGTTGGAATTTTGTATGCTGGTTTTGTATGTGGTTCTGATTCAGAAAAGTCAGAAAAACAACTTCTTCCTTTGTAAAACTCTTATCAAAGATTGCTTATCAAAGACTCCTTTCCTATCCTTTGTCAGATACCCTGCTCAATAAAAAGACATCGCCTGTTACAAAATAACAAGAGAATAGTTCTGAGAAAAATGTTAACACTTCAGAACAAATCAGGCTCATTCTTGGTTTAAATAACTCCAAGGGTTAGTTTTTTTTTTTTTTTAAATGCAGCACCTCCACGCAAGTGAACAGACCCTGAGGCATGAAGCCAGGAATTCAGAAGTGGATGAAGAGAGGTGGAAAGTGAGGTCAGAAAGGATCCAGAGACCAGATCACAGGGCTTAGGGTCCTAGGGGAATTTTTGGGTTTTACTGAGATAAAAGGCTATGATGTCCTGCTGCCCCCCCACGCTGGGAGGAAACCCAGGGCCTTTGGAAGCAAGCCTCTGCATTGGGCCACTGTTTTTGTTTTCTGGCAACAGCATCTTGCTACGCAGCTGGGACTAGCCTCAAACTCTCAATGCTCCTTAGCCTCACAAATGCTGCAATTTCGCCGGGCGTGGTGGCGCACGCCTTTAATCCTAGCACTTGGGAGGCAGAGGCAGGCGGATCTTTGTGAGTTCAAGGCCAGCCTAGTCTACATAGCGAGTTCTAGGACAGCCAGAGCTACAGGGAGACCCTGTCTCCAAAAGACCAAAAAAAAAAAAAAAAATAATAATAATATTTTTTTTAAATGGCATGGTGGCCAACTGTGTTGGTACATGCCTTTAATCCCACCATCTGGGAAGCAGAGGCAGGTGAGTTCAAGGCCAGCCTAGTCTACATAGCGAGTTCTAGGACAGCCAGAGCTACAGGGAGACCCTGTCTCCAAAAGAAAAAAAAAAAAAAAAAAAAAAGTACACAGATTTCCCACCATGCCTGGCTCTCTATCTTTTTAAAATGTTTATTCTGGGCAGGAAAAATTTAAAAACCAGTAAAAGGAATAGCCATCTTTTTAAAACTAACTATAATGGGATTCTAAGATACTGAAAATCTTTTAATGGAGGATAAACACTCAATAGTCTTATATACTGCTGAGCAGTTTCTAATAATTTGTTACTAGATAGTCTTTGCTAAAACAACTTTGCCTTTTGTTATTTTTTGGTCTTTTTGAGACAGGGTTCCCCTGTAGCCCCAGCTGTCCTGGAACTTGCTATGTAGACCAGGCTGGCCTTGAACTCACAGAAATCTGCCTGCCTCTGCCTCTGGGATTAAAGGTGTATGCCACCATACCTGGCTGCCTTTTCTTTTAAAAATTCCAGCTGACCCACCCTGCAACTTTGCAAATTATTTTCTGCTGCTAAAGGAAGTTTTTTGAAAGAAAGGAAGGCAAAGAAAATAGAGAGAGCCTATTTAAACAAGCCATAGTATTATGAAAATTCTGTTCTTATAAAAATTTCATTTGGGGGCTGGAGAGATGGATCAGTAGCTAAAAGCAGGTGCTCTTCCATTATCAGGCAGTATACAACTGCCTCTAACTCCAGCTCTGCAAGCACCTGACGCCTCTGGCTTCCTCAGGCACTTGCACATAGGCACATCCTGACACATTTATACACATAAAAAAATAAATAAATTCTTCACACTGGGTGTGGTGATACAAGCCTATATCCTTGTACCCAGGATGCTGAGGCAGCCTAGGCTACAGAATGAGATACTATCTTATCACGACAAATATTTGTTCTAAGAGCTAAGAATATAAGCTCAGTAGTAGAGTGGTAGAGGACCTATTTAGCATACATAAGGCCCTAGGTTCAATCTCCAGTAACACAAATACTTAAGCAAATAATTTTTTTTTTTCAGTCTTTCTGAGATAGGGTCTCCCTGCAGCCCCAGCTGTCCTGGAACTCTCTATGTAGACCAGGCTGGCCTGGAACTCAGAGATTCACCTGCCTCTGCCTCTTGAGTGCTGGGATTAAAGACGTATGTCACCACGCCTGGCTTAAGCAAACAATTTTTTTTAATTTTTTTATTATTTTTTTATGTGTATGAGTGTACTGTCTGCATGTAGGTTGGTGCACACGTGTCATGCAATGCTGAAGGAGATCAGAAGAGGGCATCGAATTCCCCTGGAACTGGAGTTAAAGAAGGTTCTTAGCCACCATGTATGTGGGTACTGGGAATTGAACCCAGGTTCTCTTCAAGAGCAGTTGGTGCTCTTAACCACTGAGCCATCTCTCCAGACCCGCAAATAATTTTTAAGTGTTATAATTAAGCCATTTATTAAAAGCAAAAACCAAAAACCAACAACAGAGAAAATTGACAGAAAATATCAAAACTATCAAAGACATTATTGTAGTCATATGGACTTTTTTCAAAAGAACAAATTTTTGTGAATTATAATTAGCATACACAAACACAGTGGGGCCAGGCATGATGGCGCATGCATTTAATCCTAGCACTAGGGAGAGGCAGAGGCAGATGGATCTCTGTGAGTTCAAGGCCAGCGTGGTCTACTTAGTGAGCTCTAGGACAGCTGGGACTACAGAGAGACCCTGCCTTGAAAAGACCAAAAAATAAATAAAAATACATCTAAAGTGCTTGGCTTGTTATTAAGATTACTTGTTTGTGTTTAAAGATTATATCTTACTCTTCCAGGTTTGTCGGGTTCCAGTCATAACTGGGTGTCAAGAAAGCATTGGCACTTCTAGGAGTCATGGGTGCTACTTGATAGGTCTTCAGACCATCCAGTGGCTGAAACATGAAATCTTTGGGTGCAAAGGAAATCTTCCCTTTCATTTTTGTAGGATTTGTCTTCGGTAAGTTTTCTATTTCTGATAAGACTCCATCTGGATCTACTTCATTTGTTACCCTGGTTTGTGACTCCAAGGTATTTTCATTATTGACTTTAGAAGAAATGACCTAGGTATAAACAAACAGACTAAAGCTGTAATTTCTCTTCCAAGAATACATTCAACCTTTTTTTTTTAAGGGCTTGAGGGCTAGAGAGATGGGGCTCAGCAGTTAAGAGCATTGGGTGGTCTTGCAGAGGACCTAGCTTTGATTCCCAGTACCCACATGACAGCTAGCAACTGTTGGTAACTTCAGCTGTCTCCACCTCCCAGTGCTGGAACCAAAGGCATGCACCACATGCCCAGCCCCAAGTATCTTCTTCAGTCACTCTCTGGCTTATTTTTGAGACTGGGTAGCATTTGGGGAACTTACCAATTCAGATAGATTAACTAGTTGTCAAGCTCCAGAGATTCATGTGTTGGAGATTACAAGTAGCTGCTGGGTGTCAGAACTTAGGTCCCCATGCTCATAAAGCAAGTACTTTACCAATTGAGCTATCTTCCAGTCCAGTTTTTTGAGACAAGGTCTCACTGTGTAGCTGAGATATTAGAAGGGGGTATCAAATTCCCTGGAACTGGAGTTAACGGACTCGAGTTAGCTGCCATATGGGTGCTGGGAAATTGAACCCAGTTCCTTTGTAAGAGCTGCCAGTGCTCTTAGCTGGTGATCCATCTCTCCAAACCCCAGAACCTGAGTTCTTAACTCTAATCTCAGGGAATCCAACACCCTTTTTGAAAGCATACACATGATACATTTAAACACTCATACATATAAGACTGTACTTATTACCTTTATTTTATGTGTATGACTGTATTGCCTGCATGTATTTGCGTGCACCCATGTCACGCAATGCTGTGGAAGTCAGAAGAGGGCATCCGGTTCCACTGGAACTGGAGTTACAACTGGTTGTTAGTGCCATGTGGGTGCTGCAAGAGCAGTCACTGCTCTTAACTGCTGACCCATCTCTCCAGCCCCAAATTTTTAAATAAAGAAAAGTTCTGCTGGGGCCAGGCATGGTGGTGCATGCCTTTAATCCCAGCACTCAGGAGGCAGAGGTAGGCAGACCTCTGTAAGTTCAAGGCCAGCCTGGTCTACAGAGTGAGTTCTAGGACAGCTGGGGCTCCAGGGAGACCCTGTCTCAAAAAGACCAAACAAACAAACAAACGAAAAAAACCCACAAAAAACTCAGGACCTCTGCAAGAGCAATCAGTCCTCTTTATACAAGTGCCAGGTATGGTGGGGCACTCCTTTAATCCTAGTGCTTGGGAGGCAGAGACAGGTGGATCTTTGTGAGTTCAAGGCCAGCCTGGTCTACAGAGAGAGACCAAAAAGAAAAAAAAAATGTATACAAGTGGACATTACAGGACAATTTGAAGGCGTTGGTTTTCTCCTTCTACCGTGCAGATTCATGGGGGAAGTGTGTTCACCACGGAGCCATCTCTTTTTTGTTTGAGGATCTCATCGTACAGTGCCAGATGCTGTCAAAACACTAGCTTATTTAATACTTAAAACTATTCTGTGTAGGAATTCTGTTAGAGATGGAAAAATAAAGTGAAATTACATAGCAGGCCCAAGTTATGCTGTGAATTGGAAGCACAGACAATGTTCAAACGCGGATCTAGTTGGAACCAAGTCAGTGCATTTCACCCATCAACTGATTCTTGTAACATTGTTTCTCTCAACTATGTTGGTGCTATTTTCCATTTTCTTTCTGTTGCCCAGCTTATGCTTTCTCTACTTATAAAACTTAGATTAAGACAACTGAAAAACAACAATAACAATAAATCCTCGTGATGTGCCCTTAGGTTAAAGGGGTTTCAGTGCATATGTAGGTTAACTTTCTGCAGTAGTCTGTATGCTTAAATTTTATGAAAGCACAAATAAGATTTCAAAACACTTAGAAATAAACAGATGTTTATAGTCTTACCTTGTCTGATTTTGCATCTATTTTTTTGCCAGGTCTTCCTTTACCTGGTGCCTTTCTTTCTGGTTCATTATCTAAAAGAAAATGAAATAAGACATTCTTTTGTGTGTGTGTGTGTGTGTGATAGGGCCTCCCTGTAGCTAGCCTGGAACTCGCTTTGTATGCCTGGCTGGCCTTAAACTCACAGAGACCCACCAGCCTCTGCCTCCTGAGTGCTGGGATTAAAGGCATATGCCACCACATCCAGCCCAAAATTTTTTTTTTTTCTTTTTTGGTCTTTTCAAGACAGGGTCTCCCTGTAGCCCCAGCTGTTCTAGAACTTGCTCTGTATAACAGGCTGGCCTTGAACTCACAAAGATCTGCATGCCTCTGCCTCCCCAGTGCTAGGATTAAAGGCGTGTGCCACCACGTCCGGCAACATTAATTTTTAAATAGACAGATAATGCTGCACTGAAAAGTACTAGATGATTGGGAAAGGGGGGGGGGACAAAAATAGGAATGTATATCTAGAAGAATTTTTATGATTAAAGTCATATAATAAAAGGGGATAAAAACAAATGAAATTTCCTGTCAAATACAGACCATCTGTTTTCCAAAACAAAGGTGCTTGAATACCAAATACATATTATAGACAAGAAAACAGAAAAGCATCAAGAACAGCAAAAAGGCTGGGCATGGTGGTGTTTATAATAATTCTAGCACTTGGGAGGCTGAGACAGCACATTCATGAGTGCCAGACTAGTCTCAGCTACACAGTGAGACCTTGTCTCAAAAAACTGGACTGAAAGATAGCTCGGTTGGTAAAGTACTTGCTTTATGAGCATGGGGACCTAAGTTCTGACACCCAGCAGCTACTTGTAATCTCCAACACATGAATCTCCTTCTGGAGCTTGTCATTCATTCTCTCTCTCTCTCTCTCTCTCTCTCTCTCTCTCTCTCTCTCTACCTGCCTCTGCTTTCTGAGTGCTAGGATGTAAGACGTGCACCACTGGCTGGCTAAATGTATATAGATATACAGGTATCACAGTGCTTGTCTGCTTCTGCATGCCACCACAGGGTTAGAGGTCAAAGGACAAGAGGAGTTAGTGTTCCTCTTCTGCATTGGATTCCAAGGTCTGAACTCTGGTGGTGAGGCTTTTGTGCCAAGCTCTTTTGCCTGCTGAGCCATCTCACTGGCTCCTATTGACCTGTTCTTCATTGTTTGCTTAATATACCATGAACCCATATACTGCCAACACTGCCCTTAGTAGTTACAATGTGGTTTACCAAATGAATCAAGTGAGATTTATTTGGCCCATCAATTTTCACTTTGAAGTAGTGCTTTACAGTTCAGGTGGCTCAATATCTTAGCACCCACCATGTAGTGACCGGATTTCAGAGTATGGGGCTTGATTTTAGGACTGGAAACACCCGTTCCCTTCATGCCTGCTCACAGAAGTACATGATGGTTTAAAACATTAAATATGAAATATTCTAGTTCAGTCACTGATATGGAAATAGATCTTACCATTAGCAGCTCTTGTGACTGGCTTCCTTGTTGTGGTAGATGAGACTGTTCTGGCAATTTCCTTTGTCATTTGAGCAGCAGAGCGAGTCACCCTCCCTGACATGGACCCTATGGGCTGCACGACTACAGGAAAAATAATCTAATCAAATGCTTTTTGTCACTGATAAAACATTATTATGGAGGCACCAAGTTTATAATAACTGTTAATTTCATACCTTTTTTCTCTTTGTCCAGCACCTTCTTTTCAGAAGTCTGTCTTTGGCCAGATTGGGTTGCTCGAACAGTATTTCTATTATCAGTCTATTAAGAGATCAGGAGCTTTGTGATTTAACTGTACAGGTAACCAAACCACACGTCTAGTCTGTATAATTATCTATAAAAGATCGGGAGTTCAAAGCTAGCTACAGCTACATAGGGAGTCTAGGCTGTATAAGACCCTGTCCCCCCCACCCCCAAAAAAAACCAAAAAACAAAAACATAAATAAATTTCATTATGTATTCTTTTTAGAATTCTAGAACTTAGAAAATACTAATAAATAATGATATTTAATATTAAGTTTCCCCCCTAGTGAGGTGAGGCCTTGCTATGTTGCCCAGAATGATCTCAGACTCATCTGCTTAAGCTATCCTCCTGCCTCAGCCTCATGAGGAGCTTCACATGTGTGCCATGCCTTGAGTTAAAAATAGCCAAGCAAGGGGCTGGAGAGATGGCCTAGTGGTTAAGAGCGCTGATCGCTCTTACAGAGGACCCGGGTTCGATCCCCAGCACCCACATGGCGGCTGAGAACCGTCTGAAACTCCAATTCCAAGAGAACTCCAGTTCCAGGGGAATCCGAGACCCTCTTCTGACCTCCGCGGCATTGCACGACACGGGTGCACAAACTTGCATGCAGAGACAGTACATTCATACACATGCAGAAATAAATAAAATTAATAATAAAAAAANTGGTCTACAGAGTGAGTTCCAGGACAGCCAGAGCAACAGGGAGAACCTGTCTCAAAAAAAAAAAAAAAAAGCCAAGCATTGCCGGGCGTGGTGGCACATGCCTTTAATCCCAGTACTCAGGAGACAGAGGCAGGCGAATCTCTGTGAGTTCAAGGCCAGCTCGGTCAACATAGCGAGCTCCAGGCCAGCTGGGACTAAAGGGAGACCATGTCTCAAAAAACAAAACAAAACAAGACAAAAATAAAAACAAAAACAACTTGGGGCGGGTGTGTGTGTGTGTGTGTGTGTGGCGTCAGGTCGAGATTTAGCTCAGTGGTAGGATCCCCCCGTTGTATGATTCCCAGCACTGCTAAAACAAACAAACAAACAAAAAGCCTGTAACAGCACCACCACCATCACCACCACTACCACCACCAAAAACCTTTGAGTTCTACATTTACATTTCTGTTAGCTAGAAAGCTTTTTCCTGTGGTTCACTCATCTACTTCCTTCAGGACTTCACAAATGCTACCATCTCTGTACTCATGGATTATCACTTATAGCTAAAAAATGAAAACAAAAACAAAAACAAAAAAACAGAGAAAGATGCAAGACAGTTACGGCAGAATACATGATCTGGGATGGGGTGGGGGTGGGGGGGAAGGGAAAGGGAAATATGCCTGATCTGAATTGGAAAATGATATATGAAATGCACAAAGCATCAATAAAAAAATTAAAAAGAAAAAAACAACAACAAAAAAACAAATGCTACCATCTCACTAAGGTTCTTCCTGACTGCTCCAATTAAAATTTTACTTTGCACCTATTAGCATCTCCTTTTTTTTTTTTTGGTGTTTTCGAGACGGGGTCTCCCTATAGCCCCAGCTGTCCTGGAACTCACTCTGCAGACCAGGTTGGCCTTGAACACACAAAGATCCGCCTGCCTCTGTCTCCCAAGTGCTAGGATTAAAGGTGTGGGCCACCACGCCCGGCTTCTCCCTTCTTTTTAAAGCTCCATGATCTTTATAACCACCCAACATACTGTATAATGACTTTATTTCCAGTTCTACATGTAAGCCACACAAAGCCAGAGACTTCTGTTCATTACTGTATCTCAGAGGCTAGGAAAGTTGATAGTGACTCAGATCTACTAAGCACATGAAATTTAGCCTCCTTCTTGATCGAATCACACTATATTCCTTCCTTAACACTTCATTCCCTCCTAAAACCTTCATCTGCTACTGTATTAGAAGACTCAGAAGTTTATCATGTCTGTGCTTTTCATGGCTAGATGCATTTCATCCAGTTAATTTGGAATGCATTACAGCAGCACAGAAAACAAGTCACACAGAGATGCATTCTGGTCTAGATTTCATATGGGATAGTGAGTGAAAATTTTCTCAACATTAGCCCCAAACTCCTTTAACCCACCATTATTTTTGTCCTTATCAATTCAAGTAAACAGATCACTATATTTATACCTGATTTTATAATTAAAATCAAATAAAAAACTTTCGGGGGGAGCATAATATATCATTTTAGTAACAATAAGTGCACTCAACTATACCTTGGTTTGTTCCATTTGGTCTTTGGTCTTTGACCTTGTAATCCGTACATTAGATGGTAAAGCCTTTAAACAGTCAAAAGAAGATCAAATTATTTTTAAAAACTAGCAAAAGTTTAATCCATGTCTCAGTTTAATATGAAATGTTTTATTTTGTTGAGACAGGATTTCAATATGTAGCACCAGCTGGCCTGAAACTCACTATGTAGTACATGCTGGCCTCCGACTCATAGAAATCCACCTCCCTCTGCCTCCAAAGTCCTGAGATTAAAGATACGTACTACCACACTCAATTTAAAATTAAATTTCATCCTTACTTTATAGCTTAAAGACACTT
This sequence comes from Rhizomys pruinosus, assembly GCA_009823505.1. Taxonomy (NCBI): domain Eukaryota; kingdom Metazoa; phylum Chordata; class Mammalia; order Rodentia; family Spalacidae; genus Rhizomys; species Rhizomys pruinosus. The sequence goes on from VZQC01012778.1 coordinate 360,756, forward strand.
GCTACCTTAAATTTCTATTATTTCGTTTCAGAGTTCAAGGAATTAATTTCTCTATTTTAAGTTAAAAACCATAAATTGACCTTTTTTGGCTCAGCTTTCAGAATCTTCTGGTTTGTTAAAAGATAGCCAGGCATATCAGGTCTATACAGACCCACTTTAAATACTTCTCGCTTAGCTTTTTCTCGATGTTCTTTCAGTTTTTGAAGTTGCTTTTCCTCTTTGTATTTTTGGAGCATTTGTTTTCGTTGATCACTTAGAACGGCTTTCAGTGACCCTAAGGGGGACATAGGGGAAGGGGGGGGGGGTCAAAAAATTATTACATAGAAACATTTCAGATAAAAAGTTACAGCAATTCCTAAAGAAAAATTCTTTTTATCTACTTCAACTGCTAAAAACAATAATTTTAATAGTTTAAGTCTTTAACTATAATCATGAGTTAGTTTTTTTTCTAATCATGAGCTTTTTCATTTAAAAGACTTATTTATTTCATTTATTTTTTTTGAGACAGGATCTCTCTATAGCCCTTGAACTCAGAGATCCGCCTGCCTCTGCCTCCCAAGTACTAGGATTAAAGGTGTGCACCACCACACCTGGCTTAAAGACAGTTCTTAGCTGCCATGTGGGTGCTGGGAATCGAACCCTGGTCCTCTGTAAGAGCAGTAGGCGCTCTTAACCACTGAGCCATCTCTCCAGCCCCCAAGACTTATTTTTATTTTATGTTATGAGTGTTCAAGCTGCATGTATATAAGTACACCCATGTATGCAACACTTGCACAGACCAGAAGAGGGCATCAGATCCCCTGGAACTGAAGTTATGGACAGCTGTCAGCCATCATGTGGGTGCCAGGAACTGAAGCCAGGTCCTCTGCAAAAGGAGCTAGTGCTCTTAACAGCTGACTCATTGTTTAGCTCACCGTAAGTGTTTTCAACCTCTAGTCATTTTGTAACTGCTATTCCTTGTGTATGCCTTCATTTGCTCGATTGAAAAAAAAAAATCCCCCACAATTAAGAGACTTTTAATAGACTGTGAACTTTTTAAGTGTTTGGACATTTTAAGGACTGTGGGGCTTAAAAGAAAAAAAAAACATTATTTATTTTGTATGTGTGGGAGGAGCGCACATATGTACTGAGGCCAGAGAGCAACTCCTGAGAGCTGATTCTCTGCTTCCACCTTGCTGAGGCAGGGCCTCTTGGTTTCTGTTTTAGTGTAATCTAGGCTACTTAGCCTCTCAAGCCTCTGGGCAATTCTCTTGTCTCGGGCTTGCCATTTCACCAGGAGTGCTAGGATTACAGGTGTGTGTCCATTACATCTGGCTGTTCATGTGGGTTCCAAGGATGGAACTCAGATCATGAGGCTTGCATGACAAATGCTTTTACCTGATCAGCCATCTCCTCTGTGCCATTTGCCTAAATGTTTATTAACTGCATGCTATGCCCTAGACATGTATTACTTCATTTTAAAATTAATGTGTATGTTGGGCAGCCTCCCAACTGACTAGTAATTCTCACATTTTGGTGGAAATGCCCCTGTATTGTTCCTGCCACACAAAACAGGGCTGACCTGTGTCACCAGGAACATTTCGGAAATGATGGAGTATGATTTCCAAGGCTAATGCAGCTTATGTCTCATTCTGTCTTAGACTGCTGTCCTAGTTTGGTTTCTCTATTGTTGTGATAAAACACTGATAGATAGATAGATAGATAGATAGATAGATAGATAGATAGATAGATAAGAAAAGAGAGAGAAGAAAAGAAAAGAAAAGAAAAGAAAAGAAAAGAAAAGAAAAGAAAAGAAAAGAAAAGAAAAGAAAAGAAAAGAGAAGAGAAAAGAAAAAGAAAAGAAAGAAAGACAAGCCAGGCATGGTGGTGCATGCCTTTAATCCTAGCACTTGGGAGGCAGAGGCAGGCGGATCTTTGTGAGTTCAGGCCAGCCTGGTCTACAGAGTGAGTTCCAGGACAGCTGAGGCTACAGGGAGACCCTGTCTCTAAAAGACAAAACAAATCAAATCAAAACAAAACAAAACAAAACACTGATCAAAACCAACTTAGAGGTGGCTGGAGAGATGGCTCAGCAGTTAGGAGTACTGGCTGCTCTTGCAGAGGGCCTGGGTTTGGTTGGTTCCCAGCACCTACATGACAACAACCTGAAACTCCAATTCCAGGGAACCCTCTCCTGACCTCTATGGGCACTGAACACATATGGTGTGCTTACATACTTGCAGACAAAACATTCAAAGGCATAAAGTTAAACAATTAAAAAAAAAAAATAGGGATGGTGGCACATGCCTTTAATCCCAGCACTCGGGAGGCAGAGGTAGGCACTTCTCTGTGTATTCAAGGCCTGCCTGGTCTACAAATCAAGTTCCAGGCTACCTGGGGCTACAGGGAGACCCTGTCTCAAAAAAGACNAAAAAAAAAAAAAAAAAAAAAAAACAGGAGGGAAAGTGTTGATCTGGCTTACACACACTGATCATAGTTTACTCTTGGGGAAAGCCAGGGCAGGAACACAGAGGCAGCAACTGTAGTGCAGACCATGAAGGGACACCACTCACTGGCTTGCTCTCCTGCCCTGTGCTCCTCCTGCTTTCTTTTCTTTCTTTTTTTAAACTTTTATTATTTTTTTAATTTTTTAATTTAATTTTAATTATTTTATTTTATTAATTATTTATGTGTATGAATGTACTGTCTGCATGCAGGTCTGTGCACCCGTGTCGTGTTGTGCAATGCCGCAGAGGTCAGAAGAGGGTGTTGGATTCCCCTGGAACTGGAGTTCTCCTGGAATTGGAGTTGCAGTCGGTTCTCAGCCGCCATGTGGGTGCTGGGGATTGAACCTGGGTCCTCTGCAAGAGCAGTCAGCGCTCTTAACCGCTAAGCCATCTCTCCAGCCCCTTTATTTATTTTTTATGTGTATGAATGTACTATCTGCATGTAGGTTTGTACACCTGTGTCGTGCAATGCTGTGAAGGTCAGAAGAGGGCCATCGGATTCCACTGGAGCTGGAGTTAAAGACGGGTTCTCAGCCGCCATGTGGGTGCTGGGGATCGAACCAGGATCCTCTGCAAGAGCAGTTGGCGCTCTTAACCACTAGGCCATCTCTCCAGCCCCTATTATTTTTATTTTATGTGTATGAGTGTATTACCTGCATGTGTGTAAGTGCACTGCTTGAAGAGGTCAGAAGAAGACATTGGGTCCCATGTGACTGGAGTTATGGACAGTTGTTAGCTACCACCTGGGTGCTGGGAACTGAACTGAGATCCTCTGAGAGAGCAGACAGTGCTCTTAATTGCTGAGCCATCTCTCCAACCCTGAGCCTGGTTCGTTTTTTTTTTTTTTTGCTTGTTTGTTTTTCTTCTTTTTGAGACAGGGTCTCCCTTTAGTTCCAGCTGGCCTGGAGCTCACTTTGTAGACCAGGTGGGCCTTGAACTCACAGAGATCCGCTTGCCTCTGCCTCCCAAGTGCTAGGATTAAAGGTATGCGTCACCACGCCTGATTCAACCTGGTTCTTATACATCTCAAGACCACCTGCCCAGGGGTGGCACCACCCAGTGGACTAGGTCACCCCATATTCCTCAACAATTAGTAAATACCTGGCAGACATGCCTGAAGGGCAATCTGATAGAGGAAATTCCCCAGTTGAGGTTCCCTCTTCCCAGGTGTGTCTGGTTGACCCATGAAGCTACCCAGCACAATAACTACCTCTGTAGGAAGCCAGAGGCCAGGAGGAATTTGAAGGAGACTCAAGCAGTTCTATGGAGATGTTTACATGACAAAGCACTAAGGCCTCCTGCCAAAAGCCGGCATGACATGTTAGTTCCATGGGTCAGTCATCCTCTAAGCAGACACCCCGTTCTCAGTCAAGCCTTCAGGTGCTTCTTTGCACATTTACAAGCTACCTCCAGAACTCCCTCAATAAACTACACCCAAATTCCTGATCCACAAGAACGGCATGAAATAACAGATGCTTGCTACTGTTTTAAGCCACTAAGTTTGGGGGGGGGGTAACTATTATAATTACAATCATTATTTATTATAAGAGATGCACTCCACTGCTCTCCACATACTCAGGACATTCTAGCAGTGTCTTCTCAACTAGCTTTTCCTATGCACTGAATTGTTGCCATCACGAAATTATAAACTTGTATTACTATTTCCCAACTCATCCAGCTATGTCTTCATTTCTCTAGTTCTGTGTAAAGCAAGAGTCATCTATATCCCTATTTCTATATTTCTAGTTCTCCTTGCATATGTGCTATATTTTTTTTCAAAAATTACAAAAAATATTCCAAAGTACATACAAGCAGAATATAATGAAGATGAACATATCACTTGGACTCAAAAATCAAAAATATTTGCTTCACTCATTTTGTTTTGGGCCTTTAAAAATTATTTTTATTTTATGTGTATGAGTATTGTCCTGTATGTATGTTAAGTGCACCTGTGTCACACAGTGCCAGCAGAGGACAGAAGAGGGCATCTGATTCCCTGGAACTGGGAGTTACAGATGGTGTAAGCTGCCATACATAGGTTCTAGAAACAGAACCCAGGTCCTCTGCAAGACCAGCCAGGGCTCTTAACTTGTGAGCCATCTCTCTGTTCACCCCCACCCCATTTTTGGAGACAGGGTCTCCCTGTAGCCCCAGCTGGCCTGGAATTCATTATGTTGGTGAGGCTGGCCTCAATTTCACAGAGATCCATCTACTTCTGCCTCCTACATGCTGGGATTAAAGGCCTATACTTATTTTATTTTTTCAAAGCCAATTTTTTATTGAAGCTTTGTGCATTTCATACAAAATTTCAAATCAAATCTCGTCCCATGCCCCCCTCACCCCACCAGAGCTCATGCATTCTGCCAAACATGTTTTTCATCTTTTTCTCAGTCTCTCTCAATGCAGAAGTTTACTGTTTCAAGCAGAAATTCACCGTTTCAGTCAGTTCTTTGACCCAGTCTTTCTCTTATTTCTTCCAATATGCATCACTCCAAAATATGCATATATGCATGCCACATATATCATAGGTTTTAGCATCTTCGGCTTATGATTTTTTTTTTCTTTATTAGGCTGAAAGGTGGTTTGACAGCGGCCTGCACTTATTTTAAACAAATTCTTTTTGTAGGGATTCCATGAGCTTCCAAAAATGATAAAGATATTTCCATTCAAAACCACAATACTCTATCACATCGAACAGAATTAACAGCATTTCCTCATTATCTGTTACAGAGGCTAGATTTAAACTTCTCTCTTTACTTCTTTTCTTAGGGCTGGAGCAATGGTTCAGCAGTTAAGAGCACTGGCTGCTCTTGCAGAGGACCCGGGTTGGGTAACCAGCACCCATATGATGGCTAACAACTGTCCTTAACTCCAGTTCCAGGGGTTCTGATCTTTTGCCGGCCTCTGCAGTCACTGTACCCACAGGTGCACTTACATACTTGCAGCCACTACACTCATACACATAAAATAAAAATTAGAACAGTTTTTAAGAAAAGGTTTTGGGGCCAGAGAAATCACTTGCAGAGAACCTGGATTTGGTCCCAGCATCCACATGGTGACTAATAACCATCTGTAATTCCTGTTCCAGGGGATCTAACACCCTCTTTTGGCCTTTACATACATTGCATGCACAGGTGCACTAACATGCATGCAGGCAAAACACTCATACACAAAATAAAAAAATTTTTGTAAAGACCTTTTTTTTTTCTTTTTTTTTTGGTTTTTTCAAGACAAGGTCTCCCTGTAGCCATAGCTGTCTGGAACTCACTCTGTAGAGTAGACCAGGCTGGCCTTGAACTCACAAAGATCCACCTGCCTCTGCCTCCCAAGTGCTAGGATTAAAGGCATGCGCCACCACGCCTGGCTGTAAAGGCCTTTTCTTAAACTGCCAGTCTGTTTATCAAGACCCAAGCAAGATCTGCACATTTTACTTGGATGTCTTTTTATTTATTATTTTTGTCTTTTTGAGACAGGGTTTCCCTTTAGTCCCAGCTGGCCTGGAGCTCACTTTGTAGACCAGGCAGGCCTTGAACTCACAGAGATCCACCTGCCTCTGCCTCCCAAGTGCTAGGATTAAAGGTATGTGCCACCATGCCCAGCTAGGATGACTTTTTAATGTTTAGATATTAAACAGACTCTCCCAATAACCTTCTTATATTCAGCTGTCCTTCTGGAGGTCAAAGTCTTTTCTCATAAATACTCAGGTGGTATGTTGATTACATCATTCTGGATCACTCAAAGAACTTTAGAAGGGGCCATTTGGCCTAATTTCTCCTACATGCAGCAAACCTTAAAAACTCTTTTGGAGGGGCTGGAGAGATGGCTCAGCAGTTGAGAGCATTGACTGCTCTTGCAAAGGACCCAGATTCCATTCCCAGCACCCACATGGTGGCTAAGAAAAATCTTTAAAAAAAAAAACAAAACTCTTGCCGGGCGTGGTGGCACACACCTTTGATCCTAGCACTTGGGAGGCAGAGGCAGGCGGATCTTTTTTGAGTTCAAGGCCAGCCTGGTCTACAGAGTGTGTTCCAGCCCAGCTGGGGCTACCAGGAGACCCTGTCTCAAAAAGAACCCCCCTAAACTTTTTTGCACACATGCCTGCAATCCTGGCACTTAAGAGACTGAAGCGAAAGGAATGCAAGTTCTTGGCCAGCCTGAGCTACACAACAAATGCCAGACCAGATAGAACTACATAGTAAAACCTTGTTTCAAATTCTTATCTTGTGTTCAATTCTTAGCATTATGCAAACAAAACAAAACAAAATAACAGAAATTTTTTTTTGGTCTTTTTGAGACAGGGTCTCCCTGTAGCCCCAGCTGGCCTAGAACTTGCTATGTAGACCAAGCTGGCTTCATTGAACTTGAAGAGATCCATGCGCCTTTGCCTTCCAAGTGCTGGGATTAAAGGCATGCGCCACTAGGCCCTGCAGAAATATTCTTGAGAAGGATGAATGTCCTCATATATAAGGATCAGATAATAGCCTTTATCACTGGGTGGGGCTGCAATGAATTTGCATAATAAACCAACTCTTGGAAGTGACTCTCAGCTTGTCCCCATAGCCCTGATATACCTCTTAGTGTATCCTGGGATGTGGGATGTACTAGCATTTGTTATGTCATTCCTTCACAAATGTATTGCTCTTTGGTTTAAAAAGCATACAAGTGTTACACTTTGGTCATTTCTTTGAATTTTATTCTCTTATGAAACCCCCCATGTAATTTTTTTTTTTTTTGTCTTTTTGAGACAGGGGGTCCCTTTAGTCCCAGCTGTCCTGGAGCTCACTTTGTAGACCAGGCTGACCTTGAACTCACAGAGATCCATCTGCCTCTGCCTCCCAAGTGCTGGGATTAAAGGCATGTGCCACCAAGCCTGCGGTTCTTCCTTTCTTAATGGCCCCAAATCGTTTGGGGGAAATTTTAAGAATGACTTCTTTGCTTTTTTTTCTCTAAGCAACTGCCAAAATATTTTTATTTCGGGCTGGAGAGATGGCCTAGCGGGTAAGAGCGCCGACCGCTCTTGCAGAGGACCCGGGTTCGATCCCCAGCACCCACATGGCAGCCGAGAACCGTCTGAAACTCCAATTCCAGGAGAACTCCAGCTCCAGGGGAATCCGACACCCACTTCTGACCTCCGCGGCATTGCACGACACGGGTGCACAGACTTGCATGCAGACAGTACATTTGTACACATACAGAAATAAATAAAAATTAATAAAAAAAAAAATTTAAAAAAAAATATTTTTATTTCACAGGTTCTTACCAAGTTATTTAGAATATTTTCAAACTCTATTCTTTTGGTGAGATTTTTTTGTTTTGTTTTCCTCCAAGCATTAAACCAACTTTCATTTACTCCAAAAAGTATAATTACAAGAGAGCTTTACTTACTTGGTTTGGTACTGGTCTTTTCTGGACCAAGGTCTTGAGATGTCTCATGTATATTAAGAAGTGTTCTACCTTCTAGTGGAATGTTGACATCCTTCAAACCAAAGTGTCGATTTCGTTCATATTCCTTGTACCTATTTTCTTTTTGGGACAATGATTTCCTATGAGCAATTTTAGTTCTGATCATTTCAGTACTTAAATCTTTCCGGTGACCACCAGCAAAACGTGATAAAGCCATCCTGTCAAAAAGGAGAAACAGAAGCCAATTTAAAAAAGTAAGATTTCAACAGGCGTGGTGGCACTCACCTTTAATCCTAGCACAGGGGAGGCAGAGCCAGGCAGTTCTCTGTGAGTTCAAGGCCAGCCTGGACTACGCAGTGAGCTCCAGGCCAGCTGGGACTAAAGGGAGACCCTGTCTCAAAAAGACAAAAAAAATAATAATAATAAGTTCTCTGATAAGATATCCAAGCAAAACAAGGGGGAAGGACAATAAAGACAATATCATGATTTCCAAACCCAAGTGGGAAGTTTGAGGGATCACCTATGCAGCTCTGGTAAATTGCCAAGTCTAACCAGATAAAGAAAAGGTTCTACAAAATAAGTCTTCACAGTAAACAATACAAGGTCAGGCATGGTAGCACACAGTTATAATACCAGCTTTTGGAAGACAGAGACAGGAAGGTCAGGAGTTTATTATTCTTGACTAGACACTTGTTCAAGGTCAAGCTGGGCTATAGGAGACACTATTTCCAAAAGAATCAAAATGTAGGGCGAGTTAGCTAAAGACTTTAAAAAAAAAAAAAGCTATGGAGCATGGTATGGTGGCATGGTTTACTTATTTTTGTGTATTCTATACATAATCTCATATGCAATTAATGGAAGAAAATGTGAATTCCTAAGCATAAAAAAAAGACTGAAAGATGAAGGACAGTTACGGCAGAATGCATGATCTCAATAATTTTTAATCACTTTCATACTCCTTCTCCATTGGCCCCTCCCACAGCCCTCCACTGCCATTCATACGTTGTGTATTAATCTCCTGGGAGTCCCTTGCTTTTAGAAGGCCAGTTCTTCCTCACCCAACAGTAACCAGCTGCCAATATTTCTTTAGCTAAGATTGGGTTCTGCTGCTCATTTTTCTGGGGTTCCATGCTGGGTTTTTGCCTGGTTGAGTTTTCATGAGTCCTGTGTATGCTGACATCATTGCTGTAGGTTCATATGATCAGGGTCTCAGGAGCCTGTAGGATTCTATTTGGTGGCCCATGTTTTAATCCCAGCACTCAGGAGGCAGAAGCAGGTAGATCTTGGCAAATTCAAGATCTCTACCAGCACATTTCTATCATCAGTCAAACAAGCAATTGATTTTGCAGTGGACACAGTAACAGGTCCTCTGATTCTAATTCTGAATCTCTGAATCTATTTGCCAGGGGAGAGCATTAGATCCTGTAGGTTAAAGGCTTGGTCCAACAAGACTGGCCTCATGACAGCTGCCCACAACCAACAGCAATTTCCAAGGCGTAAAACCTGTGCTGTTTAGCTTTGTTAACTAATGGGGTTTTACAACCCCCTCCCTGAGTTGTACTCATTTGCTGGAGTGACTTACAGAACTTGGTGAAATGCTTACTTACATCTACTTGTTATTGTAAAGGGTACCACGAAAGATTTAGAGGAAGGAAGGCAAACAGCAAGGACAGAGCATGGAATCGCCAAGCACTCTTCCTCCACACCACCCTTCATGAGTCTTCAAGTGCTTCTTTCTGTTAGTTCTCAAGACCCTGACCTTCTGGGCTTTTTTAATTGACCCAAGTAACTACCAACAGGCTGCCAACTGTCAGTCAATTCATGAGCACATAAAAGACTCAGCACTTACGCTGGGTGTGGTGGCACACGCCTGGAATCCTAGCACTAAGGAGGCAGAGGCAGGTGGATCTCTGTGAGTTCAAGGCCAGCCTGGTCTAGAGTTCCAGGCCAGCTGGAGCTTTAGGGAGACCCTGTCTCAACAACAAACAAACAAGCAAACAAAAAAAAAGAAAGCAGGCCAAACATGGGCCAGAGGGGAAAATCAGTAAGCAGTGTTCCTCTGCGGTCTGCTCTTCAGCTCCTGCCTTGGCTCCCCCCTCCATGATGAACTACAAGCTGCAAGTTGAAATAAACCCTTTTCTCCCCAGTGTGCTTTTGGTTGGTGTTTTATCACAGTTGTAATGAAGGCAAACATAAACAATATACTTTTCAACAAGAACTACTAAAAGGTCCACCAAAAAAAAAAAAAAAAAAAAAAAAAGAACCCTTCAGATTTTCAAAAAATATTGGCATGGTGCCACCATGGTGGTACACGCCTTTAATCCTGCACTGGGGAGGCAGAGGCAGGGGATCTTTGTTGAGTTCAGGCAAGTCTGGTCTACAGAGTCGAATTTCAGGACAGCTGGGACTACAGGGAGACCCTGTCTCGAAAAGACAAAAAAAAAAAAAAGGTCGTAAGAGAAAACCAAGATATAAAACTTTTTAACGCATGAACATAGTGTAAGGAGACTGGTCTAATTTCGAAACAAAGCCCTCTCTATAGGACGCCCAGAGTAGTGATCGGCTGTACTTTACCCGAAGGCATTCTGGTCCGTGTTTAACTCTCCTATAAATACTTAAGGCTAAATCTTATAAGATGATGATGATTTTGGTCTTTTTGAGACCAGGGTCTCCGCTGCAGCACCAGCTGTCCTAGGAATCTGCTATGGCTAGACCAGGTGCTTGAACAACAGCAGAAGGGGAGGGGGAACATTACTAGATGAGTTCTTTGATTCTCTTCCTCTTCTTCTCTCTGTGTTTTAACTTTTTTTTTTTTTTGTCTTTCGAGACAGGTCTCCCTGAGCCCAACTGTCCTGGAACTCATCTGTACAGACCAGGTTGCCTTGAACTCAACAAAGAATCCGCCTGCCTCTGCCTCCCGAGTGCTGGATTAAGGGTGGCCATCACACCCGGCTCATTATTTCTTAACTTTTTTTTTTAATGAAGTGGAAATTGCATTTACAGGTCTTATTAGACTCAAGTTCAACCTTTGGGGTAAGATTACATCCTAGGTACTCCCATCCCAATCTGGCTTTCCTTCCTCCATTCCACTACACTCAGAATTCACCCAGTGTCTCCAACAGGGGTGAACGTTAACTGTGCACTTAAAAGGCAGTAACCTTAATGTATTGGATTAACATATCCAAACATGTGTCTATGCTAAAGAACCTACCATAAACATTAGGCTGCTGTTTAAATAACCTATATATCTATTGTTGTTCTTCATAGTAGGATCGAAAGTTTTCCTGGACAAAAACTGTCAGCCATGAAAGAGAAACAGCCAGAATTGACCAGGGTCCAAGCAACAGCTCACAGAGAGAGTTGGAATGTTTTACCTCTCATCCACCTGTGCCCTTTCTCAAGCTAGGGAACAAACCTGGAGGAAGCAGGGGGGGGGGTGCTGGTAGTAGCATGTAAGGCGCGCGTTGGGGGTGAATGTGATCTCACAGCAATGTAGGCTGGACATTCATTTGATCAACGATTGAACCAAACAAAATTCCCTGTCACCCCCACTGGCTGGTGCGGGCTGTAAGTTTGGCACAACAGCCTGCGATAGGTTTTGGCATTGAGGATGCTTGTACTCATGGATTATCACTTATAGCTAAAAATGCAAAAAAACTGGAGGAAGATCGCAGGACAGTTATGGCAGAATGCATTGATCTGGGATGGGGTGGGGGTGGGGTGGGGGGAAGGAAAGGGAAATAAGCCTGAACTGAATTGGAAAAAAAAGTATGAAATGCACAAAGCATCAATAAAAACTAATTTAAAAAAAAAAAAAAAAGGCAGTAACCAGCAGTTTATTGGTCCCCTCAATTATCTTTTCCCTTGGTTTCTCTGGTATCCAGTCTTCTAGCCACCCTCTTTGTACCACTCCTCAGTTCTTCACTGGCTGCCCCTCCTATGGAAGGCTTACTCCTTTTCTCCCCTCTCTGTTTGAGAACACTGGAAAATAACATCCAATCTTTTAGATTAAGACATCACATGACAGGGGCTGAAGAGATGGCTCAGCCGGTGAAGAGCACTGACTGCTCTTGCAGAGGGCCTAGGTTGGATTCCCAGCACTCACCTGGTGGCTAATTAGGCTGGGCGCCACGGCCTGGCATGGTGGTGCCCGGCTTTAATCTCAGCACTCGGGAGGCAGGGGCAGGAATGTCCTAGAGAGCCTGGTCTACATAGCCAGCTCCAGGCCAGCTGGGACTAAAGGAACACCCTGTCTCAAAAAGAAAAAAAAAACACAAACAAACAAATTTTGGGGTGGGGGACATGAAAAGGGAAAGGAGTCTAAACTGGATTGAGAAATGATGTATGATGTATGAAAAAAAAAGTCTAATAAGACATCACATGACAATCAACAACTTGAGTTTAACTTCAGCTCAGATTTCCCTAACTCATCATGTATTCCTTCTCCCCCCCCCATTTCCCCTTTTAACAGGCATCACAAATTTAACACATCCAAATCTGAACTCTTATTTTTGTATTATTTATTTATTTATTTATTTATTTATTTATTTATTTATTTAGAGACAAGGTCTCCTTGTATCCCCAGCTGACCTGGAACTCCCTATGTAGACCGGGCTGGCCTTGAACTCACAGAGCTCCACCTGCCTCTGCCTCCGGAGTGCTGGGATTAAAAGTGTGCGCCACCAACCCGGCTTTGTATTATTAAGTACTGGGAGGAGGGCTAGGAAGCGCGCGTGAAAGCGGGCTGACATTAAAGACGGATTTGATAGTTACTGTAATCTCCATTGTGTAGACCGGGCACATCAGCTGCCCACATCACAACAGCACAGCTGTTGTCCTCCGCTGCCTGCTGCTTTCTTTCTAGAAAGCGTTAGTCTCCCTACTTTGGAGACTCTCCACCCAGGGGCTTCAAGGGGCTACGACCCGTAGGAGGAGCTCCGAGAACTGAATGTCAAAGGAGAAGGGCTGGGCCACTTGGAAGGCTGGAGAGGCGGGGAGCCGAAGCACAGCGCTCCGGGGCTGGAGACTCGCGCCCGAGAGCCGCCCCAGCGCCACGCGGGCCCACAGCGGCCCTTCCCCGGAGGCCGGCGGGCCGGCGTCTCCCCCGGATCCCACCGACCTGAATGAAGCACCTTCGGGCGCGAACCCCCGCCAACTCAACGCCGAGAACCCTCTTAGGCGAACGACCTCCACTAGCTCCGGAACAGGAACGCTACCAGCTGAGCCTGCGCAGAATTCAAACTTCCCGCACCTGGCCTCTGATTGGAGGGACCTTAAGCAACACTTCCGGGGAAAAGCTCCCGCCTCTTCCCCCCGAACGATGCTGGCCATGGGTCCGCTGTTTGCGACTTTTGAATTGATTGAAAGCCAGGCTGAGCTACTGAGTGAGAGAGACCATGTCTCAAGGAGAGAGAGGGGGGGGGAGGGGGAGGGGGAGGGGAGGGAGAAAAGATTAGGAGGATTAAATGAGATAATTTCAGTTCTGCTTCCAATTGATGCTGACATAGTAAAATTTTTGTCTGTCTTCTACAAGATCTTCTAAAAAAGGGGTGGGAGGGGAAGCCAAGTCATGAGGTAAACACTAAGAAATCAAGGAAACACACACACACACACACACACACACACACACACACAAATCAGAGCTGCAGAGATGGCTCAGCAATTAAGAGCATGTACCACTCTTCCTGGGCATTTAAATTCAGTTCCTGACACTCACATTATGTAGCTCACAACTGACTGTAATTGCAACTCCAAGGAGGTTCAGTGGCTCTGGCCTCTTTGGGCACCTGCACACACATGAACATACCGGTACTTAAACACATACTAATAGTGTAAAAAAAAAAAGTTCCCAGCGCCCACAATTGAGGGAAACAAACAAACAAAAAACAACAAGGCAATGCAGCTGGACTTATCTTGTGTTTATAGGACCATGGATATCATAGGGCAGTAGGCAGTGGGAGGACGGAATAGGAAAGCTTTTCCCTGCCAAACCCTTGGTCAGTAGCAACAATATCTCTAGGAGATACAATGAGAAAAATGAAGTAGATATTTGAAGGTATGAAAAAACATTATAATATCTGTAGTTGTTTAAAAGTGCTTACTTGCCGGGCGTGGTGGCACACGCCTTTAATCCTAGCACTCGGGAGGCAGAGGCAGGTGGATCTTTGTAGGTTCAAGGCCAGCCTGGTCTACTGAGTGAGTTCCAGGACAGCTGTGGCTACTGGGAGACCCTGTCTCAAAAAGACAAAAAAAATAAAATAAAATAAAATAAAAGTGCTAACTTCAGGGGCTGGAGAGATGGCTCAGTGGTTAAGAGCACTGACTGCTCTTGCAGAGGATCCGGGTTCGAATCCTAGCACCCACATGGCAGCTAAGAACTGTCTTGGGTGGGGTGTGGTGGCACATGCCTTTAGAACCAGCACTGGGGAGGCAGAGGCAGGCAGATCTCTGTGAGTTCAAGGCCAGCCTGGTCTACATAGCAAGCTCCAGGCCAGCTGGGACTAAAGGGAGAGAGACCCTGTCTCAAAATAAAAAATAAAGTGCTAACTTCAGAGCCAGGCATACTGGCAAACACCTGTAAGTCCCAGCTTTGGGGATAAAAAGGCAAGAGGAGCAACTTTATGGCCAGTCTTGACTATATAGGGGATTTGATCCTATCTCCATGAATAGGGCTAGGCATGATTGTGCATGCCTTTTTAAAAATAATCTTATTTATTTTTGTATGTGTATGAATGTACTGTCTGCATGTAGGTCTGGGCATCATTTTGTGTAATGCTGCAGAGGTCAGAAGAGGGCATCAGATTCCCCTGGAATCTAGAGTTAAAGACGGCTCTCAGCTGCCATGTGGGTGCTGGGGATCGAACCAGGGTCCTCTGCAAGAGCAGTCAGTGCTCTTAACCACTAGGCCATCTCTCCAGGCCTCTTCTGACCCTCTTCTGACCTCTGCGGCATTGCATGACACGGGTGCGCAGACCTACATGCAGACAGTACATTCATACACATAAATAAATAAATAAAATATTAAAAAAAAAAAAAAAAAGGAATCAGGCCAGGCATGGTGAACACACCTTTATCCTAGCACTCGGGAGGCAGAGGCAGGCGGATCTTTGTGAATTCAAGGCCAGCCTGGTCT
Organism: Rhizomys pruinosus; assembly: GCA_009823505.1. Classification (NCBI taxonomy): domain Eukaryota; kingdom Metazoa; phylum Chordata; class Mammalia; order Rodentia; family Spalacidae; genus Rhizomys; species Rhizomys pruinosus. The sequence continues at coordinate 375,777 of VZQC01012778.1, forward strand.
ACAGAGTGAGTTCCAGGACAGCTGGGGCTACAGGGAGACCCTGTCTCAAAAAGAGAAAAAAAAAAAAAAGGTACACCACCAAGCACAGCCATATTTAATTTGTAAAGAAATAGGGACTATAGCTGGGAATATACCTCAGTTGGTAGAGCATGTGTCTGGCATACATCAGGCCTTGGATTCAACCCCAAGTTCCTCAAGGGAAAAAAAAAATTGAAAAAGTTGGAATGAAATTACAAATTAAAATGATAGAAAACATTTCAAAGATATAAATAAATATGGTAACTATAAGTGCTAATAAACTAGCAGAAGAGAGCTTTTATTTGAAGTGTGTGTGTGTGTGCGTGTGTGTGTGTGTGTGTGTGTGTGTGTGTTTGTGTGTGAGACAGGTCTCCCTGTAGCCCCAGCTGGCCTGGAACTCACTCTGTAGATCAGGCTGGCCTTGAACTCACCGAGATCCACCTGCTACTGCCTCCCAAGTGTTGGGATTAAAGGCATGCGCCCCCATGCCCAGCTCTATTTTTTTTTTATTTTTTTTTTTTGCTTCATCTGCTGTTATTTTATTAGATGCATACATGCTTCAAATTGCTCTAGCCTGGCAAATCAAACCTTTTATCATTGTATATGAGCCTTTTCATCTCTAACAGTTTATTTTGTTTGAGATAGTGTCTCATAGCCCAGGTTGCCTCCAACTCAAGATTACAGGTATATGCCAACACAGCCCCCTCTGGCTCTCTCTTGGTTGGTTTTTATTATTATTATTATTTATTTATTTTTTTTTTTTTTGGTCTTTTTGAGGCAGGGTCTCTCTGTAGCCCCAGCTGTCCCAGAACTCACTCTGTAGACCAGGCTGGCCTTGAACTCACAAAGATCCGCCTGCCTCTGCCTCCCAAGTGTTAGGACTAAAGCTGTGTGCCACCACGCCCAGCTTAATTATTTATTTTTAAATTTTTTTTAATTTAATTACACTTTAAATAGAGCTGGAGAGATGGCTCATCCATTAGGAGCACTGGCTGTTCTTGCAAGGGACTGGGGTTTGGTTTCCAGCACATGGGTACCTGGCAGCTAACAATCATCTGTAACTCTAGTTCCAGGGGATCAAATTCCCTCTTCTGGCCTCTGTGGGCATGTACATATATGTACATGGTGGTGCATGTACATATATGTACAAGGTGGATGCACTTACATACACATAAAATGGAAATAAAGGTTTCAAAAAAGAAGATGTGGAGAAGAGGTAATAATGTCACTTAAAATGGAGAATTCTCCTAGGCGTTTAATGGCATATGACTTTAATCCCAATGCTTGGAAAGCAGAGGCAGACAGATCACTGAAATCAAGGGCAGCCTCATCTACATAGCAAGCTCCAGGCAGCTGGGACTACAGGGAGACACTTTCTCTCACACAAAAAACAAACAAACATACAAACAAACAAAATAAAGTAGAATTCCATTTGTTTTTGTTTTGTTTTTGGTATTTTTGAGACAGGGTCTCCCTTTTAGTCCCAACTGTCCTGGAGCTCACTCTGTAGACCAGGCTGGCCTTGAACTCACAGAGATCTGCCTACCTCTGCCTCCTGAGTGCTGGGATTAAAGGCGTACGCCACCCTGCCCAGCGACAAAGTAGAATTCCATTTAAAGGAATATATATATATATATATATATATATGTATGTGTATATATATATATATATGTATGTGTATATATATATATAGATATATATGGGGAAAATGCTGCAGTCAGTGATTTTCTATGTGGCCTGGGAATTTTGCCAGTATCATATTTACAACATTTAATGTAGGTATAAACTGGATTATTTTTACATACCTGCTGACATAGTAAAATAATATAATCCTTTTTTGAAAACAGCTTGGCAGTATGTGCCAAGAACCATAGTTACTTCACAACTTTTGACCCCAAAATGCCATATCTGGTGATTTGTCATACACTCATATGCCTGAAGATGTTTGCCAGCTTCTTGACAATGAAAAACTGGAAGCAATTTAAGTGTCAATGGTTGGGAAATGGTTTAGTAAAGATCCTAACCTATTTGATGGCTTATTATGCAGCCACTAAAAAAAAAACTATTAAGGCCAAATAACATTGAAAAATGCATATGGGGGGGCTAGAGAGATGACTTAGCGGTTAGGAGCACTGACTGCTCTTGCAGAGGACATGGGTTCGATTCCCAGCACCCACATGGCGACTAAGAACCATCCTTCACTCCTTAAGTTCCAGGGGAATCTGACACCCTCTTCTGGCCTCCACAGCATTGTACAACACAGGTGCACCTATGTACATGCAGACAGTACACTCAACACATAAGAAAAACGCATCTGATGTAATGCTAAAACTACAGTGTTCACTGTTGAAAAAGTAAAGAGAAAAAAGCTACACTATTATAGTGAAAGTCAAGGTGTTTTTTTCTTTTTTATTCTTCCCTTCAAAAAATAAGCGGTTCATGCCTTTAATCCCAGCACTCTTACTTTTTTTTTTGTCTTTTAAAAAAATTTTACTTATTTTTGTATGTGTATGAATGTACTGTCTGCATATAGGTCTGTGCACCCGTGTCGTGCAATGCTGCGGAGGTCAGAGGAGGGTGTCAGATTCCCCTGGAAATGGAGTTACACGTGGGTGCTAGGGATCGAACCCGGGTCCTCTGCAAGAGCAGTCGGTGCTCTTAACCTCTAGGCTCTCTCTCCAGCCCCTTTTTTTGGTCTTTTTGAGACAAGGTCTCCCTTTCAGTCCTGGCTGGCCTGGAGCTCGCTATGCAGACTAGGCTGGCCTTGAACTCACAGAGATCCACCTGCCTCTGCCTTCCTGAGTGCTGGGATTAAAGAAAGGCATGTGCCACCACGCTCAGCATGTTCAAGTCTTTTTGTAGAACTTATTTCAACAACCACTGAGCCATACGAAGTTCCAAGTACAGTTTAAACTTTGGAGGGCTAACCGGTAAAGGTGCCTGCTGCGAAGCCGAGCTCCATCCCTTCATTTCATCCCCAGGACCCGCCTGATGGACCAGAAGAACCAACTCTCGCAAGCTGTCCTCTGATCCTTACCCATGTACCATGGCATTCCACAAACACAAACACAGAATAAATAATTTTTTAATTTTTGAAAGCTTATCTGTGGCAACACAGATAACTATGGTACAAACAGCTCTGATAGTGTAAGCATAAGCAAGCTTTTTCTCCTCCTCCTCCTCCTCCTCCTCCTCCTCCTCCTCCTCCTCCTCCTTCTTTGTTAGGCTCAATCTGGCACACTCACGCAAGAAAGGTGGCGGGGGGGGGGGGCTACAAATAGTTGTAGATATAAGTTTAATCGAGGCATGCTTGTTACAAGCAACACAGACAAAGCAGAGCCACAACAAACAACAACTCAGACAGAATAGATAGAGCAGACTACGCGTCGGGCCGAGCGCACTCCCATGAGGCTGGAGGGTAGCGGCGAGGCCCAATTTCCCTTAGCTTTTATCCCAGTCAGGGGGTTTCCATCATGAGTCATGGTGATCTCCTCTTCTGATTGATGGGATCTTGGTTACAGATCAATCAGTTTTTTATTATGTGTATTTACCTGCTCTGGACTCTTTGTTCTATTGCTTTACCTGGTTTGAGACTGTCTGTCTTGTCCATAAAGCATTAAACTATGCTTTTTGGCAGAAGTTATAATCTCTCTACTAATAAAGGATTAAGTTATCTATGTCCTGCTTTTGTTTTCCCCCTTTTTTTTGTTTTGGTCTTTTGGACAGGGCTCCCTTGTAGCCTCACGCTGTCCTGGAACCCACTCTGTAGACCAGGTGGCCTTTAATCACAAGCTCTGCCTCCTCTTTTTTTGGGGGGCCCACGTTCTCGTATTGGTTAAAGGCTGTGCGCCCACCACGCCCGACTTGTCCCTTTCTTTTTTTTTTTTTGGTCTTTTTTGAGACAGGGTCCCTGTAGCCTCAAGCGTCCTGGAACTCACAAAGATCCGCTGCCTCTGCTCCCAAAGAGCTAGGTTAATAAAGGCATGCCGCCAACCACGCTGGCATTTATTATTTCTGTTATGTATACACATGTATTGATCTCATGCACGTTGTGACACCTGTCGTGCAATCCCGCGGAGAGCGTCAGAAGCAAGGGGATGTCGGATTTCCCCCTGGCAACGGAGTTCTCCTGGACTTGGAGACTTCAGACGGTTTTCGCCGCCTCGAATGTGGGTGCTGGGGATCAAAAACTGCGGTTCTCCGTAAGAGTGGTCTGGAGCTCTTAACCGTGGGCATCCTCCAGCCCCGCTTTTTTTTTTTTAACTCTGATGGGTGAACTCTAGGCCAAGTTGGAGCTGACCAAGCTAAAATGGCGTCAGCTTGGTCCTCACCTTCTTCTTCTTTGTCTTTTGTTTTTTATTTAATTTTATTATTTGTAATGATGTACTGTCGAATGTTACTGTGATGCACCATGCCAGTCTGTGCACCCTTGTCGTTCAATGCCACGTAGGTAAGAAGCAGGGTTGTACGGATTCCCCTGTAACTGGTAGTTCCTCCTGGAATTGGAGTGTTCAGGACGGTTCGGCGGCCATATGGGTTGCTGGGGCATCAGAACCCTGGGTCCTCAGTTAGAGCGGCTCTTAACCGCTAGAGCCATCTCTCCAGCCTCTTTTTTATCTTTTTTCCTAAGGCGTTTCTATATAGCCCCAGCTGGCCGTGGAACTCACTCTGCTAGACAAACTGGCTTTGAACTCCACAGATCCACATGGCCTTGCCTAGCAAGCTTTTCGTTGTTCGTTGAGACAAGGTTCTTCCCAGATATACGCTCCAAACTGTGTGGAGCGCGGCGTGGCCCAAAATGGCGCTTTGGAACCTCGGCCAGGTCTTATCGACCCTGATTGTTGCCTGACTGCCCAGATCATTCCCCAGCCAATAAGAAACGCCGAACCTGAGCCCTCATTAGCAGTGTCCGCTGACTTCCGTATTAGTGCATACCGCTTACAGACCAATGAGAGAATGCCAGGGCTCGACACCTGGCAGGAGGCGGGGTTGAGGAAAGAGATTATTAGGGGTACACTGAAGGAGAGAGGTTGATGTAAAGAGAATTTGATGTATAGAGTTGCCTGAGGGGCTGGAGGGACTAGCCTAGGGTTACGAGCCCCGCGCCTTGCGGAGAGGACCCGGGCTTCGATCCCAGCACCCACCATGGCTGGCTAAGAAAACCTCTGTAACTCCAATTCCAGGAGAACTCCAGTTCCAGGGGACTCTGAGACCTTTTCTGACTCCGCGGGCATTGCACTGACACGAGTGCACAAAACCTGCATGCAGGGACATACATATATACAACAAAAAAAATAAAATAAATTAAAAAAAAATTAAAAATACTATACATTATTTAAAAAAAAAAAAAAAAAGAGTTGCATGACATAAAAACTGCGTATGGAAGAACAAGAGTTGTCCTCTCCTTTTCTAGCTGCCGGGAACAGACGCGACAAGGAGAGCGACAAAACTCCCCTTGAATTCCAATCCTGCCCCAGCCTCCGGTAGATTACCCAAATTGCTACCACCATACTTGGTTGTAATCGAATATTTCCTGTATAACTGCTAAGGAGAGCTGTATGATATCACCATTTGTGTTTCTGTTATTTAAATATTCTCTTTTTTTTTTTTTTTTTTTTTTAAATAAGTCTCCCTATAGCCCCAGGCTGGCTGTGAACTTGCTCTGTGGACCCTGAACTCACAGGATCCACCTGATTTCTGCCTCCCAAGTGCTAGGTGTAAAAGCTTTATGGACCAGGCTGCGGGCGTGGGAGATGGCCTAGGTTAACGAGCACCAAAAACTGCTTCTTGCAGAGAGGCCAAGGATCCCATCCCCAGCACCCACATAGCGGCTGAGAACCATCTATAACTCCTATTCCAGGAGAACTCCAGTTCCAGGGAACCCCACCCTGCTCATTGACCTCTGCAGCATTGCACAACACGGTGCACAAACCTACATGCCGACAGTACATGCAAATAAATAATAAATAAATAAATAAATAATAAAATAAATAACAAATTTAAACTAAAAGCAAATAAAGCTTATGGCACCACACCCGGCTATAAATTAATTTTTTTTTTTTTGGTTTTTCGTTTTGTGTCTCACAGTATTGGTCCCGTGCCGCTATCCTGAGCTCACTCTTGTAGACCAGGCTGACCTTGAAATCACAAGATCCACCTGCTGCTGGCCTCGCAAGTGCTACGGATTAAAGGGTGTGTGCCCATTCTCTTTTTTTACATTAATTTTTTGTTTTTATTTTTTTTTTTGGTCTTTTCGAGACAGGGTCTCCCTGTAGCCCCAGCTGTCCTGGAACTCACTCTGTAGACCAGGCTGGCCTTGAACTCACAAAGATCCGCCTGCCTCTGCCTCCCAAGTGCTAGGATTAAAGGCGTGCGCCACCACACCCGGCCAATTTTTTTTTTTATGGCCTACATTAATTTTTTAAAAAAGACATGAGATGGCTCAGCGGTTGGGAGCAGTGGCTGCTCTTGCAGAGGAAGGACCTGGGTTTGAATCCCAGCACCCAGATGCTGACTAACAACCGTACATGGCTCCAATCCAGGGGATCTGACACCCTCTTCTGACCTCTCTGGGCATTGCATGACATAGGTACACTTGCGTACATGCAGGCAATACACTCATATACATAAAATAAAAATAAATACATTTTAAAAATACTTAAAATAGCCAGGCTAGATTGGTAATGCATGCCTGTAATCCCAGCACCTAGGAAGGTGAGGAAGGAAGATTGGGCCCAATTCGAGGCCAGCCTGGCCTAGATAGCAAGTACTAGGCCAGCTAGGGCTACAGTGTTCCCCCAAATAAACAGCAACAACAAAGCTAAGCCAAAAAGACTTATCAAATGGGGCCAAAATAATGATATTTTTTAAAGTAGAATAACATTTTTTTGTTGTTTTTTTGAGACAGGCTCTCCCTGTAGCCTCAGCTGGCCTGAAACTCACTATGTAGACCAAACTGGCCTTGGACTCACAGAATGCACCTGTGTCTGCCTCCCAAGAGCTGGTATTAAAGGCATGAGCTGGGGCTGGAGAGATGGCTCAGCGGTTAAGAGCGCCAACTGCTCTTGCAGAGGACCCGGGTTTGATCCCCAGCACCCACATGGCGGCTGAGAACCGTCTAACTCCAGTTTCAGGGGAATCCAACACCCTCTTCTGACCTCTGCGGCATTGCACGGCATGGGTGCAGCAACCTACATGCAGACAGTACACTCATACACATAAAAAATAAATAAATTAAGTAATTAAAAAAATTAAAAGTTATATTAAAAAAATGGTGTGAACTACCACACCCAGCTAAAGGTTGAACATTTGTGTGTGTGTGTGTGTGCATTTTTATTGATGTTTTGTATTTCAGACATCATTTTTCTTTTTTTTATTTTTATTTTTATTTTTTTTTATTTCTGTATGTGTACGAATGTACTGTCTGCATGTAGGTCTGTGCACCCGTGTCGTGCAATGCCGCGGAGGTCAGAAGAGGGTCTCGGATTCCCCTGGAACTGGAGTTCTCCTGGAATTGGAGTTACAGACGGTTCTCAGCCGCCATGTGGGTGCTGGGGATCGAACCCGGGTCCTCTGCAAGAGCGGGCGGCGGCTCTTAAACCGCTAGCCATAACTCCAGCCCCCTCAGACAGCATTTTTCAATCAGTTTAGGCTATTCCCGTTTCCGTCCCACCACCCCAGAGTCATGCATTCGTGCCCATAACCGGCCTCATCCTTTCTCTCCAGTCTTTTTTTTTTTTTTTTTTGGTATTTTTGAGACAGGGTCTCCCTGTAGCCCCAGCTGTCCTGGAACTCACTCTGTAGACCAGAGTAACTCCCTTTTTATGGTCAAATACATTCCTGAATAAGGGGCAGTGTGCTGATCCAGCCTGGACTAGTTTTAGGTGCACTTGCAGTAAGACAAACTGTCCTCAAAGTGAATATTTAGAGTAATCCCTCTTTTACAATCTTCTGCCTTTGCATGATTGAGCAAGTACATGATTAAACTTAGATACATCATGGGAATGGACATGTAGAGCAAAGACTTATGTAAACGAAGTCTGTTAATCAAAGTAGACAAATACCCACTCCCTGGCCTTAGCAACCAACTCTTCCTCTTGTATCCACAAAAGGAAGCACAGGGCAGAAATGAGGGCTCCTGAGTAACTCTCACTCAGGGCCTACTGTCCCTCACACTGTATCCATTCTGTATTTTCTCTGTGCTTTTGAATAAAATCCTTTTTTATTTGGCTATTTGTAGGTGCTTCTTCAGTTCTTTGAACAAGACACCAAGAACATAGAGACACAGGATCCAGACAGAGATCACCAGTAAGAGAGTTAGAAAACTCCGATGGCCTAGCAGTTAAGAGTGCCGACCACTCTTGCAGAGGACCTGGGTTCGATCCCCAGCACCCACATGCCGGCTGAGAACTGTCTTTAACTCCAGTTCCAGGGGAATCCGACGCCCTCTTCAGACCTCCGCGGCATTGCACGACACGGGTGCACAGACCTGCATGCAGACAGTACATTCATATGCATACAAAATAAATAAAATATTAAAAAAAAAAACAATATAGGCTGAGAAATGTAGCTAAGTTGATAGAATGCTTGCCTAGCAGGAAGAGGTGCTAGGTTTACCCCCAGCTCCACAGAACCTGGGTGTGGTGGCATACTCCTGTACTCAAGATGGGGGCAGGCGGATCAGAGGTTCAAGATCCTCCTTGGCTATATTATGAGTTTGAGGCTAGTCTGGAATACATAAGACTGTGTCTCAAAAGAAAGGAAGGAAAGAAGGAAGGGAGGGAGGGAAGGAGGGAGTGGCAAGGAGGAGGGAGGAAGAAAAGAGAACAAAAATTCAGATAAAGAGGGTTAAACTTGTCTAGCCGGGCATGGTGGCACACGCCTTTAATCCTAGCACTGGGGAGGCAGGGGCAGGTGGATCTTTGTGAGTTCAAGACCAGCCTGGTCTACAGAGCGAGTTCTGGGCCAGCTGAGTACTAAAGGGAGAGACGCTGTTTCAAAAAGACCAAAAAAAAAAAACCAAAAACTTGTCTACCCAATGTCACACATAGAAAATGGGCCAAAAACTATATGTGGTTGCATACACCTATAATCCCATCATTTAAGAGGCTAAAGCACGCAGGGTGTGGTGGCACACCCTTTAATCCTAGCACTTGGGAGGCAGAGGCAGGCGGATCTTTGTGAGTTCAAGGGGCTACAGGGAGACCCTGTTTCGAAAAGACCAAAAAAGAAAAAAAAAGAGGCTAAAGCATAAGGAATAAGGTTTGATGGCAGCTTTGGATACTTAGTAAGTTCAAAACCAGCCTGGACTACATAGTAAGATATTGTCTCAAAAACAAAACAAAACAAAACAAAAAAGATCCCATCTCAATTAAGCAAACTAATAAAAAATGAAAATAGAGCAGAATGGCACGCCTTTGATCCCAGCCCTCGGGAGGCAGAGGCAGGAGGAATTCTTTTTTTTTCTTTTTTTTTTTTTATGTGTATGAATGTACTGTCTGCATGCAGGTCTGTGCACCCGTGTCGTGCAATGCCGCGGAGGTCAGAAGAGGGCGTTGGATTCCCCTGGAACTGGAGTAAAATGCAAAAATAAACCTGGAATGGAGTTTCAGGCGTTTCTACCCCATGTGGGTCCTGGTGCGGGGATCGAACCCGGGTTCCTCTGGTAAGAGCGGGTCGCGCTCTTATCGCTAGGCCATCTCTCCAGCCCATATGCAGAGGATTTCTACATAGCTAGTTCCAGATAGCAGGCGGACACAGAAAAGACCTTGTTCAGAAACAAAAACAAAGCAGAATCTTAGCTTGGGGCTGGAGAGAGATGGCCTGTACTGGTTAAGAGCGATTCCGACTGCTCTTGCAGGGACCCCTGTTCAATCCCCAGAACTCCACATAGTGCTGAGAACTGTCTGTAACCCAGTTCCAGGAGAACACAGAACCATTCCAGAATATCCAAGCCGCTCTGCAGTGACACGGGTGCACAAACCTACATGCAGACGTACATCAATCACTTAAAAAAAAAAAAAAAAAAACTTTCGGGTGAGGCGATCTTGCTTGTCGGCTGGGGGTTGTGTTGTGCGCAGTGCCTTTAATCTAGCACTCTGGGAGGCAGAGGCTGAGCGTATGCTCTGTGAGTTCACAGGCACAGCCTGGTCTACAGAGTGATTCCAGGGCAGCTGGGAGCTACAGGGGAGCCCCGTCTCGAAAAGACCAAAAAAAAAAAAAAAAAAAAAAAGAATCTTAGCTTGTTTTATAATCATGAAGTTATTTTGAATTTTTAGTTACATTTATTGTTTATTTGGGTGTCTGTATGCACATGCCACAGAATATGTGTGCAGGTGGAAGAACAGCTTGCAGGGACTGGTGCTCTCCTTCTGTCATGTGGGTTCCAAAGATCAAACTCAGATCTTCAGACTTGGTGGCAAGCATCTTTATCACTGAGCCATCTTGTTGGGCAAAGAAAAAAAACTAAGAACAAAATACTGAGTCTTGGGCTAGGGACATGGCTGGGGAGGTAAAGGCAGTTGCCACTAAACCTTACTTGGATCCCTGGGATTCACATGGTAGAAGGAGCAAATTGTAAATGATCACCACATGTGTATTGTGGTGTGTGTGGACACACACACATACACATACACACAAAAATAAAATATAATAATGTGGTAAATTTTTAAAAATTTAAAAATAAATTAAAAATCTTTTTTTAATTAATTTATTTTATTTTAATGTGGTTTTTTTGGTCTTTTCAAGACAGGGTCTCCCTGTAGCCCCAGCTGTCCTGGAACTCATTCTGTAGACCAGGCTGGCCTTGAACTCACAGAGATCTGCCTGCCTCTGCCGCCCCGAGTGCTAGGATTAAAGGCCTGTGCCACCATGCCCGGCTAAAAATTTTTTTTTCAGTTTATTTATTTATTTATGTGTATGAATGTACTGTCTGCACGTAGGTCTGCGCACCCATGTCGTGCAAAGCCGCGGATGTCAGAAGAGGGCGTCGGACTCCCCTGGAACTAGAGTTCTCCTGGAATTGGAGTTATGGACGGTTCTCAGCCGCCATGTGGGTGCTGGGGATTGAACCCGGGTCCTCTGCAAGAGCAGTCGGTGCTCTTAACCACTAGGCCATCTCTCCAGACCTAAAAATTTTTTTTAAATAAAAAATTCAGGAGTTGCTTCTCTCCTTCTGTCCTGTGGGTTCCAGGAACTGAACTCGGGTTGTCAGGCTTGTTGGGAAGTGCCTTTACCCACTGAACCACCTCACCAGTCCCACAAAGAACATTTATATTTATTGTTTAATGACATTTTCTTGTAGCTTTGAGCTTGGGGACTGCATTGATAAAGCCAGAACAAACGAAAGCCAGAACAAACGCTTCTTTCAATAAGCATGAAAAAGCTTGCCCTTGCATGTTTCTCTTCACTGGGGCACATGCTGCTGAAACTGTACCTTTTCACAAAAGTTCTCCACAATGGTACACACACACACACACACACACACACACACACACACACACACACACACACTAAAAAGCAGTGCATTGCAGAGTCAGCAGGAACACTATAGATTACCCAAGTTTACACCTCGGGACCCAAATCCTGCAAGTAGAGCACTGACCCCTGCAGGTTCTCCTCTGACTTCTATATACAAACTACGGTGCGTGTTCACCACTCCCCCACACCAAACTAATAGACAAATTTAGGGGAAACGGAGTACTCCCCCACACCAAACTAATAGACAAATTTAGGGGAAAAGGAGTGCTGAGGGCTGGGGAAGTGGCTCAGTGTGTACAGTGCTTGCTGTTCAAACTCACAAGGACATGAGTTTGGATGCCCAGCCCCTATGTAAAAGCCACATGAAGTGGCCCACCTCGAACCCCAGTGCTGGGGCCTGCAGACAGGTGGGTCCCTGGGGCTCACTGGGTAGCCAGTCTAGCTGAAAAGGTGAGCTTCGGGTTTAGTGGAGAGTGATACAGGAATATACATAAAGTCGACCTCGTGTACACACAGAGGGCGCAGGTTTTATGTGCATAGGAGCCCTTCATCATCTAATCCCTCCCTCTACCCCTGCCTAATTTCCCACCCATTCCTCCTCCCTAAACCCAGTGCCTTTATTTTCATTATGTAGATCATGAAGCAACATGAGCCTCAACCATCTGTCCTTTCTTCAAGTTTTATATTTTGTGCAACTCAGTTGTGGATGTACCTCGTTAATATGGGTTTTCTCTTGCTAAGTCTTTTGTCAATTTAATTTGTAGGCCAGCCAGAGAACTGAGAGGGAACAGGTTTTCTATAGTTACAGACCTGAGCTGTCCAGCACAGTTGTCACCACACATGAAGCTAATGGGCTTCCGAGATGCAGCTGATGTAATTAAGGAATTTAATTTTATTTATCTTTTATTTTATTTTTTTATGTGTGTATTAATGTACTGTCTACATGTAGGTTTGTGCACCCTATCTTTTTAATTTAATTATTTTTTTATAACTCAGACTGTCCTGGAACTCACTTTTTTTTAAATATTTTTAAATTTTTATTTATTTTTGTATGTGTATGAATGTAAGTTTGTGCACCGATGTCATGCAATGCTGCGGAGGTCAGAAGAGGGTGTCTGATTCCCCTGGAACTGGAGTTAAAGACAGTTTTCAGCTGCCATGTGGGTACTGGGGATCGAACCTGGGTCCTCTGCAAGAGCAGTCTGTGCTCTTAACTGCTAGGCCATCTCTCCAGCCCCGCAACTCACTCTTTTTTGTTGCATTTTGTTGAACTGTACCTAGGGCCTCTCACATACTAGACAAAGGCTGTATCACTAATCTACATCTCTAGCAGGAACTCCTTGCTGGCTTTAACCTCACAATACTTAAAGCTCAGCATTCTAAGGCTGGGATTATAAATGTGTACTACCATACCTGGTTTAGGAACTGAATGTTGAAATTTTCACTTGTTTATTTGTTTGTTTATTGAGACAGCATTTATTCTTTTTTTTCGTCTTTTTTGAGACAGGGTCTCCTTGTAGTTCTGGCTGTCCTGGAACTCTTTCTTTACACCAGGCTGGACTTGAACTCACAGAGATCCGCCTGCCTCTGCCTCCCAAGTGCTAGGATTAAAGGCGTGCACCACCACGCCCAGCGAGACAGCATTTATTCTGTAGCCCTGGCTGGCCTGGTATTCACTATGTAGTTCAGGCTGACCTTAAAATCATGCCATCCACCTATCTCAACCCTCTCTCTTTCACCCCCAAGTGTGTGTCACCACACCTGGTTCTAAATTTGCTTAGCTGTTATTTGTTTTTTTTTATTTTTTATTTTTATTATTTTTATTATTTATTTTTTGTATGTGTATGAATGTACTGTCTGCATTCAGGTTTGTGCACCCCTGTCGTGCAATGCCACGGAGGTCAGAAGAAGGCGTTGGATTCCCCTGGAACTGGAGTTACAGACGGTTCTCAGCTGCCATGTGGGTGCTGGGGATCAAACCGGGGTCTTCTGCAAGAGCAGTCGGCGCTCTTAACCGCTAGGCCATCTCTCCAGCCCTGTTTATTTGTTTTTAAGACAGGCTGTTATGTAGCCCAGGCTTGCCTTTAATTTGCTATGTAGCTGAAGATGACCTTGGAGTCCTGATCTTCCCGCCTCCAACTGACAAGTAGTGGAATTACAGCATATGCCACCATATCTGGCCCTAAAATTTGCTATTTAAATAAATTTGAGCAAAAAACTGGTACTTGATTCAGAATTCTTCTCTTTGGGACAGCTGGGATATGTGAACCTGCTATTCAGCTATAAATATTCTAAATATTGGGGCTGGAGAGATAGCTCAGCAGTTAAGAGCACTGACTGCTCTTGCAGAGGACCCAGGTTTGATTCCCAGCACCCACATGGCGGCTAAGAACCGACTTTAACTCCAGTTCCAGGGGAATACAACACCCTCTTCTGACCTCCGAAGCATTGCACGACATGGGTGCATGAACCTACATACAGACAGTACATTCATACACATAAGAAATTAAAAAAAATTTTTTTAAATAAATATTCTAAATATGAAGCAAATATTCCAATGAAAATCTTGTTAACTCAAAACTCCTGAGACAGAAAGAGCTCTGAACTAAAAGGATTAGTTGAGCCACTTGTGTTAGTTTTTTACACTTTTTTTGGTATTTTTGAGACAGGGTCTCCCTTTTAGTACCAGGTGTCCTGGAGCTCGCTCTGTAGACCAGGCTGGCCTTGAACCCACAGAAATCCACCTATCTCTGCCTCCCGAGTGCTGGGATTAAAGGCGTGCACCACCACGCCCAGCAAGCCACTTGTGTTAGGTAGTGAGTTAGGGATTAGCAGGTTTGGAAGTCATTAGAAATGGAAACCTTTCTCCTAATCAGCACCTTGAAAAACCAAGAATTGACTGCAGGAATCTGCTTCTGGGTCAAAAGAATGAGATCCAAGATAAACAATAAAACAACAACAAAATCAAGAATGGTAACTTTTGCTTGTTCAAACTTTCTTTTTTTAAATTTTATTTATTTTTTTATGTGTATGAATGTACTGTCTGCATGTAGGTCTGTGCACCCCTGTCGTGCAATGCCACGGAGGTCAAAAGAGGGCATTGGATTTCCCTGGAACTGGAGTCAAAGACAATTCTCAGCAGCCATTTGGGTGCTGGGGATCGAACCCAGGTCCTCTGCAAGAGCAGTCGGCGCTCTTAACCGCTAGGCCATCTCTCCAGTCCTCAAATTTTCTTATTTATTTATTTATTTATTTATTTATTTATTTATTTATTTATTCATTTATTTTAATTTTTTAAAATTTATTTTTGTATGTGTATGTATGTACTGTCTGCATGTAGGTTTGTGCACCCGTGTTGTGCAATGCCACGGAGGTCAGAAGAGGGTCTTGGATTCCCCTGAAACTGGAGTTCTCCTAGAATTGGAGTTACAGACGGTTCTTAGCCGCCATGTGGGTGCTGGGGATCGAACCCCGGTCCTCTGCAAGAGCAGTCGGTGCTCTTAACCGCTAGGCTATCTCTCCAGCCCCTCAAACTTTCTTTTTATGGAACTAAATTATTGTTTTCTTTCTCTAATCTTTATAAGAGGAAAGGGGTGGCGGGGCGTGGTGGCGCACGCCTTTAATCCTAGCATTTGGGAGGCAGAGGCAGGTGGATCTTTGTGAGTTCAAGGCCAGCCTGGTCTACAGAGTGAGTTCCAGGACAGCCAGAACTACAAGGAGAACCTGTCTCGAAAAGACCAAAAAAANTGAAATCACAAAGAGATCCGCCTGGCTCGGCCTCCAAGTGCTAGGATAAAGGCGTGCACCACCCGCCCGGCCAATGCGCAAAAAAAGGCAAAAATGGCAAAAAAAAAAAAAAATGGCAAAAAAAGGCATGCGCCACCACGCCCAGCAATGGCAAAAAAGAGGAAAGGGGATAGTGTAATTTAAACAAAGTTGTGTTTGTTTGTGAGACAGAGTCTTACTATGTAACTATGCTGGCCTGGAACTTAGACCTGCCTACCTCTGCCTGCCAAGCATAGGAATTAAAGGTGCCACCACAATAGGCAGCCAAGTTATTCTTTCTTTTTGTTTGTTTTTTTTTTTTTGAGACAGGGTCTCCCTATAGCCCAAGCTGGCCTAGAACTCACTCTGTAGACCAAGCTGGCCTTGAAATCACAGAGATCTGCCTGCCTCTGCCTCCCGAGTGCTAGGATTAAAGGTGTATGCCGGGCTGGAGAGATGGCCTAGTGGTTAAGAGCGCTGACCGCTCTTACAGAGGACTGGGGTTTGATTTCCAGCACCCACATGGCGGCCAAGAACCGTCTGAAACTCCAATTCCAGGAGAACTCCAGTTCCAGGGGAATCCGATACCCTCTTCTGACCTCCGTGGCATTTTGCACTACACGGGTGCACAAACTTGCATGCAGACAGTACATTCATACACATACAGAAATAAAAAAAAAAAAAAACTTTAAAAAAATCAGAATATATTGGGCTGGAGAGATAGCCTAGCAGTTAAGAGCGCCGACCGCTCTTACAGAGGACCCGGGTTCGATCCCCAGCACCCACATGGCGGCTGAGAACCATCTG
Source organism: Rhizomys pruinosus (assembly GCA_009823505.1). Lineage (NCBI taxonomy): Eukaryota > Metazoa > Chordata > Mammalia > Rodentia > Spalacidae > Rhizomys > Rhizomys pruinosus. The sequence goes on from VZQC01012778.1 coordinate 391,845, forward strand.
TAACTCCAGTTCCAGGAGAACTCCAGTTCCAGGGGAATCCAACACCCTCTTCTGACCTCCGTGGCATTGCACGACATGGGTGCACAAACCTACATGCAGACAGTACATTCATACACATAAAAAAATAAATAAATAAAATAAAAAAATTAGAATATAACAACATAATGTGGAAAAACCACATCACCTAATTTTACCCAAACCGTCCTCTTCCCCTCAGTCCATAATTTATTTCCTAAATAACTTCTGGTGATAGTTTCTACTTTTAGTTTAATATATTTCTCTTAAAATTTGGGGCTGCTGCCGGGCGTGGTGGCACACGCCTTTAATCCTAGCAGGGGCAGGCGGATCTTTGTGAGTTCAAGGCCAGCCTGGTCTCCAGAGTGAGTTCCAGGACAGCCAGGGCTACAGGGAGACCCTGTCTCGAAAAGACCAAAAAAATAAAAAAATAAAAAATAATTGGGGGCTGGAGAGATGGCTCAGTGGTTAAGAGCACCGACTGCTCTTGCAGAGGACTCGGGTTCAATTCCCAGCACCCACATGGAGGCTCAGAACTGTGTTTAAACTGGGCGTGGTGGCAAATGCCTTTGATCCCAGCACTCAGGAGGCAGAGGCAGGCAGAGCTCTGTGAGTTCAAGGTCAGCCTGGTCTATAGAGTGAGTTCTAGGCTAGCTGGGGCTACAGGGAGACTCTGTCTCAAAAAAAAAAAAATCAGATTTACATATTATTTTTTATTTTCCATGGTGAAAGTTCAGAATTTTATCATAACTTATCTATTTCTCCATTTCTCCATCTCTAGATATTTACTTATTTCATTTATTTAATTTTTTTGAGACAAGCTCTTCATGTAGTCCAAGATGCCCTGAGTTTATGAGCCTCTTGCCCCTTTCTTTTGAATGCTGGGGTTATGGGTATGTACCGCCATGCTTACCACTTCTGCATTTTTATTATATATATATATTTTTTTTCTTTCTTTTTTTAGTCTTTTTGAGACATGGTCTCCCTGTAGTTCCAGCTATCCTGGAACTCACTATGTAGACCAGGCTGACCTTGAAAGCACAGAGATCTGCTGGCCTCTGTCTCCTGAGTGCTGGGATTAAAGGTGTGTGCCACCACACCCAGCTTTATATTTTTATTCTTTACTTTTCTAGTGGATGTTTTGTTGGCCTTACACAATATATTTAAATATTTAATTCTTGGGTTATCAAATTTAATATAGATTAACTACAATGAAAAAACTGTTGGGGCTGAAGAGATGGCCTAGCGGTTAAGAGTGCCAATCAGAGGACCTGGGTTAGATCCCCAGCACCCACATGGTCGAATCCGACACCCTCTTCTGACCTCCCCAGCATTGCACCACCCGGGTGCACAAACCTACATGCAGACAGTACATTCATACACAATAAAACAAAACAAAACAAAACAAAAGCAACAAAACTTGTTACCCTTCCACTTCACTTGCCTCCCAGTTTTTCTTAGTTATTGTATTTAGTATTTTGCACTGTTAGGCTCAGAATGCCTGAGAAGAGCTTGGGAGAACAGGTTTACTCTGGCTCATCTTCTGGAAGTTTCAAACCATGGTCACTTGGCCCCATGCACTTGGGCAGAATGAGTGAGTACTGGAGGAAATTCTTTATCTCAAGTCAGACAAGAAAAAAAGAGGAATATGAAAAGTTGGGGGCAGGATTTAGCTCCCAAGACACACTTCCAGGGACCCGCTTCCTCCAACTAGTCTCCGTCTCCCAGTCTTTGCTATTTCCCAATAAAGCCATTGTATTAGGAATCAATCTATCAAGGGATTTGGATTGGATCAGAAGCCTGATGACCTAATTGTCTCTGGAAGCACTCTCACAGACTTACCTGGGGGTATGCTCCACAGAGCTCCTAGGCATTTCTTTTTTTCTTTGCTTTTCTTTCCTTCCTTTTTTAAAATTACATATAATTAATTATTAATTTCACATGTGTATTTGTGTGAGCACATGCATTCCATGGCATGTGTGTGGCAATCAGAGGACAACCTGTGGTAGTTGGTTCTCTGTCCACCAGCAGGATTCTAGGGATTAAATTCTGGTCCTTAGGCTTGGCGGCAAGCATGGTTACTTACTGAGGCATCAATCCTGCTAGCCCTGAGCATTTTTCCTTCCTTCCTTCTTTCCTTCCTTCCTTCCTTCCTTCCTTCCTTCCTTCCTTCCTTCCTTCCTTCCTCCCTCCCTCCCTCCCTCCTTCGTTCCTTCCTTCCTTCCTCCCTCCCTCCCTCCCTCCCTCCCTCCCTCCCTCCCTCCCTCCCTCCCTCCTTCCTTCCTTCCTTCCTTCCTTCCTTCCTTCCTTCCTTCCTTCTTCCCCTCTTCTCTTTCTCTCTCTTTACATAGCAAGCTCCAGACCAAAAAATTAATTAATTATTATTTTATTTTAATTTAATTTTGTATGTGTATGAATACTGTCTGCATGCAGGGGTTTGTGCACCGTGTCATTGCAAATGCCTCGGGAGGTCAGTAAGAGGGTGTCGGATTCCCCTGGAACTGATTAAAGATGGTTCTCAGCTGGCATTGTGAGGTGCTGGGGATCAAAACCCAGTGTCCTCTGCTAAGAGCAGTTGGCGCTCTTAAACCGGCTGATGCCATCTCTCCAGCCCCTCATAACTATCTTTTAAAATATTTTATAAAAAAAAAAAGAAAACCAGGCTGGCCTTGAACTCTTTGCTATCCTCTTCCTTTTTTTTTTTTTTAAATTTTTTTTATTATTTATTTTTTGTATTGTGTATGAATGTATGTTTTGCATGCAGGTCTGTGCACCCGTGCGTGCAATGCCGCGGAGGTTCAGAAGAGGTCTCAGATTCCCCTGGAAACTGGAGTTCTCCTGGAATTGGAGTTACAGACGGTTCTTAGCCGCCATGTGGGTGCTGGGATCGGAACCCGGGTCCTCTGCCAAGAGCGGTCTGGGTGCTCTTAACCGCTAGGCTATCTCTTCCAGCCCGGCTATCCTCCTTCCTTAGCCTCTTGAAACCAGAGATGAGCTACCATGCCCATCCTCCTGGGCATATCTTAACCTAATCAAGTTGACAATAAAGACTATGACAGTTATATTATCATTACTGGATATAATAATAATTCTAATTATTTTTCAGTATTATTTTTAAAAAAAATAACTCTTGGCATTTCAGTAGGATTCACCATATGTGCATAATCTTCAGCTTGACATAGAGCTTTTTTTTTTGTCTTTTAGAGACAGGGTCTCCCTGTAGCCCCAGCTGTCCTGGAACTCACTCTGTAGACCAGGCTGGCCTTGAACTCACAAAGATCTGCCTGCTTCTGCCTCCCAAGTGCTAGGATTAAAGGTGTGCACCACCATGCCTGGCGACATAGAGCTTTTTGCATTACAAGATTGCTGGTACTGGGGCTGGAGAGATAGCTCAGCAGTTGTTAAGTGTATGTGCCACTCTTGAAGAAGACCTGGGTTTAGTTTCCAGAACCCACATGGGGCAGCTCAAAACTACTTGTAACTCCTGCTCTAGGAGATCCAACACTTCTGGCCTCTACAGGCATTGCACTCACATGCATATACTTTGACTGACAGACAGACAGACAACAGACAGACACGCAGACACATACACATTTAAATCTAAAGAAATATTAGTAAGAAATTACTTGTTTGCAGGGATAGGTCTTTGTTGAATGCCCACCGTTTTTGTTTTTCCCCCTTTTGGTCTTCAGTACACAATGCATTTGCATAAAAAAATCATTTAATTCCTCATCTGTACACTTCTCCTTAGTGTTCATTAAGCTCTTACTGCTTGAATTCTCTTTTCCCTATTCTGAAAATGCTACAATACTAAAAGACTTTGGTGGATAGCTTTATGTCAACTTGACACACTGGTTGAGGGAGCCTTCAATTGGGGAATTTTGCCCCATTGGATTGGCCTGTGGCCAACATCTGTGGTGTATCTGTCTTGATTGTTGAGCAGTGACAGTACTTAAGAAGCAGGCTGGGCATGAGCAGAAGCAAGCCAGGAGCAAGCCAGTTGACAGCATTCCTCCATGGCCTGTTGCTTCAGCGTTCCTGCCTCCAGGTTCCTGCCCTGAGTTTCTTACCTGGCGCCTGAGTGATCAACTGTGACCCAGGAGAATGTAAGCTGAATAAACTCTTTCCTCCCCAAGTTGGTGTCGTCAGAGTGTTTTGTCACAGCAATGAAAGACAAACCAGGACAGACTTATTCAAATTGTATATCCTTACGAGTAGGTAACTATTGCATTTCTGCTGTGACCAAAAATACCTGACAAAACAATTTAAGGAAGGAAAGTTTTATTTGGGTTTCAGAGGCTTTCAGTCCATCCTACGGGGAAGGCATGGAGGGTCAGCTCAGTTCATGGTGGTGGAGACTATTCTCATCAGAGCAGATCAGGAACTAGAAAGCAAGGCATGAATGGGGGGGGGGCAAGGATAACTTCAAAGACCTAACCCTCGTGACCTGCTTGCGCCAACTACATCCCATCTCCCAAATTTCCAAACCTCCATAAACAATGCCAACAGCTGGCTGGGGAACAACTGTCCAAAGTACGAGGCTGTGAGGATATTTCAGATGAACACCCATAATAGTGAGTATAAAAAAACCCCTGAGCCCATTTAAAGAGCTATTACTGTCATAGGGGTTACGGATTAGCATTATCTCAAAGCAAGGACAGTACTTTATCATCTGAAATGGGATATGAAGAAAAATTAAATCAATAAGTCCCAAAGATTGAAACAAACTACTTGTCTACAATCTTCTATTTCCTGCACGTTACCAGACTCAAGGCATTTTCACAGCTGGTGAGTAAGGATATGTTCAATACCTGACTCCTTATACAGTTCAAGAAAATAAATATCAGTTATTATAGATAGGCCACAGCATGTTAGTGCACAGATGAACCCATCGATGAAGCTGTGTTTAAAGCAGAAAACAAGGTATGACTGGATTGCCAGAACTACTTAACTGCCCCATTTCATTCACAAAGCAAAAGGAAAATAGACACTGACTGATGGTGGTGTGCTGGAATATATCCTTGACAACTGGGTTGAGGGAAGCCTCAACTGGGAATTAATTGCCTCCATTGGACTTGACCTATGGCCATATCTGTGGGGCATTTTCATTGATTTGGTGATTGATATGAGAGGGCTCAGCCCACTTTTGGCGGCGCCACCCCAGAAGGTTGATCTGTGTTTATAAGGAAGCAGGCTAAGCATGGGCCAGGGGAGCATGCCAGTAGCCAGCATTATCCTCCATGGCTGGTGCCTCAGCTCCTGCCTCCAAGATTCCTGCCCTGAGCTTCCTACCTTGGGCTCATCTCAGTGAAGAACTATGACCCAGGAGGATGTGAGCCCAAAATAAACCCTTTCTCATGTTTCAGTTGATAATGGTCAGTGTGTTTTGTCTCAGCAATTGAAGGCAAATTACAGCAGGTGGCCAGTGCTGTATATAGCCAACCATACTGTCCTGTCCTACTTGATACAGAGACAAGTGCTTTTATCTAAAAAACAGTGAAAAAAAAACACAAAAAAGTTTAGTTTTTTGTTTGTTTGTTTGTCTTTTGAGACAGGCTCTCCTGTTAGCTCCAGCTGGCCTGGAACTCGAGACCAAGGCTTGGCCTTGAACTCACAGAAAACCCCCGCCTCTGCCTCCCAAGTGCTAGGATTAAGGTGTGTACCCCCACGTCTGGCTTAAAGACCGTTCTTTAGCTGCCACTGTTGGTTCTGGGAATTGAACCTTGTCCTCTGCAAGAGGAGTAGGCACTCTTAACCACTGACCATCTCCCAGCCCCTTAAACTTTTAGACTAACTCCTTCTTGTGTTGTGTGTGCATGTGTGCGTTGCAATGCGAAGTGTGTGTGTGTGTGTGGTTGTGCAAGTGTGTGTTGTATGTGTGTGGTAGTTAGTTAGTAGTAGTAGTAATAGCTATAATTATTTAAGTCTTCTTAATAAAAAAAAAAGCACGGAACCAGGTCACTCTAGGAACATGCTTTGCTTCCATGTTGGATTGCCAGCGTGAGCCGCCTGCAGAAATGTGGTGGGACCAGACAGCATGACAGTTATGGTGGGGACAGAGAGAGAGGGGGGCACAGAGAAAGATAACAGGCACAGAGAGTGAGAGAGGCACAGAGAGGGCACAGAGAAAGAAGGAGAGGCACAGAGAGCAGGGGGGGATGGGGACAGAGAAAGAGAGAGGGATCACAGAGTAGGAGAAGAGGCACATAGAATTATAGGTGGCTGGGGTCCACCCTTCATACCCATGGGGAGGGGCCTCAGGTAAGTGGAAAGGGGTCAGAGGATCGGCAGCTTCTGGAGGAAGTGGCACCTTGTGCCCCATAGGATTCTGGAAAGCCTGGATAGCCTAACAGTAGTTAGCAAGTACTAGAAGTTAGTAGTAGTAGTATAGTAGAGTAGTAGCTAGTGGCTTAGTCGCTGTGCTTAGCATTGTGCTGCTACCATTGAGCTACACCCTCTGTCCCCTCAGTGTGACATTTCAATAGATGTGCACAAAGTGTAGTGTTCTGACCAGGGTAGCTGATGTAACCTTTACTTTAGTATTTGTTATTCCTTTGTGTTGAGAATATTTAAAATTCTCTCCACTAGCTATTTGAAAGAAATAATGCATTATTGTCAAGCATAGTATGCTACTTTGCTACAGAACATTAGAAGTAATTTTTCCTATTAACTTGCACCCCTCTCCCTGTTACCATTGTCTGTCCAGCCTCTTTCCCCAGCCCCAACATTCTGAAGTCAGAGGCTTTCTCTGCCTGATCTTTATGGGGAAGGTGAAACTTTAAATGCTAGAAAACCCATTGGTCCTAATGCTCCCTTTAAGCTTGATTCCCCATAGTTACACTAATATCCTCCCTCTCTACCCATGTTATGCTTCACTTTATGAGGACATCAAGTTCATTCCTCCTGTGTTCCTCTTACTTGAAGAGTCATCCCTAACTCTCTCACTCTTGTTTTAAACAATTTTTTTGGGGAGGTATTTTTGAGACACGGTCTTCCCTGTAGTCCCAGCTATCGGCTTGGAACTACTCTCTGTAGGTTCCAGGCTGGCCTTGAACTTTCCACGAGGATCCAACCTGCCTCTGCCTTCCGGAGTGCTTGGGATAAAGGCATGCACCACGGTGCCCAGCAAACTCTTATTTTTTCAATGATTTGATACAGTTGATGAGTAATGTCATTGGGGGAAAATTTTAATAAAGAATAAACATTTGCTTTCCCCATGTTTACAAAATATGCCATTCACTCCTTCATCCACCCTTCCATTCCTTCTCCTACCCCATGCTATCTAAGCTGGGCTTGACTCCTATCCTCTTGCCTCATCCTCCCAAGCTGCAGGCACACCTTCCTCTCACCAAAAGCAGACCTTTCTTTTTTATTTTTATTTTTTGTCCTTTCCAAGACAGGGTCTCCCTGTATCCCCAGCTGTCTGGAATTTGCCTCTGTAGACCAGCTGGCTTTGAACTCACAAAAGATTGCCTGCCTCTGTCTCCCAAGTGCTTTAGGATTAAAAGGCAAGTGCCCAACCACACCCGGCTTGAACCACAGTTAAGAGATGAAAGTTGGCCTGCTGGGCATGAATGCCTTGACGTCCTGTTGTTTTGAAACAGACCTCACTGAGTGGCTCTGGTTGGCCTTTCCCAACCTTTCGTCCTCAGCTTTCCTAGTGCTGAGATCACACGTGTGCCCTCACATCTCATTTTTTATTCATATGTTAAATATTCTAGTAGAAAGTTACATATTCAATTTAATCATAAATATAAGATTTCATGGAGGACAGTGTCTCCCTTTAGGTCTAGCTGGCCGGGAGCTCACTATGTAGACTATGCTGCTTGAACTCACGGAGATCCACCTGGCCTCTTTGCCTCCCAAGTTGCTGGGATTAAAGGCGTGCACCACCACGCCTGGCTTAAAATCTATTTTCTTTGGTAGAAATATCCGTTTTCATTGTCACCTGCGTCAAAACCTATATGATTTCTCTTCATTCTGGAAATTTGTTCCTGAGCCTTTTTAAAAGGATTCATGTAGCAGTTCAGCACACTCACCAAGTGGTGGCACCTCAACCCTAGGAACCAACAGCATGTAGCCCTGATTACCTTATCAGAAATGTAGTCAGATCCTGTAGTTTGCAGCAGGAAACATAGAGTTCTAATATATTGTATTAAAAGCTTGCTATAGGGGCTGGAGAGTGGCCTTCAGCAGTTAAGAGGTACTGGCTGCTTCTTGCAGAGGACCTGGCTTTCGATTCCCAGCACCCACATGGTGGCTAAACAACCAATCTGTAGCTCCAGTTGCAGAGGATCCAAAGCCTTATTCTGACCCTCACAGACGTTGCATGATACAGGCGCCCGAACACACGTGCAGGCAATACACTCATACACATAAATTAAAAATAATAATTAGAAAATATTAAAAAAAAATAAAAATAAAAATTCTTGCTATAAATTGGTGCTGCACGCCTTTAAGCCTAGGCATTTCGGGAGGCAGAGGCAGTGCGCGATTCTTGTGAGTTCCAAGGCCAGCCTGGGGTCTACATTAGAGAGCTCCAGGCCAGCTGCGGGAAAAAATATATATGAAAAACTATTCAAGCTATATATTAAGATGTGTACATTTTTATTGTTGCACATGTTTGTAGGAATCTGTAAAAAAAAATTTTTCTTTTTTGAACAGCGATTCATGTCAGCCAAGCTGACTTCAAATTTCTAGATGGTTCAAGGATGACATTGAAATTCTGATCCTCCTACTTCTTCCACTTCTGATTTGAAAAGTATAATATTAAGACCAAAAAAAAAAAAATAATACATTTAAAAATTAAGTGAAAAAAAATAAAAAATAAAAAAAGACAAAAAAATTAAGTGGGTATAGCCGGCATAGGTGGCACATGCCTTTAATCCTAGCATTCAGGAGGGCAAGGCAGGTGGATCTCTGTGAGTTGAGGCCAGCCTGGTCTACACCAGTGAGTTCCAGGACAGGTAGGGCTTTCCAGGGAGACCTGGTCTTCAAAAAAGACCAAAAAAATTAAAAATTAAGTGGGTATAAATGAGAAGCATTTGCCGGGCGTAGGTGCATGCCTTTTAATCCTAGCACTCGGGAGGCAAGAGGCAGGTGTGATCTTTGTGAGGTTCAAGGCAGGCCCTGTCTACACAGAGTGAGTTTCAGGACAGCTTGGAGCTACAGGGAGGACCCTGTCTTGAAAGACCAAAAAAAAAAAAAAAAAAAAAAGGGAAGCATTTTATATAAGCTACCATAACTATGCCTTGCCATTGAACATGATAGTGAAGATATCATAGGGGAGTGCTAAGTCAATTTTTCCTGGAAGTATTTTATAAGAATATTTAATCAGGCTTATTGTGGCGCATCAGAAACATATGATGGACTAAACCATTGTAGCACAATAATCACCAGATGGAACATTCTATAAAGTAAAGAGGTTTTGAAGAGATGCACAGCTGCAGTGCTTTTTTTTTTTAAAAAAAAAAATTTTTTTATTAGTTATTTTGTATGTTTATGAATGTTACTGTCTGCATGCAGGTCTGATGCACCCGTGTCGTGCAAGCCGCGGAGGTCAGAAGAGGTCTCGGATTCCCCTGGACTGGAGTTCTCCTGGAATTGAATTACAGACGGTTCTTGAGCCGCCATGTGGGAGTGGCTGGGGATCGAACCCGGTGTCCTTCTGCAAGAGCGTCGGTGCTCTTAACGTAGGCTATCTCTTCCAGCCCGTGATGCTTTATTAATATTTAGTATGGATATATTTTACAAACACAATATTGGTGAAAAACAAGTAAAAAAGATCACTTATATGCAGACTTTAATATACAGTTCAAAAATAGTCAAAATAATGTACATTTAGGTTTGCATACATGGACAGGCCAGACAGCATTTACCATGGAAGCTGATGCAGTGGCTGCTGCCTTAAGGGAAGGAGGAAGACAGCATTAGGAGCCACCAGGAACACAGAGGGGCTTTCGGGCACTAGCATTGTTCTACATAGTGCTTGACTTGGCTGGCAGTTTGGCAGGCACTTACTTTATAATTAGTTCTGAAGTAGCAAAGAAGAAGATTAAATATTAATAATTTTAATAATTTGAGCATTTATACTCAGGAAGCCAAGGTTTTATCCATGAGCAAACTAAAAATAGTCACAAGCTCCAAGAATTATCTACCTATGGGGTGGACAGATTTAGCAAATATAAATGCAGAACTATAGCAGATTAAAAATACAGGCTGTCCAATTTAATACGGATTTCAGATTCAGTTTCATGACAAAGAATTTTGGTGTGCTGTGCTCTGTTTCACGGTGCTTCAGTCTTTTTTTCACCATGTAGGTCCTGGGAATCAAACTCAGGTTGTCTGACTTTACTTGATAAACCATCTTTTTTTTTTTTAATTTATTTTTTATTTTTTTATTATTTATCTTTGTATGTGTATGAAGTGTACTGTCTGCATAGCAGGATCTGTGCACCCGTGTCGTGCCGAATGCCGCGGAGTGTCAGTAAGGAGGGGGTGTTCGGATTCCCTGGAACTGGAGTTTTCTCCTGGACATTGGAGTCACAGACGGTTCTTAGCCTGCCATGTGGGTCTGGGATCGAAACCCGGGTCCTCTGCAAAGAGCGTCAGTGCTCTTAACCGCTCCAGGGCTATCTCTCCAGTCCCTTTTTTTTTTTATAAATTTGTATGTGTGATGAATGTACTGTTCCTGCATGTAAGGTTTGTGCACCTGTGTCGTGCAAAATCGACCGATGGCCGGCCCAGAAGAGGGCATTAGGATTCCCCTTGCGAAAACTAGAGTTAAAAGATGGTTCTCAGCCGCATGTGGCGTTCTGGGCACTTGAACCCAGGTACCTCTGCAAGAGCAGTTTGGTGCTTCTTAACGCTAGGCCATCTCTCCAGCCCCTTAAACCAATCTTTTTTTAACTAATTCATTTTTTTTAATTTTTTTAATTAATTTATGTATTCCTGTATGTGTTATGAATGTACTGTCTGCATGCAGGCCTGTGCACCCGTCGTCATGCAATGCTACGGAGGTCAGAGAGGGCGTTCGGATTCCCCTGGAACTTGGAGTTCACCTGGAATTGGGAGTTTCGCACGGTTCTCGGCCGCCATGTGGGTGCTGGGGCGATAGAACCCGGGTCCTCTGCAAGAGGCGGTCGGCGCTCCAATCGCTAGGCCATCTCTCAGCCCATTAATTTCATTTTTTTTAGTTTTAATGTGGTATGAGCATTTTGCTCCTACATGTAAGGTGAACCCATGGTTTTTATGCAATGCCAGCAAAAGCCAGCAGAGGGTGTCAGATCCCTGGAAGGGTTAGCTGCCATGTGGGTGCTCGGAACTGGACCCCAGGTTCCTTTGCAAGAGAGTCAGTGCTCTTAACCACTGAGGCCATCTCCAGCCCTTGATAAACCAGCTTAAGGAGGACCCCAGCCTTTTTTCCTTTTGAAAAGTGAAATGCTACAAATTCAAGAGAAGCTTCTTGTTCACCTCTCTGGTTTCACACTTCTCTCTTCATCTCTTCCCAGAGGAAACCATCCCTCTGAAGTTGAAGTGCATGAGTTTTTTGGAGATCCTTTATACACATGAAACCTTCTTCATCTGCACCAAAAGATTAGATATTTTCCTTTATCCTTGAGAGTAAAACTGAACAGAAACCAAAAGACTGAAAAAAATACCAAAACTGTAACAGTTGTTTTCTTAAATAGGCCACATAGAATCTGCAAGCATTTTTGTAAGATAGACTCATTTCACAACCAAAGTTGCTGTGAGAAGTTGTCCATGAATTGTGCCAGCCTCCTCATAAGTGTTGCTAATAAGGAACAGAAGGGGCTGCTCATCAAACATGCCTGTGAGGTCAGGGACTTATGAAGGGCTGGCATCTTATAACATTGCAACCCTGGGAGAGGTGTTTATTTTTAATAAAAATGTTTTATTTGTATGAGGTATATTGCCTGCATTGGTATGTAAGTGCACTCGTATCCTGCATGAAGTAAGTGTTCCCTTGTCATTACAATGCTGCAGAAGTCAGAAGGGGTTGAATCCCCAGGAACTAGAGATTTGGACAATTGTTAACTGTTATGTGGATGCAGGGAACCAAACCAGCGTCCTCTAAGAGCAGCAAGTACTCTTAAATGCTGGGCCATCTCTCCACCCCCTACCATTTTCCACTTTAAAAAAAAGTTCTGCTGGGGTTGGAGAGATGGCTCAGCGGGTTAGGAGTGCGGGACTGCTCTTGGCAGAGGACCCGGGTTCGATTCCCCAGCAGCCACGTGGTGGCTTTAAACCGTCTTTAAGCCGGGGCATGGTGGTACATGCCTTTAATCCTAGATTCGAGAGGCAGAGGCAGACAGATTCTGTGAGTCAAGGCCAGCCTGGTCATACAGAGTGAGTTCCAGGCTAGCTGGGGCATATAGGGAGACCTGTCTCAAAAAGAAAAAAAGATCTTGCTTTAATGCCAGGCATGGGGTGGCACACATATTTTTTTTTTTTAATTTTATTTATTTATTTTTTATGTGTATGATGTATTGTCTGCATTGCAGGTCTGCGCACCCGTGTCGTGCGATCCGCGGAGGTCAGAAGACGGTCTCGATTCCCCTGGAAACTGTGAGTTTCTCCTGGAACCGGTCAGTCACAGACGGTTCTCAGCCGCCATGTGGGTGCTGGGACGAACCCAGGGTCGCCTCTGCAAGAGCGGTCGTGCTCTTAACACTCTAGGCCATCCCTCCAGCCCCCGGTGGCACACATATTTAATACTAGACCTGGGCAGATCATTGTGAATTCGAGGGCAGCTTGGTCCTCTGCAAGAGCATTCCAGTGCTTTAGCCTCTGGAGCCATTCTCCACCCTCCTCTTTTCTTTCTTTTCTTTCTTTCCTTTTTTTTTTTTTTTTTTATAATGGTCATTAATAGCTGTCTGTCCAGAGAGCAGACGAAGTTGTTATCAAAGCCATCGCTTCTGTGAAAGGTGAGCGTGCTGGCAATGGAACGCTCAGGTCTGCTTGGGACTGTAAAATGAAGAAATCTCATAACCAGATTAACGAAACCAATGAAAGCTTAATAACATTTTTTCCAGGCTCTCTTTGAACTTACTATGTTTTCCAAGTTGATGTTGAATTTACTGAAGTCCTTCTGCTTGGGGTTGGGATTATAGGCATGAGCAAATTGAACATTTTTTGTTGTTTTTGATGTTTATTTTGATTATTTTTTTTTAATTTTATTGTTGGTATTATGTGTATGAATGTTACTGTCGGCATGGTTAGGTTTATGCACCTGTGTTGTCAATGCCGCAGAGGTCAGAAGAGGGTGTCAGATTCCCCCGGAAAACTGGAGTCAAAGACGGTGCTCAGCCACCACATGTGGGTGTTGGGATTCGAACCTGGGTCTTCTGCAAGAGCGGTCGGCACTTCGCCAACCACTAGGCCAGTCTGACTTCAGCCCCTTAATGTTATTTTTAAAAATTACTTTGAATTTTTTTACTTTATGTGTATGATAAACCATCTTTTTATATTTATTTTTAACAAAAAAAAAAAAAAAAAAAAAAAAAAAAAAATAAACAAATAAAAAAGTTTTTTTTTTTTCTTGGTTTTTTTTTTAGATAGGATCCCCATGTAGCTCCAGCTGTCCTAGAACTCGCTGCGTAGCTAGGCTGGGCCTTGAATTTCACAGAGATCACCTGCCTCTGCTCCCCAAGTGCTTGGAAAGTAAAGGCAATATGCTTATACATAAAATAAAAAATTTTAAAGAATACTCATTTTAACCAGACTGATCTATCCTTCCTGCCCCACTTAGTTTGTTCCAGACAGGGCCCTGTCGGCCCAGCTGGCCTAGAATTGTGCAGACCATGAGCCGGGCGTGGTGTGGGTGCACGCCTTTAATCATAGCACTTTGGGAGCAGGGGCAGAGTGGATCTTTGTGAGTTCAAGGCTGGCCGTGGTCTACAGAGTGAGTTCCAGGACAGCTGGGGCTACAGGGAGACCCTTTCTCACAAAGACAGAAAAAAAAAAAAAAAAAAAAAAGGAATTGTGCAGACCAGGCTCTGCTTTCTGAGTGCCGATGATTAAAGACATACCCAACCACAACCAGTGTTTTTTTTAGATAAGATGTTCCTTTCTAGCCCAGCCTGGCTTGGAAAACCTTTTTTTCCCCAAAAAAACTAGGTAACCCTGGCTGGCCTCAAACTCACAGAGATCTGCCTGCTTTTACCTCCAGAGTGCTTAGATTCAAGGCATGGCCACCATGGCTAGCTGCTATTCCCTTTTATGCATTGCTTTTTATATTCCAAAGTTAATAAGCATTTAGGTTATCCCTCCTTTTTTCCCTCTATAACAAACAATATTGTCATGCACATGTCTGAGAATTTCTCTAGGTTATGTCTCAAATTGAAACCGCTTAGTTGTAAGACATTCACATATCTTTGATAGATACTGTCAAACTGCTCTTCCAGATGGTTCTGGCAGGCTGGGGATATAGCTCAATGATAGCACACTTCCTGGCTGGAGAGATGGCCTAGCGGTTAAGAGCGCCAACTGCTCTTGCAGAGGACCTGGGTTTGATCCCCAGCACCTACATGGCAGATAAGAACCATCTTGTTCAAGGGCCAAGCCTAGTTCTACAGAGTGAGTTCCGGACAGCTGGGGCTGCAGGGAATCCCTGTCTCGAAAAAGACAAAAAAAAAAAAAAAAAAGAAAGACCATCTTTAACTCCAGTTCCAGGGGAATCCCAACGCCCTCTTTCTGACCTCCACGCATTGCACGACATGGGTGCACAAACCTACATGCAGACAGTCTATACTCATACACATAAAAAAAAAAGAAACATTTTGTTTAGTATTTGGGTATTTTGGCATATTGAGTGTTAGTTATAAGTGATTATTCCTTGCAAATAGAGCTTGTTTCTCTGTCGTTCCTTCTAGTTACAATGGTGAAGTTAGAGAATAGTATCAATGGTCCAGAAGTCTGGTCATCCTGCAGCAGAATTCGATTTCGATTGTATAACTTTGCCTGCCAAGTGTTAAGTGAGGCCAAAAGTAAAGTCAAATTAAATTCAGAGAGCCAGTTTGGAAAACTGCTAAACACTGAATGCGGCTGCCAGCTATTTTTCACTAGAACTTTCTGCTCATTGCACAAAACTGAGTTATCTAATGCAGCCTTCCTAACTGCTCCAGTGCACATATAGCTTGCTGGCTCCCAGAACTGATGTTTCTTTCCTCCATCTTCCTCCTCTTCTTTTGTGAAAGAGTATTGACTTTCTCTTTCTTATCAGGTCATTCCTGAGGTTTCAGTAAAATCCCAGCTGGGCCATATTTCAGACTAAAAGTTTTTGCATTGTAGGCAGTATGCAGAGTTTCAGGGCATCCCAGCTAAAAATAAACCAGAACTGCAGAGCTTCAGGGTTACCAATGTGATATATGCTGAGCTGCTCTGTATAAATAAGCAACACATTACGGAGTGAGCAAGGAACGCAGCAGGTGTGGTGAGTCAGAATTGCCTTCTGGCATGGACCAATGATGTGTTTGCTTCCTTAGAAGCAATCAGGGATGTTTTTTCATTTTACGTGTTCATGTCTTTTGTAAAACATATTGCATAACAATATGAGGCCCAATAATACCTAACAATACTATCTCTGGATGTTGGGGTGGGGATTATATTATTTTAAAAAAAATTTTATTTATGGGGCTGGAGAGATGGCCTTAGCGGTTTTAAGAGCACTGACTGCTCTTGCAGAGGGACCCGGGTTTCGATCCCCAGCACCCACATGGTGGCTGAGAACCGTCTGAAACTCCAATTCCAGGAGATAACTCCAGTTCCAGGGGAATCCGAGAGCCCTCTCTTTTGACCTCCGCAGCACTGCACGATATGGTGCACAAAACCTACATGCAGACAGTTACAGTCTCATACACATTAAAAAATAATAAAATTTAAAAAGAAATTTATTACTTTTATGTGTAATAGTGTTATGCCTGCATTGTTATGTAAGGGTATCTGTGTCTGCCAGTGCTGGCAAGAAGTCAGAAGAGGCAGGTGGTGAATTCATCTGGAACTGTAGTCATGCGACAAGTTGTTAGCTGCCATGTGGCGGCTGGGAATCAAACCCACGCCACCATGCAAGAGCCTGTCTCATATAAATATACAAAAGAAAACAAAACCCAGCCAAACAAACTCAAGAATCCCTAGTGTACATGTCTTCTCTGATTTTCATGGTAAACTATTCATAATCTTTCTCATTAAGCTCTAAGGCACTCTTGGTTAGTTTGTGTGGCAACATCTCTCATGCCTGTCTTACTTTTTGATAATGTAATTGCTGGGTGTTCTTTTCTACCAACTTGTGCCCACCGTTTACCATCTCTCTGACTCCTACTTCCTCTGACTTCAGCTCTTGGGTAAAAGAGTCAAACTCAGACCTGCCATAGGAAATGACTTGCTTTCAGTAGTGGAAAGGTTACAGTTAGTGTAGCTGCTTATAAAGCAGGTGTTTGTTCTGGGCAGAAAGCAAAACACCATAGAAGTTGCACGACACGGGTGCGACCAAACTTTTGCATGCAAGACAGTACATTCATACCACAGACATTTAAATAAATTAAAATTAATAAAAAAAAATTAAAAAAAAAAAAGAAAAACAGTTCTTCAAGACCCTTACTATCTCAGTCTAGAAATAAATTCTACAGGACATTTAGGTTTCATTGAAAGTCACCCTATACCCCCTTTGACCCACACTGCTTAATGCCTATCTCTACAAACCCATTGTTGATATTTTCATTGGTTTTCTGCCTTTTGAGACAAGGTCTACCAGTAGACCAGCTGGCCTTAACTCACAAGTTTTCCACCAGCCTCTGCCTCTGTCTCCAGAGTACTGAGATTAAAAGGCATGCACCACCATGCATGTCTCACTTGTTTGTGTTTTTTAGCCCTTTTCTTATATTCTCACACAGAGGTTCTGAAAGATTGCAAACCTTTTTAGAGACTGTGAATCTACCTGTAGCCATTCAATGGTTTGATTACTGTCACAGGATACCATCTACAAGTAGTGAGGAC
This sequence comes from Rhizomys pruinosus, assembly GCA_009823505.1. Taxonomy (NCBI): domain Eukaryota; kingdom Metazoa; phylum Chordata; class Mammalia; order Rodentia; family Spalacidae; genus Rhizomys; species Rhizomys pruinosus. The sequence goes on from VZQC01012778.1 coordinate 408,873, forward strand.
CAAGCCCAAAGACCTAGGAATACAATGAGTGATGACTGGTATATTAATATCTTTCTTCTATTTCCTACTTGATAGCAAGTGGCTAACTTTAGCTTAAGACTGAGACTTCTGAGCTGGGTGTGGTTGGCGCTTGCCTTTAATCCTAAGCACTCCGGAGGCAGAGGCAGGCAGATCTCTGTTGAGTTCAAGGCCCAGCCTGGTCTAACAGAGTAAGTTCCAGGACAGCTTGGGGCTTACAGGGAGACCCTATCTCGAAAAGACAAAAAAAAAAAAAAAAAAAAAAAAAAAAAACCAAACCACAATCAAAAAAACATTGAGTGGGTCTGGAGAGATGGCCTTAGTGGTTAAGAAGCGCCAACTGCTTCTTTCAGAGGATCGGGGTTCCATCCCCAGCACCCACATGGCCGCTGAGAACCGTCTTAAACTCTAGTTCCAGGAGCGGAATCTGACACCCTCTGCTAACCTCCACGGCAATGCCACAACACGGGTGCACAAAATCTACGATGCAGGACAGTACATATACAACATAAAAAAAAAATAAATTGTAAAAAAAAAAAAAGAAGAATTGAGCTCTTCCGCGCGCGTGGTGGCACATTTGGCCTTTTAATCCAGACACTCAGGAGGCAGAGTCTCAAGAGGGATCTCTGTGAATTCGAAGGCCAGCCCTGGTCTACAGCAGCTGCAGCTCCAGGCCAGCTGGGACTAAAGGCGACCCTGTTCTCAAAAAAATTACAAAAAAAGGGGCTTGCGATGAATGGCCTAGCCGTTAAGTGCACTGACTTCTCTTGCAGAGGACCCGGGTTTCATCAAACCCCAGCACCCACATGGGTGGGCTGAGAACCGTCTTTAACTTCGGTCCCAGGGGAATCCGAACGCCTTCTTCTTGACCTCCACAGCATTGCCACTACATGGGTGCACAAACTACAGGCAGGACATCAGACATTCATACACATAAAAAAATTAATAAATTTTTAAAAATACAAAAAAAAAGAAAAGAAAAAGAATACTCATTTTAGGGGCTGGAGAGATGGCCCAGCAGTTAAGAGCATCAACTGCTCTTGCAGAGGACCCATGTACAATTCCAGCACCCACATGACATATAACAACCATACGTTGAGGCCGGGGTTGTAGGTGGTGGGCCACACCTTAATCCTAGCAGTCGGGAGCAGAGGCATATGGATCTCTGTGAGTTCAAGGCCAGCCTGGTCTACAGACGTGAGTTCCAGGCCAGCTGGGGCACAGGCCTTTAATCCAGCACTCAGGAGGAAGAGCAGTGGATCTCTGGGAGTTAAGGCCAGCCTGGTTTAACATAGTGAGTCCAGGACAGCTGAGGCTACAGGGAGACTCGCTCAAAAACAAACAAACAAACAAACAAAAAACCAAACAAACAACAAAGAGAGAGAGCAGAGAGAGAGAGAGAACTCCTCTGTATTATAATTTTGTTAAAAGAGTAAAATTATTTTGCAAAAGCTGGTAACTGAACTGTTCCCCCTGCGTGTCGACATCTTTTATGTAATGTGAAATGGTAAACATCAATCAGGAAACATCATAGGCACTTGGCACACTGCCTTTAGGAAGCCATAAGCAATCAAAGACAAAAGTAATTTGATGATGGATGTATGAACAAGCTCCAAGCATGATTATCCATCCTTGTTTCAGATATTCTGATAAATTATTTTCCTCATCAGATAGTATGCTTTGAAGGTAAAGGTACATAATATATAATCTTTGAGTCCTGAGAAGAGCAATCACAGCCAAGTTCATGTTCTGTATTTGCTTTTATCATTGGTCTTTCTCAGTGTATAGAGAAAAGTTAATAGATCCTCTCATTCACATCTGGAACTTATAAATCAATTCTGGTGAGCAACATGATTACTTTTAAACTCATAGCAGTTGGTGGCTGGTATTAATCTCTTCCTAATTAGAGACACCCTTGTTATAACTTCATCAATGAACAAAATGGTGATTAATAAAGTTTTCCTGGTTCTTCTCACCTTATTCTCCAATGAGCCACTGGTGATACCTTTACACCTTGTCATACAAAGAATGAAGAGCTGGAAGAACCTGAGATTCGAAGAAAGAGCACCTGGAGCTGAGTGAGCTCAGGTATATAATTTGATGTCTTTATACCTCAGATCTTTCTCTGTAAATAGCTAGTTACCTCACAACACAGTGATGATGACAAATGAGGTAGCTGCCTGGAAAAGCAGTACAGAAATACCTTCTGAAAAACATTTAGGACTGGGCACGCTGGTGCAAAATTCCACACTCTGGAGGCTGAGGCAAGAAGAAGATACAGAAGCCAGCCTTGGGGGTGGAGAGTACAAAACAAAACAAAACAAAACAGAGACAAAACCAAAAAAAACAACAAAACAAAAACTACCCTTTCAAAATCTGGGATCTGGATATAGAGGTGGAGTGCTCGGCTAACAGGTTGAAAAAAAGCTGTGGGTTTGATGCCTTGGGCACTGCAAAACAAGACATAAATGAAATTTAAAAACGGGTTCAGTTCCCGGTTTCAATCCTATGTGTGTTTTGTCTTGTTGTTGTTTGCTAGAAAAGTAGATTTGCTGGGGGCTTGGAGAGATGGCCCTAGCGGTTAAGTGCGCCTACCACTCTTGCAGAGGACCCAGGGTATTGATCCCCAGCAGCCCACATGGTGGCTTGAGAACTGTCTTTTCAACAGTCAAGTTCCAGGGAATCTTGACACCTCTTCTGACCTCCAAGGCATTGCATTGCACACGGAATCTGCACAAACCTACATGCAAGATCAGTACATCATACACATACAAAAAATAAATAAAAATTTTAAAAGTAGATGTATCAAACACCAGGTGTCCAACAATTATCCACTCATGGCCTGTGATGTAGCATCACCTAGGTTCCCCCTTCCCCCAAAGACTATTATAAAACAAATTCCAGGTCTTCCACAGCTTCTGTAGCAACCGAATCTGCTCTCTGGGCTGAGCAGCTCTGTCACCTCCCTCCAGAGACCCTGCTCCCTGATAACCATGTAGATAACCATGTATGACTGAGATAAAAAATGCAGATGTACACCCGTGTCCCTCTACCAACCATCCCACCCTTGTTCCAAATTCACCATCTCTCAGTCCAATTTTCTGCATGCAGTCTTTCTGCTTGTTTGTTCTGTTTGAGCCTCAGCAAGTGCCCGGTTTTGCTTAGACACTGTCTACAGGGTACATGGTTTTTTGGGACTTAGTAAAAGTAAAAGTACACATGTGTATATTAAACACATGTCTACCAGAATCTGATAAAATTGGTAATGCATCTGAATTAATGGAGATATAATTCGCTGTTGCCCACATTTGCCTTACATAAAATCGTAGAGCAAGAACTTTGGGATTGACACATACAATATGTTTCGTATAATTTCTCTGTTGTACAGTATCACCTGTGTAAGCATTCTCTTAAGATGATTTAATGTAAAAATTAAGTTTGAGTTCCCAAGTTAATTCTATAATATAGTCACCCAAAACAACATGGCGTGAATTTGATGAATCTGTGCCTTGACTCCAACCTATATGTACAATGTATAATACAACTGTCTTTCTGGAGACTCATACGCTAAAAAAGGGGGGAGGGATACAGAAAGACATGAAAACCTTTTCATCCAACCCTTGCAATTCAAATCTAAAAAACTAACTACGGGAAAAGATGTTGTTTGTCCCAAACAGGACAAAACATGTCACCAGCTTGACGGCTGAGAAAGAAAAGATATGGTTTTGCATTGAGTAGGATGTTACCAAAAAGTGGCAACTGAATGGTTGACCCGTCTGAACATTCAAAGGAAGAAAAGCCTCAGATTGCCCCTAAACATCGAACTCCTCTGTGGATCCTACATGTAACAAACTAGTTTTATAATGAGTTCCTAATGAAACTTACCTTCTATGAGCCACAAAGTTTCTTGATATGGAGGAGGACTTTTCTTGCAGTATCCCCCCCTAGATACATAGGAGAAATATGACGATGATTGGACGGTCGTTCCCCAGATCTGCTAATCTGGAGACAACTATGTGTAGAGGTAATCTCTTATAAAACTTGTAAAATTGTTTTCTTTAATTGACTACTAGATATGGGAACTGTGGAAGGATTACTCTCTGTTCAGAACTAAATGTAATACTAACCCAGTCCTACGGCTATGCACTCAGGCAAAATATTTTAATACAGGCGAGCTCTGACATCAGCAATGGTATTCTACCAGGGAGATGTTTGCCAGGGGATACAAGCCCCCACAAAAGGTGAAGGGCTCCCTTGCCTCTAAGTTTGGCTGGGGACAACTACAGGAGGAGAGGCAATAAGACACTGCTGCCGAAGACCAGACAGGCGGTTAACATGGGAGGGATGTATTGAGACCACACTATGCAAGTGTACAGATGGGCCCTCTGGAATGCCAGAGAAGTGTTACCAAAGGCCACCTAACCAATTATAAATGCCAAATGGGTCTCCCTGAGTTCAAGCAAGACTCCACCATCAGCACCAGCATCACCACCTCACCTGCCTTTAGAAATTCTGCTGTGCAGCAGAGGCCAGCCATGTGCCTGTATACCCAAATTTCTAATTGGCTATTGGCTCTCCCCCTTGGAGAAATAACCCGATGGCTGATGCCAAAGCTTACATCCTCTACACGGTCAGGAGATGTTATAAGCAAATGTAAGACCCTGTCTTATTCAACAGNTGGAGAATCAGCTGTAAGTAACAAGAGACCAGAACCTGAAGTGAAACTTTTGTGGTACTGGGGCAATTGATGCTGGTTAGCTGGGGCTGAAAAATCAGCTGTAAGTAACAAGAGACCAGCATCACTGAGGTGAAATCTTCTGGGGAGAATATCTTCAAGGTCAGCACACAGAAGCTGTGACCCAGAAAGGGCCTGAGCCTCCATCTCGAGCCAGAAGCCGGACTTGGTAACGTGTAAGAGTCTCCTATATGGTTCCGGTGTTGAAATTTGAGGGGGTCACAGAGAGCAGCCGAGGCTTGGCACTGTGAGAGGTCAGGAAAGACCATTGGTGGAAGTGCACCTCGGTTGCTGTGAAGACCCCAGGATTGCAGGGGTCATGGAGAGAAGCTGAGGCTTTGCACCAGGAGAGGTCAGAAGAGACCATTGGTGAAGGTGCTGCCTCAGTTTCAGTAGCGACCCCAGCTTTTTGGAGATGCCGGTACCCTGGGACGACCACCAAGAGCAGCGGTAGGTGTAGAATGGAGTCGGCCTGGGCCTGCGAGATGAGTGTGCCACGGACGGCAGAGTCGGAGAGAGGGAGCTGCCGAGACCCTTTGGAGCCCAGAAGATCGTGAGTGGATCCCAGGTGTCCAGCCTTGAGCTACTTGCTGGACTTAGGTTTTGTTTGAGAGTGCCTGATTCTTCCCTTTGAAATAAGACAGTACTTGTTTTGGATTTTGCAGCAGCCCACAGTTAGGAGACTTTTAATAGACTGGACTTTTAAGTGTTTGGACATTTTAAGGACTGTGAGGCTTTTGAGGTTGTACTGTCTTAGGTTGTGATTCATGTTAACATCATATTTTGGGGATAAGAACTGGAAAGGTGGTGGTTTAATAGTGATGTGTTTTGTGTGTCAAGTTGACAAGGGGTCAATTGTGCTGGATAGCTTTAGTGTCAACTTGACACACCTGGGTTGAGGGAGCCTCAATTGGGGAATTTGCTCCATTGGATTGGCCTGTGGCCACATCTGTGGTGTATTGTCTTGATTGTTGAGCAGTGACAGTATAAGAAGGCAGGCTGGGCATGAGCCAGAGAGCAAGCCAGGAGCAAGCCAGTGGACAGCATTCCTCCATGGCCTGTGCTTCAGCTCCTGCCTCCAGGTTCCTGCCCTGAGTTCTTACCTTGGGCTCCCTGAGTGATCAACTGTGACCCAGGAGATGTAAGCTGAATAAACTCTTTCCTCCCCAAGTTGGTGTCGGTCAGAGTGTTTTGTCACAGCAATGAAAGACAAACCAGGACAGACTTATTCAAATTGTATATCCTTACGAGTAGGTAACTATTGCATTTCTGTGACCAAAATACCTGACAGAAACAATTTAATGTAGGAAATTTTATTTGGGTTTCAGAGGCTTTCAGTCCATCCTACGGGGAAGGCATGGAGGGTCAGCTCAGTTCATGGTGGTGGAGACTATTCTCATCAGAGCAGATCAGGAACTAGAAAGCAAGGCATGAATGGGGGGGGGGCAAGGATAACTTCAAAGACCTAACCCTCGTGACCTGCTTGCGCCAACTACATCCCATCTCCCAAATTTCCAAACCTCCATAAACAATGCCAACAGCTGGCTGGGGAACAACTGTCCAAAGTACGAGGCTGTGAGGATATTTCAGATGAACACCCATAATAGTGAGTATAAAAAAACCCCTGAGCCCATTTAAAGAGCTATTACTGTCATAGGGGTTACGGATTAGCATTATCTCAAAGCAAGGACAGTACTTTATCATCTGAATATGGGATAATGAAGAAAAATAAATCAATAAGTCCAAAGATTGAAACAAACTACTTGTCTACAATCTTCTATTTCCTGCACGTTACCAGACTCAAGGCATTTTCACAGCTGGTGAGTAAGGATATGTTCAATACCTGACTCCTTATACAGTTCAAGAAAATAAATATCAGTTATTATAGATAGGCCACAGCATGTTAGTGCACAGATGAACCCATCGATGAAGCTGTGTTTAAAGCAGAAAACAAGGTATGACTGGATTGCCAGAACTACTTAACTGCCCCATTTCATTCACAAAGCAAAAGGAAAATAGACACTGACTGATGGTGGTGTGCTGGAAACCTTGACACACCTGGGTTGAGGGAGCCTCAACTGGGGAATTAATTGCCTCCATTGGACTGACCTATGGCCATATCTGTGGGGCATTTTCTTGATTGGTGAGTGATATGAGAGGGCTCAGCCCACTTTTGGCGGCGCCACCCCAGAAGGTTGATCTGTGTTTATAAGGAAGCAGGCTAAGCATGGGCCAGGGGAGCAAGCCAGTAAGCAGCATTTCTCTATGGCCTGTGCCTCAGCTCCTGCCTCCAGATTCCTGCCCTGAGTTCCTACCTTGGGCTCTCTCAGTGAAGAACTATGACCCAGGAGATGTGAGCCAAATAAACCCTTTCCTGTTCAAGTTGATAATGGTCAGAGTGTTTTGTCACAGCAATTGAAGGCAAATTACAGCAGGTGGCCAGTGCTGTATATAGCCAACCATACTGTCCTGTCCTACTTGATACAGAGACAAGTGCTTTTATCTAAAAAACAGTGAAAAAAAAAACACAAAAAGTTAGTTTTTTTGTTTGTTTGTTTGTCTTTTTGAGACAGGCTCTTCCTGTAGCTCCAGCTGGCCTGGAACTCTGTAGACCAGGCTGGCCTTGAACTCACAGAAATCCCCCCGCCTCTGCCTCCCAAGTGCTAGGATTAAGGGTGTGTACCCCCACGCCTGGCTTAAAGACCGTTCTTAGCTGCCATGTGGGTTCTGGGAATTGAACCTTGTCCTCTGCAAGAGGAGTAGGCACTCTTAACCACTGAGCCATCTCTCCAGCCCCTTAACTTTTGACTAACTCCTTTCTTGTGTGTGTGTGCATGTGTGCGTGCATGCGAGTGTGTGTGTGTGTGTGTGTGTGTGTGTGTGTGTGTGTGTGGTAGTAGTAGTAGTAGTAGTAATAGTAGTAATTATTAAGTCTAAAAAAGCACGGAACCAGGTCACTCTAGGAACATGCTTTGCTTCCATGTGGGACTGCTAGCGTGAGCGCCTGCAGACATGTGGTGGGACCAGGACCAGACAGTATGGTGGGGACAGAGAGAGAGGGGGGCACAGAGAAAGAGACAGGCACAGAGAGTGAGAGAGGCACAGAGAGGCACAGAGAAAGAGAGAGAGGCACAGAGAGCAGGGGGGGATGGGGACAGAGAAAGAGAGAGGGTCACAGAGAGAGAGAGGCACATAGAATTATGGTGGCTGGGGTCCACCCTTTATACCCATGGGGAGGGGCCTCAGGTAAGTGGGAAGGGGTCAGAGGATTGGCAGCTTCTGGAGGAAGTGCGTGCCTGTGTGTCCCTTAGGATTCTGGGAAGCCTGGACCTAACAGTAGTAGCAGTACTAGAAGTAGTAGTAGTAGTAGTAGTAGTAGTAGTAGTAGTGGCTTGTCGCATGCTTAGCATGTGCTCTACCATTGAGCTACACCCTCTGTCCCCTCAGTGTGACATTTCAATAGATGTGCACAAAGTGTAGTGTTCTGACCAGGGTAGCTGATGTAACCTTTACTTTAGTATTTGTTATTCCTTTGTGTTGAGAATATTTAAAATTCTCTCCACTAGCTATTTGAAAGAAATAATGCATTATTGTCAAGCATAGTATGCTACTTTGCTACAGAACATTAGAAGTAATTTTTCCTATTAACTTGCACCCCTCTCCCTGTTACCATTGTCTGTCCAGCCTCTTTCCCCAGCCCCAACATTCTGAAGTCAGAGGCTTTCTCTGCCTGATCTTTATGGGGAAGGTGAAACTTTAAATGCTAGAAAACCCATTGGTCCTAATGCTCCCTTTAAGCTTGATTCCCCATAGTTACACTAATATCCTCCCTCTCTACCCATGTTATGCTTCACTTTATGAGGACATCAAGTTCATTCCTCCTGTGTTCCTCTTACTTGAAGAGTCATCCCTAACTCTCTCACTCTTGTTTTAAACAATTTTTTGGGGAGGGTATTTTTGAGACACGGTCTCCCTGTAGTCCCAGCTGGCTTGGAACTCTCTCTGTAGTCCAGGCTGGCCTTGAACTCACAGAGACCAACCTGCCTCTGCCTCCCGAGTGCTGGGATTAAAGGCATGCACCACGGTGCCCAGCAAACTCTTATTTTTTCAATGATTTGATACAGTTGATGAGTAATGTCATTGGGGGAAAATTTTAATAAAGAATAAACATTTGCTTTCCCCATGTTTACAAAATATGCCATTCACTCCTTCATCCACCCTTCCATTCCTTCTCCTACCCCATGCTATCTAAGCTGGGCTTGACTCCTATCCTCTTGCCTCATCCTCCCAAGCTGCAGGCACACCTTCCTCTCACAGCAGACCTTTCTTTTTTTATTTTTATTTTTTTGTCCTTTCCAGACAGGGTCTCCCTGTAGCCCCAGCTGTCCTGGAATTTGCTCTGTAGACCAGGCTGGCTTTGAACTCACAAAGATCTGCCTGCCTCTGTCTCCCAAGTGCTAGGATTAAAGGCAAGTGCCACCACACCCGGCTTGAACCACAGTTAAGAGATGAAAGTTGGCCTGCTGGGCATGAATGCCTTGACGTCCTGTTGTTTTGAAACAGACCTCACTGAGTGGCTCTGGTTGGCCTTTCCCAACCTTTCGTCCTCAGCTTTCCTAGTGCTGAGATCACACGTGTGCCCTCACATCTCATTTTTTATTCATATGTTAAATATTCTAGTAGAAAGTTACATATTCAATTTAATCATAAATATATATGATTTCATGAGACAGGGTCCCCTTTAGGTCTAGCTGGCCGGGAGCTCACTATGTAGACTATGCTGGCCTTGAACTCACGGAGATCCACCTGCCTCTGCCTCCCAAGTGCTGGGATTAAAGGCGTGCACCACCACGCCTGGCTTAAATCTATCTTCTTTGGTAGAAATATCCGTTTTCATTGTCACCTGCGTCAAAACCTATATGATTTCTCTTCATTCTGGAAATTTGTTCCTGAGCCTTTTTAAAAGGATTCATGTAGCAGTTCAGCACACTCACCAAGTGGTGGCACCTCAACCCTAGGAACCAACAGCATGTAGCCCTGATTACCTTATCAGAAATGTAGTCAGATCCTGTAGTTTGCAGCAGGAAACATAGAGTTCTAATATATTGTATTAAAAGCTTGCTATAGGGGCTGGAGAGATGGCTCAGCAGTTAAGAGTACTGGCTGCTCTTGCAGAGGACCTGGCTTCGATTCCCAGCACCCACATGGTGGCTAACAACCATCTGTAGCTCCAGTTGCAGAGGATCCAAAGCCTTATTCTGACCCTCACAGACGTTGCATGATACAGGCGCCCGAACACACGTGCAGGCAATACACTCATACACATAAAATAAAAATAATAATTAGAAAATATTAAAAAAAAAATAAAAAATAAAATCTTGCTATAAATGGTGCTGCACGCCTTTAACCCTAGCATTCGGGAGGCAGAGGCAGGCGGATCTCTGTGAGTTCAAGGCCAGCCTGGTCTACATAGAGAGCTCCAGGCCAGCTGGGAAAAAATATATATGAAAAACTATCAAGCTATATATTTAAGATGTGTACATTTTATTGTGCACATGTTGTAAATCAGTAAAAATAAAATTTTTCTTTTTTGATACAGGGATTCATGTAGCCCAAGCTGACTCAAATTTCTAGATGGTCAAGGATGACATTAAATTTCTGATCCTCCTACTTCTGCCTCCCAAGTAAGAACAAGTATTTTGATCTACGATATTGGGAAAATAATACATTTAAAAATTAAGTGGAAAAAAAATAAAAATAAAAAAAGACAAAAAAATTAAGTGGGTATAGCCGGCATGGTGGCACATGCCTTTAATCCTAGCATTCAGGAGGCAAGGCAGGTGGATCTCTGTGAGTTTGAGGCCAGCCTGGTCTACACAGTGAGTTCCAGGACAGGTAGGGCTTCAGGGAGACCTGGTCTCAAAAAGACCAAAAAAATTAAAAAATTAAGTGGGTATAAATGAGAAGCATTTGCCGGGCGTAGGTGCATGCCTTTAATCCTAGCACTCGGGAGGCAGAGGCAGGTGGATCTTTGTGAGTTCAAGGCCAGCCCTGTCTACAGAGTGAGTTTCAGGACAGCTGGAGCTACAGGGAGACCCTGTCTAGAAAAAAAAAAAAAAAAAAAAAAAAAAAGAGAAGCATTTTATATAAGCTACCATAAACTATGCCTTGCCATTGAACATGATAGTGAAGATATCATAGGGAGTGCTAAGTATTAACAATTTTTCCTGAAGTATTTTTAGAATATTTAATTCAGCTTATTGTGGCGCATTCAGAACATATGATGACTAAACCATGAGCACAATAATCACAGATTGGAACATTCTATAAAGTAAGAGTTGAGAGAGCACAGCTGCATGCTTTTTTTTTTTTAATTTTTTTTTATTATTTATTTTTGTATGTGTATGAATGTACTGTCTGCATGCAGGTCTGTGCACCCGTGTCGTGCAATGCCGCGGAGGTCAGAAGAGGGTCTCGGATTCCCCTGGAACTGGAGTTCTCCTGGAATTGGAGTTACAGACGGTTCTTAGCCGCCATGTGGGTGCTGGGGATCGAACCCGGGTCCTCTGCAAGAGCGTCGGTGCTCTTAACCGCTAGGCTATCTCTCCAGTCCCTTTTTTTTTTTAAATTTGTATGTGTATGAATGTACTGTCTGCATGTAGGTTTGTGCACCTGTGTCGTGCAATGCCGTGGTGGTCAGAAGAGGGCATAGGATTCCCCTGGAACTAGAGTTAAAGATGGTTCTCAGCCGCCATGTGGGTTCTGGGATTGAACCCAGGTCCTCTGCAAGAGCAGTTGGTGCTCTTAACCGCTAGGCCATCTCTCCAGCCCCTAAACCATCTTTTTTAATTAATTCATTTTTTTTTAATTTTTTTTTATTAATTTTATTTATTCCTGTATGTGTATGAATGTACTGTCTGCATGCAGGCCTGTGCACCCGTGTCATGCAATGCCGCGGAGGTCAGAAGAGGGCGTCGGATTCCCCTGGAACTGGAGTTCTCCTGGAATTGGAGTTTCAGACGGTTCTCGGCCGCCATGTGGGTGCTGGGGATAGAACCCGGGTCCTCTGCAAGAGCGGTCGGCGCTCCCAACCGCTAGGCCATCTCTCCAGCCCAATTAATTCATTTTTAGTTAATGTGTATGAGCATTTTGCCTACATGTAAGTGAACCCATGTATGCAATGCCCAAGGAAGCCAGCAGAGGGTGTCAGATCCCCTGGAAGTGGTTAGCTGCCATGTGGGTGCTGGAACTGGACCCAGGTCTTTTGCAAGAGCAGTCAGTGCTCTTAACCACTGAGCCATCTCCAGCCCTTGATAAACCAGCTTAAGGAGGACCCCAGCCTTTTTTCCTTTTGAAAAGTGAAATGCTACAAATTCAAGAGAAGCTTCTTGTTCACCTCTCTGGTTTCACACTTCTCTCTTCATCTCTTCCCAGAGGAAACCATCCCTCTGAAGTTGAAGTGCATGAGTTTTTTGGAGATCCTTTATACACATGAAACCTTCTTCATCTGCACCAAAAGATTAGATATTTTCCTTTATCCTTGAGAGTAAACTGAAACAGAAACAAAAGACTGAAAAAAAACCAAACTGTAACAGTTGTTCTTAAATAGGCCACATAGAATCTGCAAGCATTTTTGTAAGATAGACTCATTTCACAACCAAAGTTGCTGTGAGAAGTTGTCCATGAATTGTGCCAGCCTCCTCATAAGTGTTGCTAATAAGGAACAGAAGGGGCTGCTCATCAAACATGCCTGTGAGGTCAGGGACTTATGAAGGGCTGGCATCTTATAACATTGCAACCCTGGGAGAGGTGTTTTATTTTTAATTAAAAATGTTTTATTTGTATGAGTATATTGCCTGCATGTATGTAAGTGCACTCGTATCCTGCATGAAGTAAGTGTTCCCTTGTCATACAATGCCTGCAGAAGTCAGAAGGGGTTGAATCCCCAGGAACTAGAGTATTAGCTACCATGTGGCCCTGGGAACCAAACCTGGGTCCTCTGCAAGAGCAGCCAGTGCTGGGCCATCTCTCCACCCCCTACATTTCCACTTTAAAAAAAATCTGCTTTGGGGCTGGAGAGATGGCTCAGCGGTTAAGAGTGCGGACTGCTCTTGCAGAGGACCCGGGTTCGATTCCCAGCAGCCACGTGGTGGCTAAGAACCGTCTTTAAGCCGGGCATGGTGGTACATGCCTTTAATCCTAGCACTCGAGAGGCAGAGGCAGACAGATTTCTGTGAGTTCAAGGCCAGCCTGGTCTACAGAGTGAGTTCCAGGCTAGCTGGGGCTATAGGGAGACCCTGTCTCAAAAGAAAAAAAAGATCTGCTTTAATCCAGGCATGGGTGGCACACATATTTTTTTTTTTTAATTTTTATTTATTTATTTATTTTTATGTGTATGAATGTATTGTCTGCATGCAGGTCTGCGCACCCGTGTCGTGCGATGCCGCGGAGGTCAGAAGACGGTCTCGGATTCCCCTGGAACTGGAGTTCTCCTGGAACCGGAGTCACAGACGGTTCTCAGCCGCCATGTGGGTGCTGGGACGAACCCAGGGTCGCCTCTGCAAGAGCGGTCGTCGCTCTTAACCTCTAGGCCATCCCTCCAGCCCCCGGTGGCACACATATTTAATACTAGACCTGGGCAGATCATTGTGAATTCGAGGGCAGCTTGGTCCTCTGCAAGAGCATTCCAGTGCTTTAGCCTCTGGAGCCATTCTCCACCCTCCTCTTTTCTTTCTTTTCTTTCTTTCCTTTTTTTTTTTTTTTTTTATAATGGTCATTAATAGCTGTCTGTCCAGAGAGCAGACGAAGTTGTTATCAAAGCCATCGCTTCTGTGAAAGGTGAGCGTGCTGGCAATGGAACGCTCAGGTCTGCTTGGGACTGTAAAATGAAGAAATCTCATAACCAGATTAACGAAACCAATGAAAGCTTAATAACATTTTTTCCAGGCTCTCTTTGAACTTACTATGTTTTCCAAGTTGATGTTGAATTTACTGAAGTCCTTCTGCTTGGGGTTGGGATTATAGGCATGAGCAAATTGAACATTTTTTGTTGTTTTTGATGTTTATTTTGATTATTTTTTTTTAATTTTATTGTTGGTATTATGTGTATGAATGTTACTGTCGGCATGGTTAGGTTTATGCACCTGTGTTGTCAATGCCGCAGAGGTCAGAAGAGGGTGTCAGATTCCCCCGGAAAACTGGAGTCAAAGACGGTGCTCAGCCACCACATGTGGGTGTTGGGATTCGAACCTGGGTCTTCTGCAAGAGCGGTCGGCACTTCGCCAACCACTAGGCCAGTCTGACTTCAGCCCCTTAATGTTATTTTTAAAAATTACTTTGAATTTTTTTACTTTATGTGTATGATAAACCATCTTTTTATATTTATTTTTAACAAAAAAAAAAAAAAAAAAAAAAAAAAAAAAATAAACAAATAAAAAAGTTTTTTTTTTTTCTTGGTTTTTTTTTTAGATAGGATCCCCATGTAGCTCCAGCTGTCCTAGAACTCGCTGCGTAGCTAGGCTGGGCCTTGAATTTCACAGAGATCACCTGCCTCTGCTCCCCAAGTGCTTGGAAAGTAAAGGCAATATGCTTATACATAAAATAAAAAATTTTAAAGAATACTCATTTTAACCAGACTGATCTATCCTTCCTGCCCCACTTAGTTTGTTCCAGACAGGGCCCTGTCGGCCCAGCTGGCCTAGAATTGTGCAGACCATGAGCCGGGCGATGTGTGGTGCACTCCTTTAATCCTAGCACTTTCGAGAGGCGGGCAGATCGATCTTCTGTGAGTTCAAGCGGCCTGGTCTACAGAGTGAGTTTCCAGGCTAGCTGGGGGCTAAGGGAGACCCTTGTCTTCACAAAGACAGAAAAAAAAAAAAAAAAAAAAAAGGAATTGTGCAGACCAGGCTCTGCTTTCTGAGTGCCGATGATTAAAGACATACCCAACCACAACCAGTGTTTGTTTTTTTTAGATAAGATGTTCCTTTCTAGCCCAGCCTGGCTTGGAAAACCTTTTTTTCCCCAAAAAAACTAGGTAACCCTGGCTGGCCTCAAACTCACAGAGATCTGCCTGCTTTTACCTCCAGAGTGCTTAGATTCAAGGCATGGCCACCATGGCTAGCTGCTATTCCCTTTTATGCATTGCTTTTTATATTCCAAAGTTAATAAGCATTTAGGTTATCCCTCCTTTTTTCCCTCTATAACAAACAATATTGTCATGCACATGTCTGAGAATTTCTCTAGGTTATGTCTCAAATTGAAACCGCTTAGTTGTAAGACATTCACATATCTTTGATAGATACTGTCAAACTGCTCTTCCAGATGGTTCTGGCAGGCTGGGGATATAGCTCAATGATAGCACACTTCCTGGCTGGAGAGATGGCCTAGCGGTTAAGAGCGCCAACTGCTCTTGCAGAGGACCTGGGTTTGATCCCCAGCACCTACATGGCAGATAAGAACCATCTTGTTCAAGGGCCAAGCCTAGTTCTACAGAGTGAGTTCCGGACAGCTGGGGCTGCAGGGAATCCCTGTCTCGAAAAAGACAAAAAAAAAAAAAAAAAAGAAAGACCATCTTTAACTCCAGTTCCAGGGGAATCCCAACGCCCTCTTTCTGACCTCCACGCATTGCACGACATGGGTGCACAAACCTACATGCAGACAGTCTATACTCATACACATAAAAAAAAAAGAAACATTTTGTTTAGTATTTGGGTATTTTGGCATATTGAGTGTTAGTTATAAGTGATTATTCCTTGCAAATAGAGCTTGTTTCTCTGTCGTTCCTTCTAGTTACAATGGTGAAGTTAGAGAATAGTATCAATGGTCCAGAAGTCTGGTCATCCTGCAGCAGAATTCGATTTCGATTGTATAACTTTGCCTGCCAAGTGTTAAGTGAGGCCAAAAGTAAAGTCAAATTAAATTCAGAGAGCCAGTTTGGAAAACTGCTAAACACTGAATGCGGCTGCCAGCTATTTTTCACTAGAACTTTCTGCTCATTGCACAAAACTGAGTTATCTAATGCAGCCTTCCTAACTGCTCCAGTGCACATATAGCTTGCTGGCTCCCAGAACTGATGTTTCTTTCCTCCATCTTCCTCCTCTTCTTTTGTGAAAGAGTATTGACTTTCTCTTTCTTATCAGGTCATTCCTGAGGTTTCAGTAAAATCCCAGCTGGGCCATATTTCAGACTAAAAGTTTTTGCATTGTAGGCAGTATGCAGAGTTTCAGGGCATCCCAGCTAAAAATAAACCAGAACTGCAGAGCTTCAGGGTTACCAATGTGATATATGCTGAGCTGCTCTGTATAAATAAGCAACACATTACGGAGTGAGCAAGGAACGCAGCAGGTGTGGTGAGTCAGAATTGCCTTCTGGCATGGACCAATGATGTGTTTGCTTCCTTAGAAGCAATCAGGGATGTTTTTTCATTTTACGTGTTCATGTCTTTTGTAAAACATATTGCATAACAATATGAGGCCCAATAATACCTAACAATACTATCTCTGGATGTTGGGGTGGGGATTATATTATTTTAAAAAAAATTTTATTTATGGGGCTGGAGAGATGGCCTTAGCGGTTTTAAGAGCACTGACTGCTCTTGCAGAGGGACCCGGGTTTCGATCCCCAGCACCCACATGGTGGCTGAGAACCGTCTGAAACTCCAATTCCAGGAGATAACTCCAGTTCCAGGGGAATCCGAGAGCCCTCTCTTTTGACCTCCGCAGCACTGCACGATATGGTGCACAAAACCTACATGCAGACAGTTACAGTCTCATACACATTAAAAAATAATAAAATTTAAAAAGAAATTTATTACTTTTATGTGTAATAGTGTTATGCCTGCATTGTTATGTAAGGGTATCTGTGTCTGCCAGTGCTGGCAAGAAGTCAGAAGAGGCAGGTGGTGAATTCATCTGGAACTGTAGTCATGCGACAAGTTGTTAGCTGCCATGTGGCGGCTGGGAATCAAACCCACGCCACCATGCAAGAGCCTGTCTCATATAAATATACAAAAGAAAACAAAACCCAGCCAAACAAACTCAAGAATCCCTAGTGTACATGTCTTCTCTGATTTTCATGGTAAACTATTCATAATCTTTCTCATTAAGCTCTAAGGCACTCTTGGTTAGTTTGTGTGGCAACATCTCTCATGCCTGTCTTACTTTTTGATAATGTAATTGCTGGGTGTTCTTTTCTACCAACTTGTGCCCACCGTTTACCATCTCTCTGACTCCTACTTCCTCTGACTTCAGCTCTTGGGTAAAAGAGTCAAACTCAGACCTGCCATAGGAAATGACTTGCTTTCAGTAGTGGAAAGGTTACAGTTAGTGTAGCTGCTTATAAAGCAGGTGTTTGTTCTGGGCAGAAAGCAAAACACCATAGAAGTTGCACGACACGGGTGCGACCAAACTTTTGCATGCAAGACAGTACATTCATACCACAGACATTTAAATAAATTAAAATTAATAAAAAAAAATTAAAAAAAAAAAAGAAAAACAGTTCTTCAAGACCCTTACTATCTCAGTCTAGAAATAAATTCTACAGGACATTTAGGTTTCATTGAAAGTCACCCTATACCCCCTTTGACCCACACTGCTTAATGCCTATCTCTACAAACCCATTGTTGATATTTTCATTGGTTTTCTGCCTTTTGAGACAAGGTCTACCAGTAGACCAGCTGGCCTTAACTCACAAGTTTTCCACCAGCCTCTGCCTCTGTCTCCAGAGTACTGAGATTAAAAGGCATGCACCACCATGCATGTCTCACTTGTTTGTGTTTTTTAGCCCTTTTCTTATATTCTCACACAGAGGTTCTGAAAGATTGCAAACCTTTTTAGAGACTGTGAATCTACCTGTAGCCATTCAATGGTTTGATTACTGTCACAGGATACCATCTACAAGTAGTGAGGACCAAGCCCAAAGACCTAGGAATACAATGAGTGATGACTGGTATATTAATATCTTTCTTCTATTTCCTACTTGATAGCAAGTGGCTAACTTTAGCTTAAGACTGAGACTTCTGAGCTGGGTGTGGTTGGCGCTTGCCTTTAATCCTAAGCACTCCGGAGGCAGAGGCAGGCAGATCTCTGTTGAGTTCAAGGCCCAGCCTGGTCTAACAGAGTAAGTTCCAGGACAGCTTGGGGCTTACAGGGAGACCCTATCTCGAAAAGACAAAAAAAAAAAAAAAAAAAAAAAAAAAAAACCAAACCACAATCAAAAAAACATTGAGTGGGTCTGGAGAGATGGCCTTAGTGGTTAAGAAGCGCCAACTGCTTCTTTCAGAGGATCGGGGTTCCATCCCCAGCACCCACATGGCCGCTGAGAACCGTCTTAAACTCTAGTTCCAGGAGCGGAATCTGACACCCTCTGCTAACCTCCACGGCAATGCCACAACACGGGTGCACAAAATCTACGATGCAGGACAGTACATATACAACATAAAAAAAAAATAAATTGTAAAAAAAAAAAAAGAAGAATTGAGCTCTTCCGCGCGCGTGGTGGCACATTTGGCCTTTTAATCCAGACACTCAGGAGGCAGAGTCTCAAGAGGGATCTCTGTGAATTCGAAGGCCAGCCCTGGTCTACAGCAGCTGCAGCTCCAGGCCAGCTGGGACTAAAGGCGACCCTGTTCTCAAAAAAATTACAAAAAAAGGGGCTTGCGATGAATGGCCTAGCCGTTAAGTGCACTGACTTCTCTTGCAGAGGACCCGGGTTTCATCAAACCCCAGCACCCACATGGGTGGGCTGAGAACCGTCTTTAACTTCGGTCCCAGGGGAATCCGAACGCCTTCTTCTTGACCTCCACAGCATTGCCACTACATGGGTGCACAAACTACAGGCAGGACATCAGACATTCATACACATAAAAAAATTAATAAATTTTTAAAAATACAAAAAAAAAGAAAAGAAAAAGAATACTCATTTTAGGGGCTGGAGAGATGGCCCAGCAGTTAAGAGCATCAACTGCTCTTGCAGAGGACCCATGTACAATTCCAGCACCCACATGACATATAACAACCATACGTTGAGGCCGGGGTTGTAGGTGGTGGGCCACACCTTAATCCTAGCAGTCGGGAGCAGAGGCATATGGATCTCTGTGAGTTCAAGGCCAGCCTGGTCTACAGACGTGAGTTCCAGGCCAGCTGGGGCACAGGCCTTTAATCCAGCACTCAGGAGGAAGAGCAGTGGATCTCTGGGAGTTAAGGCCAGCCTGGTTTAACATAGTGAGTCCAGGACAGCTGAGGCTACAGGGAGACTCGCTCAAAAACAAACAAACAAACAAACAAAAAACCAAACAAACAACAAAGAGAGAGAGCAGAGAGAGAGAGAGAACTCCTCTGTATTATAATTTTGTTAAAAGAGTAAAATTATTTTGCAAAAGCTGGTAACTGAACTGTTCCCCCTGCGTGTCGACATCTTTTATGTAATGTGAAATGGTAAACATCAATCAGGAAACATCATAGGCACTTGGCACACTGCCTTTAGGAAGCCATAAGCAATCAAAGACAAAAGTAATTTGATGATGGATGTATGAACAAGCTCCAAGCATGATTATCCATCCTTGTTTCAGATATTCTGATAAATTATTTTCCTCATCAGATAGTATGCTTTGAAGGTAAAGGTACATAATATATAATCTTTGAGTCCTGAGAAGAGCAATCACAGCCAAGTTCATGTTCTGTATTTGCTTTTATCATTGGTCTTTCTCAGTGTATAGAGAAAAGTTAATAGATCCTCTCATTCACATCTGGAACTTATAAATCAATTCTGGTGAGCAACATGATTACTTTTAAACTCATAGCAGTTGGTGGCTGGTATTAATCTCTTCCTAATTAGAGACACCCTTGTTATAACTTCATCAATGAACAAAATGGTGATTAATAAAGTTTTCCTGGTTCTTCTCACCTTATTCTCCAATGAGCCACTGGTGATACCTTTACACCTTGTCATACAAAGAATGAAGAGCTGGAAGAACCTGAGATTCGAAGAAAGAGCACCTGGAGCTGAGTGAGCTCAGGTATATAATTTGATGTCTTTATACCTCAGATCTTTCTCTGTAAATAGCTAGTTACCTCACAACACAGTGATGATGACAAATGAGGTAGCTGCCTGGAAAAGCAGTACAGAAATACCTTCTGAAAAACATTTAGGACTGGGCACGCTGGTGCAAAATTCCACACTCTGGAGGCTGAGGCAAGAAGAAGATACAGAAGCCAGCCTTGGGGGTGGAGAGTACAAAACAAAACAAAACAAAACAGAGACAAAACCAAAAAAAACAACAAAACAAAAACTACCCTTTCAAAATCTGGGATCTGGATATAGAGGTGGAGTGCTCGGCTAACAGGTTGAAAAAAAGCTGTGGGTTTGATGCCTTGGGCACTGCAAAACAAGACATAAATGAAATTTAAAAACGGGTTCAGTTCCCGGTTTCAATCCTATGTGTGTTTTGTCTTGTTGTTGTTTGCTAGAAAAGTAGATTTGCTGGGGGCTTGGAGAGATGGCCCTAGCGGTTAAGTGCGCCTACCACTCTTGCAGAGGACCCAGGGTATTGATCCCCAGCAGCCCACATGGTGGCTTGAGAACTGTCTTTTCAACAGTCAAGTTCCAGGGAATCTTGACACCTCTTCTGACCTCCAAGGCATTGCATTGCACACGGAATCTGCACAAACCTACATGCAAGATCAGTACATCATACACATACAAAAAATAAATAAAAATTTTAAAAGTAGATGTATCAAACACCAGGTGTCCAACAATTATCCACTCATGGCCTGTGATGTAGCATCACCTAGGTTCCCCCTTCCCCCAAAGACTATTATAAAACAAATTCCAGGTCTTCCACAGCTTCTGTAGCAACCGAATCTGCTCTCTGGGCTGAGCAGCTCTGTCACCTCCCTCCAGAGACCCTGCTCCCTGATAACCATGTAGATAACCATGTATGACTGAGATAAAAAATGCAGATGTACACCCGTGTCCCTCTACCAACCATCCCACCCTTGTTCCAAATTCACCATCTCTCAGTCCAATTTTCTGCATGCAGTCTTTCTGCTTGTTTGTTCTGTTTGAGCCTCAGCAAGTGCCCGGTTTTGCTTAGACACTGTCTACAGGGTACATGGTTTTTTGGGACTTAGTAAAAGTAAAAGTACACATGTGTATATTAAACACATGTCTACCAGAATCTGATAAAATTGGTAATGCATCTGAATTAATGGAGATATAATTCGCTGTTGCCCACATTTGCCTTACATAAAATCGTAGAGCAAGAACTTTGGGATTGACACATACAATATGTTTCGTATAATTTCTCTGTTGTACAGTATCACCTGTGTAAGCATTCTCTTAAGATGATTTAATGTAAAAATTAAGTTTGAGTTCCCAAGTTAATTCTATAATATAGTCACCCAAAACAACATGGCGTGAATTTGATGAATCTGTGCCTTGACTCCAACCTATATGTACAATGTATAATACAACTGTCTTTCTGGAGACTCATACGCTAAAAAAGGGGGGAGGGATACAGAAAGACATGAAAACCTTTTCATCCAACCCTTGCAATTCAAATCTAAAAAACTAACTACGGGAAAAGATGTTGTTTGTCCCAAACAGGACAAAACATGTCACCAGCTTGACGGCTGAGAAAGAAAAGATATGGTTTTGCATTGAGTAGGATGTTACCAAAAAGTGGCAACTGAATGGTTGACCCGTCTGAACATTCAAAGGAAGAAAAGCCTCAGATTGCCCCTAAACATCGAACTCCTCTGTGGATCCTACATGTAACAAACTAGTTTTATAATGAGTTCCTAATGAAACTTACCTTCTATGAGCCACAAAGTTTCTTGATATGGAGGAGGACTTTTCTTGCAGTATCCCCCCCTAGATACATAGGAGAAATATGACGATGATTGGACGGTCGTTCCCCAGATCTGCTAATCTGGAGACAACTATGTGTAGAGGTAATCTCTTATAAAACTTGTAAAATTGTTTTCTTTAATTGACTACTAGATATGGGAACTGTGGAAGGATTACTCTCTGTTCAGAACTAAATGTAATACTAACCCAGTCCTACGGCTATGCACTCAGGCAAAATATTTTAATACAGGCGAGCTCTGACATCAGCAATGGTATTCTACCAGGGAGATGTTTGCCAGGGGATACAAGCCCCCACAAAAGGTGAAGGGCTCCCTTGCCTCTAAGTTTGGCTGGGGACAACTACAGGAGGAGAGGCAATAAGACACTGCTGCCGAAGACCAGACAGGCGGTTAACATGGGAGGGATGTATTGAGACCACACTATGCAAGTGTACAGATGGGCCCTCTGGAATGCCAGAGAAGTGTTACCAAAGGCCACCTAACCAATTATAAATGCCAAATGGGTCTCCCTGAGTTCAAGCAAGACTCCACCATCAGCACCAGCATCACCACCTCACCTGCCTTTAGAAATTCTGCTGTGCAGCAGAGGCCAGCCATGTGCCTGTATACCCAAATTTCTAATTGGCTATTGGCTCTCCCCCTTGGAGAAATAACCCGATGGCTGATGCCAAAGCTTACATCCTCTACACGGTCAGGAGATGTTATAAGCAAATGTAAGACCCTGTCTTATTCAACAGNATATTTCCTTTTGCTACATTAATTCTTTGAGTGTTTACATTCATTTTAACACTTGAGTAATAAGCTGTGCACTGTATAATCAATGTGTTTCACATTTTCATTTAAACTGTAATTTCATACTTATATATCTTAGTTGATTTCTTTCATCACATGACTATTTTATAAGCAGTTGGAATTTTTCCTTAGGTCTTATACAGAGTAATATTTTATTAAAAATTCAAAAGGGAAGACATCTATGTGCTCATTTTGTAATTTTGGTTTTAAATATCTTTACAGTCTGTGTCAGTTACACTTAAAACATTTTAAACTCATATTAGAATGGATGACTCCAAATGTATTTTTATGCTGTACATTTGTAAATTTGTAGCATGGAGTTAGCCTCAAAGTCAGTGAAGAGTCAGTGAAGGTTTAAGCATCCATGCACGTTAAATGCTCTGTGGTTTTAATTAAAGACTTGAGAATGGTTTCATAAGCTGTTTGTTTAATGTGTGCATTTATATCAAAACTGGAGACATTGTCTTTTAACCCCACTGTACTCTTGGTTTAGTTGGAGTTCTTTTTTTGTTCAAGGCAGGGTCTCATTGTATAGTCTGTGCTGATTTCAAAACAAATGATTGTCCTGTCTCAGGCTGGCAGATGCTGGCATGATGTGCCCGTGCTGCTGGCCTCAGCCAGGATCTCCTCCTACATCACCACACTGATGCTAAATCATATCGATTGTAGTAAACTGATGCACGTGGTCAATGAGGAAAACAAACCCATATTGTAGAATCAGATGACTGGTTTCCGTCTTGGCCCTGCTTCTTATGGCAAGAGAGGTGAGCCACGTCTCAGACTGCATCTCCTAAGGATGCAGCACCTCTTGTTCCGTTAGTGTACACAAAGCCTGATGTCACAGACTGCATCTCCTAAGGAAGGACGCAGCACCTCTTATTCCGTTAGTGTACACAAAGCCCCGCTCAGTGGGTGCTCTACAGAAATTAGTGATAAGGATTGACTTCCTGAATGTTCAGATCTGTTAGCTGAGTCCCCTGCATACCCAAGATCCTCAGCACTGTGGGGCTGTGGGGGCTGTGACCCTGCTGACCCATCTATAGGGAGCACAAGTCATGATGGTAGGCAGACGGTAGGCAGCCCTGCTGGGCTGTTGGCTGGCCTTAGAGAATCTGGATGGCAAGGTGATGTGATGACCTCTGTAGGTAGGCTAGTCATCACTCCCATCTAAACAGGTTTGACAGCTAACCCAAGTTTGCTGTCTATGATCATCTGCAGCCTGCTCTGAAGAAAACTAATGCAAGTTAAACCCTTTGAACCTGGAAAGGCGTTCAGAATTCCCGGTGCTTTCGGACACGTTCCTACAGTCAGCGCCAGGAATCTCGTAGGTTTGTGGGTTTGCTTTTGGAGTGTTGTTTGTTCATGTGTTGCGGCAGGGGAGGGTGGGGTGTAAGAAGGCTGTGGGCAGGGACAGGATCTTAACATACTTTAGGCTGACCTGGAACTCACTGTGTAGCTAGTCTGACCTCCAGCTCCTCAGCCTGTCTCGACCTCACGAATGCTGGGATTATAGGCATGCACCCATCAGGTCAGTTCCAGGAGTCGTTATGTTTCACCATGTTATGGTTTGGATGTCACATGTCTCCCACAGCCTGATGAGTCACTGTGAGTAGGCCTTTACAAGGGTTACAGCCCTGTCCTGTCTGTGCTTTGTGATCAACCAGGATGTGAGAACCATCAACTGCAAACCGTGCTGTCACGGAGGGAGCTCCTCAGTTACCATCCTTTCCCTGCCAGAGAGAATGGCGAACTACACTGTGGACCCAGATAAATCCTTCCTCCCTTTAGTCCCTTTAGTCATAATTCTGTGACAATGAGGAGAAAATTAATACTGTGCTCCTAAAAATAGAATTTGAGGGGCTGGAGAGGTGGCCTAGCGGTTAAGAGCACCGACTGCTCTTGCAGAGGACCCAGGTTCGATCCCCAGCACCCACATGGCAGATAAGAAACATCTTTAACTCCAGTTCCAGGGGAATCCAACGCCCTCTTCTGACCTCCACAGCATTGCACGACATGGGTGCACAAACCTACATGCAGACAGTATACTCATACACATAAAAAAAAAGAAACATTTTTGTTTAGTATTTGGGTATTTTGGCATATTGAGTGTTAGTTATAAGTGATTATTCCTTGCAAATAGAGCTTGTTTCTCTGTCGTTCCTTCTAGTTACAATGGTGAAGTTAGAGAATAGTATCAATGGTCCAGAAGTCTGGTCATCCTGCAGCAGAATTCGATTTCGATTGTATA
Organism: Rhizomys pruinosus; assembly: GCA_009823505.1. Lineage (NCBI taxonomy): Eukaryota > Metazoa > Chordata > Mammalia > Rodentia > Spalacidae > Rhizomys > Rhizomys pruinosus. The sequence continues at coordinate 433,531 of VZQC01012778.1, forward strand.
ACTTTGCCTGCCAAGTGTTAAGTGAGGCCAAAAGTAAAGTCAAATTAAATTCAGAGAGCCAGTTTGGAAAACTGCTAAACACTGAATGCGGCTGCCAGCTATTTTTCACTAGAACTTTCTGCTCATTGCACAAAACTGAGTTATCTAATGCAGCCTTCCTAACTGCTCCAGTGCACATATAGCTTGCTGGCTCCCAGAACTGATGTTTCTTTCCTCCATCTTCCTCCTCTTCTTTGTGAAAGAGTATTGACTTTCTCTTTCTTATCAGGTCATTCCTGAGGTTTCAGTAAAATCCCAGCTGGGCCATATTTCAGACTAAAAGTTTTTGCATTGTAGGCAGTATGCAGAGTTTCAGGGCATCCCAGCTAAAAATAAACCAGAACTGCAGAGCTTCAGGGTTACCAATGTGATATATGCTGAGCTGCTCTGTATAAATAAGCAACACATTACGGAGTGAGCAAGGAACGCAGCAGGTGTGGTGAGTCAGAATTGCCTTCTGGCATGGACCAATGATGTGTTTGCTTCCTTAGAAGCAATCAGGGATGTTTTTTCATTTTACGTGTTCATGTCTTTTGTAAAACATATTGCATAACAATATGAGGCCCAATAATACCTAACAATACTATCTCTGGATGTTGGGGTGGGGATTATATTATTTTAAAAAAATATTTTATTTATGGGGCTGGAGAGATGGCCTAGCGGTTAAGAGCACTGACTGCTCTTGCAGAGGACCCGGGTTCGATCCCCAGCACCCACATGGTGGCTGAGAACCGTCTGAAACTCCAATTCCAGGAGAACTCCAGTTCCAGGGGAATCCGAGACCCTCTTTTGACCTCCGCAGCACTGCACGATATGGGTGCACAAACCTACATGCAGACAGTACAGTCATACACATAAAAAATAAATAAAATTAAAAAGAAATTTATTACTTTTATGTGTATGAGTGTATTGCCTACATGTATGTAAGTGTATCTGTGTCATGCAGTGCTGGCAGAAGTCAGAAGAGGGCAGGTGGTGAATCATCTGGAACTGTAGTCATGGACAGTTGTTAGCTGCCATGTGGGTGCTGGGAACAAAACCCAGCCACCATGCAAGAGCCTGTCTCATATAAATATACAAAAGAAAACAAAACCCAGCCAAACAAACTCAAGAATCCCTAGTGTACATGTCTTCTCTGATTTTCATGGTAAACTATTCATAATCTTTCTCATTAAGCTCTAAGGCACTCTTGGTTAGTTTGTGTGGCAACATCTCTCATGCCTGTCTTACTTTTTGATAATGTAATTGCTGGGTGTTCTTTTCTACCAACTTGTGCCCACCGTTTACCATCTCTCTGACTCCTACTTCCTCTGACTTCAGCTCTTGGGTAAAAGAGTCAAACTCAGACCTGCCATAGGAAATGACTTGCTTTCAGTAGTGGAAAGGTTACAGTTAGTGTAGCTGCTTATAAAGCAGGTGTTTGTTCTGGGCAGAAAGCAAAACACCATAGAAGTTGCACGACACGGGTGGACAAACTTGCATGCAGACAGTACATTCATACACAGACATAAATAAATAAAATTAATAAAAAAAATTAAAAAAAAAAAAGAAAAACAGTTCTTCAAGACCCTTACTATCTCAGTCTAGAAATAAATTCTACAGGACATTTAGGTTTCATTGAAAGTCACCCTATACCCCCTTTGACCCACACTGCTTAATGCCTATCTCTACAAACCCATTGTTGATATTTTCATTGGTTTTCTGCCTTTTGAGACAAGGTCTACCAGTAGACCAGCTGGCCTTAATCTCACAGAGATCCACCAGCCTCTGCCTCTGTTGGGATTAAAGGCATGCACCACCATGCATGTCTCACTTGTTTGTGTTTTTTAGCCCTTTTCTTATATTCTCACACAGAGGTTCTGAAAGATTGCAAACCTTTTTAGAGACTGTGAATCTACCTGTAGCCATTCAATGGTTTGATTACTGTCACAGGATACCATCTACAAGTAGTGAGGACCAAGCCCAAAGACCTAGGAATACAATGAGTGATGACTGGTATATTAATATCTTTCTTCTATTTCCTACTTGATAGCAGTGGCTAACTTTAGCTTAAGACGAGACTTCTGAGCTGGGTGTGGTGGCGCGCCTTTTAATCCTAGCACTCCGGAGGCAGAAGGCAGGCAGATCTCTGTTGATTCAAGGCCCAGCCTGGTCTAACAGAAGGTAAGTTCCAGGACAGCTTGGGGCTACAGGGAGACCCTATCTCGAAAAGACAAAAAAAAAAAAAAAAAAAAAAAAAAAAAACCAACCAAACAAAAAAACAATGAGTGGGTTGGAGAGATGGCCTAGTGGTTAAGAGCGCCAACTGCTCTTTCAGAGGATCGGGGTTCCATCCCCAGCACCCACATGGCCGCTGAGAACCGTCTTTAACTCTAGTTCCAGGGGAATCTGACACCCTCTTCTGACCTCCACGGCATTGCACAACACGGGTGCACAAACCTACATGCAGACAGTACATTCATACACATAAAAAAAAAATAAATGTAAAAAAAAAAAAAGAATGAGACTTCTTTCCGGGCGTGGTGGCACATGCCTTTAATCCCAGCACTCAGGAGGCAGAGTTAAGGGGATCTCTGTGAATTCAAGGCCAGCCTGGTCTACAGAGTGAGCTCCAGGCCAGCTGGGACTAAAGGGAGACCCTGTCTCAAAAATACAAAAAAAGGGGCTGGAGAGATGGCCTAGGGGTTAAGAGCACTGACTTCTCTTGCAGAGGACCCGGGTTCGATCCCCAGCACCCACATGGTGGCTGAGAACCGTCTTTAACTCGAGTTCCAGGGGAATCCGACGCCCTCTTCTGACCTCCACAGCATTGCACTACATGGGTGCACAAACCTACATGCAGACAGTACATTCATACACATAAAAAAATTAATAAATTTTTTTAAAAATACAAAAAAAAGAAAAGAAAAAAGAATACTCATTTTAGGGGCTGGAGAGATGGCCCAGCAGTTAAGAGCAGCAACTGCTCTTGCAGAGGACCCATGTTCAATTCCCAGCACCCACATGACAACTAAGAACCATCTTTGAGCCGGGTGTGGTGGTGCACACCTTAATCCTAGCAGTCGGGAGGCAGAGGCATATGGATCTCTGTGAGTTCAAGGCCAGCCTGGTCTACAGAGTGAGTTCCAGGCCAGCTGGGGCTACAGGCCTTTAATCCCAGCACTCAGGAGGAAGAGGCAGTGGATCTCTGGGAGTTCAAGGCCAGCCTGGTTTACATAGTGAGTTCCAGGACAGCTGAGGCTACAGGGAGACTCTGTCTCAAAAAACAAACAAACAAACAAACAAAAAACCAAACAAACAACAAAGAGAGAGAGAGAGAGAGAGAGAGACTCCTCTGTATTATAATTGTTAAAAGAGTAAAAATATTTGCTAAAAGCATTAACTGAACTGTTCCCCTGCTGTGACATCTTTTATGTATGAAATGTAAACATCAATAGGAAATCATAGGCCTTGGCACACTGCCTTTTAGGAAGCCATAAGCAATCAAAGACAAAAGTAATTTGATGATGGATGTATGAACAAGCTCCAAGCATGATTATCCATCCTTGTTTCAGATATTCTGATAAATTATTTTCCTCATCAGATAGTATGCTTTGAAGGTAAAGGTACATAATATATAATCTTTGAGTCCTGAGAAGAGCAATCACAGCCAAGTTCATGTCTTATTTGCTTTTATCATGGTCTTTCTCAGTGTATAGAGAAAAGTTAATAGATCCTCTCATTCACATCTGGAACTTATAAATCAATTCTGGTGAGCAACATGATTACTTTTAAACTCATAGCAGTTGGTGGCTGGTATTAATCTCTTCCTAATTAGAGACACCCTTGTTATAACTTCATCAATGAACAAAATGGTGATTAATAAAGTTTTCCTGGTTCTTCTCACCTTATTCTCCAATGAGCCACTGGTGATACCTTTACACCTTGTCATACAAAGAATGAAGAGCTGGAAGAACCTGAGATTCGAAGAAAGAGCACCTGGAGCTGAGTGAGCTCAGGTATATAATTTGATGTCTTTATACCTCAGATCTTTCTCTGTAAATAGCTAGTTACCTCACAACACAGTGATGATGACAAATGAGGTAGCTGCCTGGAAAAGCAGTACAGAAATACCTTCTGAAAAACATTTAGGACTGGGCACGCTGGTGCAAAATTCCATCACTCTGGAGGCTGAGGCAAGAAGAAGATACAGAAGCCAGCCTTGGGGGTGGAGAGTACAAAACAAAACAAAACAAAACAAAACAAAAAACCAAAAAACAACAAAACAAAACTACCCTTTCAATCTGGGGATCTGGTATAGAGGTGGAGTGCTTGGCTAACAGGTGAAAAAAGCTGTGGGTTTGATCCTTGGCACTGCAAAACAAGACAAAATGAAATAAAAACTTTCAGTTCCCAGGATTTCAACCATGTGTGTTTGTTTGTTTGTTTGTTTGTAAGAAAAGTAGATTGCTGGGGCTGGAGAGATGGCCTAGCGGTTAAGTGCGCCTACCACTCTTGCAGAGGACCCAGGTATGATCCCCAGCACCCACATGGTGGCTGAGAACTGTCTTTAACTCCAGTTCCAGGGGAATCTGACACCCTCTTCTGACCTCCAAGGCATTGCATGACACGGATGCACAAACCTACATGCAGACAGTACATTCATACACATACAAAAATAAATAAAAATTTAAAAAGTAGATGTATCAAACACCAGGTGTCCAACAATTATCCACTCATGGCCTGTGATGTAGCATCACCTAGGTTCCCCCTTCCCCCAAAGACTATTATAAAACAAATTCCAGGTCTTCCACAGCTTCTGTAGCAACCGAATCTGCTCTCTGGGCTGAGCAGCTCTGTCACCTCCCTCCAGAGACCCTGCTCCCTGATAACCATGTAGATAACCATGTATGACTGAGATAAAAAATGCAGATGTACACCCGTGTCCCTCTCCCACCCATCCCCCCTTTCCAATTCACCATTTCAGTCCATTTTCTGATGCAGTCTTTCTGTTGTTGTTCTTTTGAGCTCAGCAAGTACCCAGTTTCGCCTAGACACTGTCTACAGGACACATGGTGTTTTAGGACTTAGTAAAAGTAAAAGTAAACATGTGTATATTAAACAACATTGGTCTACAGAATCTGATAAAAATGGTAATGCATCTGAATTAAATGGAGATATAATTCGCTGTTGCCCACATTTGCTTTACATAAAATCTGTAGAGCAAGAACTTTGGGATTGACACATACAAATGTTCTCTATAATTTCTCTGTTGTACAGTATCACCTTGTAGCATTCTCTTTAAGATGATTTAACGTAAAAATTAAGTTTGCTTCCCAAGTTAATCATATATAGTCACCCAAAACAACATGGGTGAATTTGATGAAATCTGTGCCTTGACTCCACCCTATAGTCATGTATAATACAACTGTCTTCTGGAGACTCATACGCTAAAAAAAGGGGGGGGGGATACAGAAAGACATGAAACCTTTTCATCAAACCCTTGCAATTCAAATCTTAAAACTAACTATGGGAAAAGATTTGTTTGTTCCAACAGGACAAAACGTCACCAACTTAACGGCTGAGAAAGAAAAGATACAGGTTTGCATTGAGTAGGATGTACCAAAAAGNTTTGAGACAGGGTCTCCCTGTAGTCCCAGCTGTCCTGGAACTGGCTTTGTAGCCCAGGCTGGTCTTGAACTCACAAAGATCCGCCTGCCTCTGCCTCCCAAGTGCTAGGATTAAAGGCGTGTGCCACCATGCCCGGCGGTACCTTGTAATTTTTAAAAATCTTTTGGGGACTAAGCCGGGCATGGTGGCACACCCCTTTAATCCTAGCACTTGGGAGGCAGAGGCAGGCAGATCTTTGTGAATTCAAGGCCAGCCTGGTCTACAGAGTGAGTTCCAGGCCAGCTGGGGTGACAGGGAGACCCTGTCTCAAAAAGACAAAAAAATTCTTTTGACGGGATTTTTGTAAATTCTCTACTATACAAAGGCCAATCTGTCTTTCTAGTCTCATTTAATCTATAGCTGCACTGTTCAATACTGAAGCCACGTGTATCAAATAAAATTAAATAAAAATTCAGTCCTTAATTGAAATACATCTCTGTGGATAGGCCACTGTCACTTCAGAAGTATGAGGGCCGGTGCTAACCTCCTGGTTTCTTGTCTCTCTCGTCTCTATTTTATTCTCAATTTAATGCTGAAAATAAACATGAAAACAACTCCTAAAATCCATGCGTAGTATGGTGGCATACACCTGTAATTTCAGAACTTGAGAAGCTGGGGTAGGAGGATCACAGATTTAAGAGCAAGTTTGAGTGAATAGTGAAATCCTAGTTTCAAAACAGGGTTGTGGTGGCACACGATTTAATCTCAGCACTCAGAAGGCAGAGGGGGGTGGAACTCTGTGAGATTGAGGCCATCCTGATCTACACAGTCAGTTCCAGGCCAGGTGGGGCTATCTAGTGAGGTCTTATCTAACAAACTAAAATGAAAACAAACAATCAGTGCTTAAGAGATGATGGCTCAGTGATTAAGAGTATTGGCTGCTCTAGCAGAGGACCAAAGTTCAATTCCCAGCACCCACATGGCAAGGCAGCTAACAACTGTCCATAATTCCAGTTCCAGGGGATCCAATACCCTCTTCTCCATGGGCATTGCCATGTGTATGGACTAGCATGGACTAAGCCCAAAGGAACCCAGGACAAAAATATTATAATACAATCTAATTTTTTAATTCCCACGCAGGTTTATTCTATAATTCTAATAGTCCTGTCCTGTTCCTAGCATAACTCCCCAAGGCTGCTCACTAACGTGGCATTCTTTTAGTCCCTAGGAAGCAAGGGGGGAGGGGACATGCTAGGGAATTCCAAGAAGCCATCTGATTGGTTGGAGTGCATCTCTCTCAGACTGGGGGCTGTGGCAGCTCAGGCAGGCCAGTCCAGGCAGCATCAGTGACCAGCAGGGTCAGTGTGCACTTCAGGCAAACCGGTGTCATGGGGCAGCATGTCTGGGTGTTCTCAGCTGCAGTTCCAGGGGTGTGAGCTGAGAGGTGTGTAGTGGCCTCACAGCAGTCCCTGAGGGGATGACGGCAAGTGATTCTGCACTTCAGGGCTTAAATAGCTGGTAGCCAGGGGGGAGTGAACTTGGTCCCAGATGCTAATCTCAGGCTTGGTCTGGCTTCTGGATCTTCCCTGGCCGCCTAATCAGCTGTGCACATTCATCTTTGGGCTCTCCTGGGGCCCCTTCCCATGCTGAGCTCAGGGCCCCTGCTGGTGCTCTGGGCTAGTTATCTGAACAGCCTTGGATTAGTGCAGTTTCTGACTAAGTAAGCTACATTAGCTTTCCTATACTCTAAAGTTACAGCATTTCAAATCCACACATTTACTAATGTTATTATGCTCTTTACACCATTGCATGCACCCGCATACATGCAGACAATGCACTCATATACATACAAATAAAAATACTAAATAATTTTTTTTTAATCTTTTTGAGACAGGGTCTTCCTTTAGCCCCAGCTGGCTTGGAACTCACTATGCAGACCAGGCTAGCTTTGAATTCACAGAGATCTGCCTGCCTCTGCCTCCCCAGTACTGGGGTTAAAGGCATGCACCACCATACCTGACCTAAATAAAATATTTTAAAAACATACATTTTTTTAATTTTTATTTTTATTATTATTATTATTATTATTATTATTTTTTTTTTTTTTTTTTTTTTTTTTGTCTTTTCGAGACAAGGTCTCCCTGTAGCCCCAGCTGTCCTGGAACTCACTCTGTAGACCACGCTGGCCTTGAACTCACAAAGATTCGCCTGCCTCTGCCTCCCTGATTGCTAGGATTGAAGGCCTGCGCTTTTTCCTTTTTTATTTTTATTTTTTTGTGTGTGTGTGCGTTGGACTCCCCTGGAACTGGAGTTCTCCTGGAACTGGAGTTCCAGGCGGTTCTCAGCCGCCCTGTGGGTGCTGGGGATCGAACCCGGGTCCTCTGTAAGAGCGGTCGGCGCTCTTAACCGCTAGGCCATCTCTCCAGCCCGAAACATACATTTTTTTTAAGAAAAAAAAAAAATAAAAGGGAGGGAAGGAAAGAGGGAGGGGAGAGAGCCATCAGGGTACATATGCAGGTGGAGACAGAGGTTGACTCAAGTTGTCTTCTCTAATTGCTTCTCTAATTGCTTGGGTGTGTGTTTGCTAACACTTCAGCCAGCATCATGAGCCACGAGATGGGACAAAGATGGTATAGGGGTCTGGCATTGGCTACTGGGAGGTGATGTCATGCAATGTGGGGGTTGTCTGTCCCAAGCCTATTTAGCTGGTTGTCATGCAATAACAAAGAGGACTTTCCTATAAGCTTTGCTACCCTGACAGAGATCTCTGTGTTGTTATTACGTGATAGATCATGGAACTGTTAATCTTTTTTTCCTTTTTTTTCAAATTTTATTTATTTCTGTATGTATATGAATGTACTGTCTGCATGCAGGTGTGTGCACTCATTTCGGGCAATGCCACGGAGGACAGAAGAGGGTGTCAGATTCCCCTGGAACTGGAGTTCTCCTGGCATTGGAGTTTCAGATGGTTCTCAGCCACCATGTGGATGCTGGGGATCAAACCCGGGTCCTCTGTAAGAGCAGTCGGCACTCTTAAGCGCTAGGCCATCTCTCCAGCCCCAGAACTGTTAATCTTTTTTTTTTTTTAATTTTATTTATTTTTGTATGTGTATGAATGTACTGTTAATCTTTTAGCTAGCTTTTTACCTTGTGCAATTGTAGGCTGAGCTCCCCTGATTGGTTGGGTGGCCAACAGCCTCCTGGACATTTAGTGATCTAGTGATTACAATGTAGGAACTTGTGACTTTTACCACACTTCACCCTATTTTTTTTTTTCCTTTGGTCTTTTTGAGACAGGGTCTCCCTGTAACCCCAGCTGGCCTGAAACTCGCTCTGTAGAACAGATTGGCCTTGAACTCACAGAGATCTGCCTGCCTCTGCCTCCCGGTGCTAGGATTATTGTTCTCTTATTGAACCTGGAGCTCATGGACTGGCTAGCCTGGCTGCCCAGCAAGCCCAGGACATCTGATTCTGCTTCCCAGTACTGGGATTACAGGCACATACTATGCCCCACTTTCTTTCTTTTTTTTTTTTTTTTTTTTTTATCTTTTTGAGTTGGGGTCTCCTCCCTGTAGCCCCAGCTGTCCTGGAACTCTCTATATAGACCAGGCTGGCCTTGAACTCATAGAGATCTGCCTGCCTCTGCCTCCCTAGTGCTAGGATTACAAGTGTGCGCCACCACACCCATCCCTCTATCTTTTTTTGGGGGGGGGGGGAGGATCTCCCTATAGCCCCAGCTGGCCTGGAACTCACTCTGTAGACCAGACTGGCCTTGAACTCATAGAGATCTGGTTGCCTCTGCCTTCCTAAAGGTGTGTACCGCCATGCCCAGCTTAAAGATGGTTCTTAGCTGCCATGTGGGTGCTGGGAATCAAACCCAGGTCCTCTGCAAGAGCAGTCCATACTCTTAACAGGTGAGCCATCTCTCCAGCCCCTGCCTTACTTTCTATTTAGGCTCTGAGGATCCTAACTCAAGTTATCATGCTTGTGAAACAGGCACGGAGCTATCTCCCCAACTTGCTATCTCCCGAAACTTCTGATAATATTTTTAATTAACACACAGTGATAGTCTATGTTTAGGGGGGTATTGTGTGACATTTTAATACTTGTATGCAATATATAATTAAAGTCATTAGAGTATTCATCACTTCAGACATTTGCCCTTCTTTGTATTGTGTACATTCAAAACTCCTCTCCACTGGTTTTGATTTGTGGTAGTGGGGGTGGAATACAAGGTCTCAGGCATGCTAAGCACCTCTCTACCACTGAGCTACCTATTACCCACTTTGGTATATTTAATTAATTGTTGTTAACCATAGTTAGCCCACAGTGTCATTGAACATTGGACACCAGTCCTTCCATCCAACTGCACTTCTATATAACTATTCTCCCTATCCCCTTCTCAGGCTCTTCTTTTCACTACTTCTATGAGATCAGCATTATTGCTCCCACATTTAAGTGAGAATGTGTCATATTTATTTTTCCATGAATGATCCATTTCACTTTATATCTTCTACCTCCATCCATCTCTGCAAATTTCACTTCATTTTAATATTTTATGTGTGTGAGTATATTGCCTGTATGTATATAAGTGCACCGTGTCATACAATGTCCATGGAGGTAGAAGAGTGGATTGGATTTCCTGGAACTGAAGTTACAGATAGATGGTTGTTAGCCTACATGTGGGTGCTGGGAATGGAACCTGGGTCCTCTCCAAGAATAGTACTATTAGTTCTGGAAAAAAATTCATTTTCTGTCTATACAATATCATACTGTATATATATATATATATATATATATATATATATATATATATATATAATGCCACCTTTCCTTAGCCATTCACAGATCCGTAGACATGGCTTCATTCCATACTTTGCCTATTGTGAATATTTGTGCTATAAACATGAGTATAGTCGTATCTTTGACACTGATATAAACTCCTTCACGTATATATCCAGTGGTGAGATTGCTGGATTACATGGGAATTCTGTGTCTAGTTTTTTTTTTTTTTTTTGAGGAAACTCCATGCTATTTTCCTGGCAACCTGAGTTGGATCCCTGGAACCCACGTAAAGGTAGAAGAGAAATGACTCCATAAAGTTGTCCCCTGAATTCCACACAGTGCCATGGTATGTGTACCCACCCACACATCTTGCATTCATACACATAATAAATTAAAAAATGAAAAAGGGACTGGAGAAATGGCTCAGCAGTTAAGAGCACTGACTGCTCTTGAAGAAGACCTAGGTTCGATTTCCAGCACCCACATGGTGGATAACAACAGTCCAAAACTCCAGTTCCAGGCATCTGAGTCCTTCTTCTGACCTGCTCAAGCATTGCAGGACATATGTGCACTTACATATATGCAGGCAATATACTCATAAACATAAAATTTTTAAAAATGAAGAAAAAAATGCAAGAGCATTTCAATAAATGTGTTTAACAAATTTCAACACCTCTTCTTGATAAAATTAGTCAAATAACAAGGAATAGAAGAGAATCTTCTTACCCTGACAGATAGATTATACTTAATGATAAATTTTTTTCTCCCTAAAATCAGGAATAAGAATACCAGCCCCCTCCTTCTTTTGAGGTGGATGTTTCGTTGTTGCCCAGGCTGGCGATGAGCTCCTGGGTTCACATGATCCTCCCACTCAGCTTCCCAAGAAGCTAGAGCTACAAGCTTGGACCACCAAACCCAGCTGACTCTCACTAATTTTTATCAACATCTTTTAGACATTCTTTCCAAGGAAACTGGGCAAGAAATTTAAATAAAGGGCATCTGAATTGGAAAGAAAAAGTAAAACTGTCTGTTTGAAATTAACATGATTTTGACCTCAGTATGGTGGTGCATGCCTTTAATCCCAGCACTCCAGAAGCAGAGGTAGGCAGATTTCTGTGACTTTAAGGCCAGCGTAATCTATATAGGGAGTTCAAAGCCAGCTGAAGCTACAAGGAGACCTGTCTCAAAAGGACCGAAAACAATAAAACAAAAACAAAAAAACAAAATCCAAAACCAAAACAAAAAAATAACATGATTTTACATATCCCAAACCCTAGGGCTGGTGGTATGGTATAGTTCAGTGACCAACACACATGATGGCCTGGTTGAACCCGTAGCAAAAACCAAAACCAAAATGCCCCAAGGAATCCACTGAAAACTAATGGAACTAATGAAGTTTCACAAGATTATGATACAAGATCACTAGATAAATGACTGTATTTCTATATATTTGCCATAAACAATTTGAGGGTGAAATTATGAAAATAATTCCACTTACAAAAGTATAGAAAGAAAACAAAACAAACAAACTAACCAAACAAAAGAAACAAAAACCCAACAAAAACTCACAAATGCAAGGCATGGTGGTACACACCTTTCATCCCAGCATTCAGGAGGGAGAGGCAGGGCAGATTGAGGCCAGCCTAGTCTACATAGTGAGCAAGTTCCAGACCAGCTTCCACTACAAGAGACCCTGTCTAAAAACAAACAAACGAACAAACAAACGATCAATCAAAAAGTATGGAAAAGAATAAAAGATACTATTTATCAAAAACTTTTAAAAATTATACAACCAGCTGGGCATGGTGGCATAGGCCTTTAATCCCAGCACTCGGGATGTGAGTTGTAGGCCAGCCTGGTCTACAGAGTGAGTTCCAGGACAGCTGGGGCTACAGGGAGACCCTGTCTCGAAAAAGACAAAAAAATAAAAATAAAAAAATTATACAACCAAAAAAAATTTATACAACCTATAAAACATGGGTGAAATTTCTTTAAAAAAAAATAATAGAAGGGGCTGGAGAGATAGCCTAGCGGGTAAGAGCGCTGACTGCTCTTGCAGAGGACCCGGGTTCGATCCCCAGCTCCCACATGGCGGCTGAGAGCCGTCTGTAACTCCAATTCCAGGAGAACTCCAGTTCCAGGGGAATCTGACACCCTCTTCTGACCTCTGCGGCATTGCACGACACAGGTGCACAAACCTACATGCAGACAGTACATTCATACGCATAGAAAATAAATAATAAAATAAAAATTAAAAAAAATAATAGAAAAACACATTAATTTACCAAAAAACTTCATATTAAGTGGGCAACACTTTCTAAATTGTTCTAAACACAGCACAATCCCCTCAAGATTTCCTTTCCCTCGCTCAGGGAGTGGGGGGAGGAGGACCCAGGCCACAGAGGAGCTGAAGCCTGGTCCACACCCTCGTCGCCCTCCCCACCGACAAAATGCTTCAGTTCCTGCTTGGATTTATTTGGGCAACGTGGTTGGAATGTATCTGGCTCAGAACTATGACATGCCAAACCTGGCTAAAAAACTTGAATCGATTAAAAAGGACTTGGAGCATTGCCAAAGGCCACTACAGCAATACAGCAAAATAATAGTCTCCCTGAGACAAACAAGACTCCTCCGAAAATATCAGCTACACCTCAACAGCCTGGAGATACAGTGCAACAGTGGCAGCCAAGTGTCTATATTATATCCCAAAACTATTTGGCTATTAGCTCTCTCCTTGGAGGAATAACTCACAGCGGATGCCACAAGCTTATGTCCTCTAGTGGTTAGGCGATGTTATAAGCCACAACAAGAACTTGTCACCCTTTATGGAGAAACCACAGTTTGCGGATTAGCATACCATCCAAGCATCTGTGTCTATGCTCACAGCTTAGCTTGACACAATAAGTGGTACTGCTTAAATGCCTGTACATCCAATAGCTTGAGCTTTGTTAGTATGACTGAAAAGGGTATCACTGTGAAAGCTGTCAATCCGTGAAGAGAAACAAACTGAACAGACCAGAGTCCAAAATGACAACTCCAAAGAAATTAGACTGTTTTCTTCTCACCCATTTGTGCCCCTTTCCCAAAGCCTAGGGAACAAACTGCGGAAGAGGAGGCGTGGTAGATTGTAAGGGCTGTGGAGAGATAGGAGTGAATCATGAGACTATAGGAGTATAGTCTGGACACCTGATTGATCAACATGCCTGTGCATGCAAGCTTCTCCAACTGGACTATGGGAACCTTCGGTTGTTCAAAATTTGGACATAGATACTTGCAAAATGCACCAATTACTTGATTGTATGACATTATGAGTAACATCATTGTTGTCTGCAAACAACTGTGTCATTGTATTGTAGAATCCCTTAAAAATAAAAATAAAAAAATAAAAAAAAATAAAAAAATAAAAAGGACTTGGAAGCCAAGAAGAAACCCCCTAGTTCCTGATGCCAGCACCGGTGCTGAACCCTGGACCCGCTGCTCCGAGGGACCCGCCTTGTGTACCACCTCATCCCAAAGCTTTTGTGTTCCTGGCCAGTCTCAAACCCTGTGTATTGCCTCAGTCACAATGGGGCCAGAAGTTAAGAATTAGTTCTCTAGTCACATGCTTAGAAAAAAAAGAATTACCCAGCAGCCTCCCCTGCCTCTTCCTGTATCTTCCATTCCATTTAAGAGGCTCCAAGACTGGAACTATGGTGCTAGATTAGCAAGCAGAACCTTGAGTAGTTGCTCACTTGTCCTTTGGGATATCTACTACCCGTTGGTAAAAAGAAGAATTAATGAATTTAGATACCTGATCAGAAACAGTAATGCTGATTTTACTGTCTAGCAATTACAATGGGTGCTTCTTAGACCTTTGTTAACCACATTTTATTGTTTCAAAGTAATTAAAATTAGATCTCCAAGCCAGTTTCTGGTGAATTACCCATTTATTTTATATTGTTCTTGAGGAGCTCCATGATTGATAATTTAACCAATAAATTGTTTACTGTTCATTAAGCAAGAAAGTATATTTTAAGAATGCTGTAAGAAACTAGGAAAATTTTTTTTTTTTTGGTCTTTTTGAGACAGGGTCTCCCTGTAGCCCCAGCTGGCCTGGAACTCGCTCTGTAGACCAGGCTGACCTTGAACTCGGAATGATCCACCTGCCTCTGCCTCCCAAGTGCAAGGATTAAAGGCGTGCGCCACCATGCCCAGCTAAAACTAGGAAATTTTTTTGTGTGTGTCTTTTTGAGACAGGGTCTCCATATAGCCCCAGCTGACCTGGAACTCACTCTGTAGACTAGGCTGGCCTTGAACTCACAGAGATACACCTGCCTCTGCCTCTGCCTCCTGAGTGCTAGGATTAAGGCCGTGTGCTACCACGCCCAGCTTAAAGAGTGTTCTTAGCTGACATGTGGGTGCTGGGAATCGAACCCAGGTCCTCTGCAAGAGCAGTCGGCACTCTTAACAACCATCTCTCCAGCCCCCCAAAACTAGAAATTTTTATTTTAATTAATTTATTTATTTTTGTGTGTATGAACGTGTTGTCTGCATGTAGGTTTGTACACCCGTGTCGTGCAATGCCTCGGAGGTCAGAAGAGGATGTTGGATTCCCCTGGAACTGGAGTTAAAGACAGTTTTCAGCCACCATGTGGGTGCTGGGGATCAAACCCAGGTCCTCTGCAAGAGCAGTGGGCATTCTTAACGGCTAGGCCATCTCTCCAGCCCAGAAACTAGGAAATTTAAAAACAAGCAAAGCCATTATTTTTGTCTTAATAGAAAAAAAATTCCTTTCCATTACAGAAATTAGCATGCTGGTCCTAAAACATATGTACAAATGAAAAGGACCAGTAAAAGTCATGACAAACTTGAAAATGAACAAATCTGAGAACTCAAACCTCCTGATTTCAAGTATTACCACAAAGTTATAATAATCAGATAGTGTGGTACTACATTTGGATAGACTTACATCAGTAGAAAGGGTTGACACTCCAGAAATAAACACTCTTGCATTCATAATCACTCAACCTCTTATTTTTTAAAGATTTATTTTTATTTTTTTTGTGTGTGTGTTTCTGTGTGTGAGTATGAGCATGTGAGGGTAGGTGCCCATGGAGACAGAAGAGGGCATTGGAGCTAGAGTTACAGGCAGCTGTAAGCCACCCTCTGTGTGTGTGTGTGTGAACCAAACCCAGGTCCTCAGTAAGAATCACAAGTGCTCTTAACCACTGGGCTATCTGTCCAGTGTGTTCCCTCCTCCCCCACCCCCCCTTTTAATTCTTTTTATTTTTTGAGATGGGGTATCATTATGTAGCTAGGCTGGCTGGCCTGAAACTTGATATTCTCCTATCTTGGCTTCCAGAGTGCTGGAATTATAAGCACTAAGAAAATACAGTAACAAATGTTGATTAAGATGTGGAGAAACTGGAATCCTTATTCATTGCTGGCGAGAATGGGATAACTTTGCTGCTTTGAAAGACAGTTTTTCAAGTTACACTCCCTTGGAAAAAAAAAGAAAGAAAGAAAAAGAAAAAAAAAAGAAAGACAGTTTTGTAGTTACTTAAAAGAGTTATTTTTTCAGACAAAATGCTAGAGCATTTCGCCATGTGAGTAGTGGGACTTCCAACTCAGGTTGTCAGATTTGGTGTCAAGTGCCTTTATCTGCTGAGCCATCTTGCCAGGCCCAATGGGCCTACATTTTTTTTTTTTTTTTTTTTTGGTCTTTTCAAGACAAGGTCTCCCTGTAGC
Organism: Rhizomys pruinosus; assembly: GCA_009823505.1. Taxonomy (NCBI): domain Eukaryota; kingdom Metazoa; phylum Chordata; class Mammalia; order Rodentia; family Spalacidae; genus Rhizomys; species Rhizomys pruinosus. The sequence continues at coordinate 449,671 of VZQC01012778.1, forward strand.
CCCAACTGTCCTGGAACTCACTCTGTAGACCAGGCTGGCCTTGAACTCACAAAGATCCGCCTGCCTCTGCCTTAGGAGTGCGCCACCAAGCCCAGCTTAATGAGACACCTTTTTAACTTGAGTCACATGCAAAATCCTCTGATTAAAACATGAGGGCTTCCGGGTATGGTGGTGCACACCTTTAATCCTAGCACTCGTGAGGCAGAGGCAGGCAGATCTCTGTGAGTTCAAGGCCAGCCTGGTCTACAGAGTGAGTTCCAGGACAGCTGGAGCTGTAGGGAAACCCTGTCTCAAAAAAGACAAAAAGAAAAAAGAAAAGAAAAAAAAAAAAAGAAACATGAAGGTCATTTCCCACTTTAAAAAACCTCTCCAGGGGTTAAGAGCACTGACTGCTCTTGCAGAGGACTCTGGTTCGATCCCCAGCACCCACATGGTGGCTGAGAACCATCTGTAACTCCAATTCCAGAACTCCAGTTCCAGGGGAATCGACACCCTCTCTGACCTCTGAGGCATTGCACGACACGGGTGCACAAACCTACATGCAGAAAGTACATAAAAATAAACAAACAAACAAAAAAACCAAAAAACCTCTCCACTTTCAGTGCACCCTGGATTGGGCCTTTAGGGAACACATGGCTTGGTCTGAGGCACATAAAACACACCTCACCATACTTGCCTCACAGCCCTGAAAACTGTTGCTGCCACCTAAGGTGGGGGGAAGGGGAGATGGTTAAGATTTTAAGAGCACTGGTTTAATTCCCAGCACCCACATGGTGACTGAAGTCCATCAATAACTCCAGTTCCAGGAGAATGCCTTCTTCTGACCTCCTTGGGCATTGCAAGACATGGGTGCACTTACAAACATGCAGGCAGCCGGGCGTGGTGGCGCATGTCTTTAATCCTAGCACTTGGGAGGCAGAGGCAGGCGGATCTTTGTGAGTTCAAGGCCAGCCTGGTCTACAGAGTGAGTTCCAGAACAGCTGGGACTACAGGGAGACCCTGTCTCGAAAAGACCAAAACAAAAACAAAAACAAAAACAAAAAAACAAACATGCAGGCAATACACATAATACACATAAAATAAAAATAATAAATAAAAGCAAAAACACCTATGATCAGGAAAATGTTCGTTTTGGGTGATACAGTTTCCCACAGTTTCTCACACGGTGTAGCACACACATTCATTCTCTAGGCTGCCCCAGACCTTGAGGCCAGATGCTCAGGGCTAATCTCATTCTGCCATCTTTTTTGGGGGGGTTGGTATTTTTGAGACAGGGTCTCCTTTTAGTTCCAGCCGGCCTGGAGCTCACTCTGTAGACCATGCTGGCCTTGAATTCACAGAAATCCGAGTGCCTCTGCCTCCTGAGTACTGGGATTAAAGGCATGCACCACCACGCCCAGCACCTCTGCCATCTTGATCCTCCCCCCTCTTCTGTTCTTCTATTCCATCAATTTTACTTACACTTAATTCCATATGAAGAGGGCTGAGTTAGTCTAGAGATATCTGGACCAGGGTGAGCAGAGTTGTCTTCTAACTATGGAGTTCAATTTGGGAAAATCCACCTGTCCATAGATGTAAACTATCCATTACAGTCTTTCTTAACCATAAAGGTGACATGTTGCCTCTTCCCAATCTCTTGTGGTTTTAACTTTCTTCTATACTTTATCATCTGCACCTGAATTTGAAGAGGTGTTAGCAGTTATTGGTTCCCTCAAAGACCTTAACATGAAATAAGAGAAGGAACAAATTTACAGAAAGACTTTGAACTTGAAAAAACTTAATACAAAGTTTGCCAGGCATGGTGGCGCACGCCTTTAATCCTAGCACTTGGGAGGCAGAGGCAGGCGGATCTTTGTGAGTTCAAGGCCAGCCTGGTCTACAGAGTGAGTTCCAGGACAGCTGAGGCTACAGGGAGACCCTGTNTGGGATTGTATATAGGCATGCGCCACCACACCTGGTCCCTACTGTTCTTCAAGATTCCCATGACCAATGAAAACCCTAAGCACCAGATGAAAGAGGTGTACTTAAGTAGTAGAGTACCCTGGGTTGTATCTCCAGCAGAGGGGGTAAAGGGGAGAAAGGGAGAGAAGGAGGGGAGAAAGACAGAGAGAGAGAGAGAGAACAGGAGAACTATATAAATAAGCAAGTGGCCTGTAGCATGCTGTAGGACGTATGCACAGAATAGCAGTAGCACATGCTACAAACTGCAGAGTCTCCAGTACCTAGACACAGACTACAGTATAGATAGCCTGGTGTATAATCAAAACCTCAGTAATTACAGAGTTCAGTAATGACTAAGTGCCTACAGCCTTGGAAATAGCATATGGCTAATTGGGGACCATTTCTTTATCATCAAACCCCAGAGATCATTCTTTGAAATTGGTCTGCTAGTAATAAATATTTGCTGGGTTCCTGTGATGTATGGTGTATATTTATTTTTATTTTATTTATTTTTATTTATTTTTGGTCTTTTTGAGACAGGGTCTCCCTGTGGCCCCAGCTGCCATGGAACTCCCTCTGTAGACCAGGCTAGCCTTGAACTCAAAAGATCTGCCTGCCTCTGCCTCCCAAGTGCTAGGATTAAAGGCATGCACCGCCATGCCCGGCTTTATTTTATTTTATTTTTGGTCTTTTCGAGACAGGGTCTCTCTGTAGCCCCAGCTGTCCTGGAACTCACTCTGTAGACCAGGCTGGCCTTGAACTCACAAAGATCCGCCTGCCTCTGCCTCCCAAGTGCTAGGATTAAGTGCGCCACCACGCCTGGCTTCAACTGTACTTTCTAAAACACCTTGCTTCTTCCTTAATACATTGAGACAAAGAATAGAATATTATTTTTTTCATTTTATCTGCTTTCCCAAGGATCAGGATTTTGTTATTATTATAGACAAAGAAATGAATGTAAGGAGGATTAAATAGTTTTCCCAGGGCCACAGTGCTTATCAGAGGTAGCCCTGGAAATGAAACAGTCCTCTAATTTTAGTCCAAAGCTGGACTCATGAGATTATTTTTTTCTGTCAAAATGCCAAACTAAAATAAATAGAAGAGTAGAAGCCTGTGGAAGTACAGTTGCTAGGCAGGGTGTCTGTCTGGCTTGGGGGTTAATTGGACCTCCCAACTCTGGTTCCTTTTCTACCATGATGTCACAGTATGTTGTGGAATTAAAATTTCCTCCCAAAGAATAGAAGGAAGTAAGTAGAATGGGGTGTCACTGCCTGACTCCCAAACCTGTGATCTTAATTAACTCTGATGTTTTACTGCTTCCGCAGATATGTAAGGTGCTAAAGTAAATTTTTAGATTGCAAAGTGAGTGTTTAGACAATTTTCTAGGAGCAGTTAATTTATACATTATTCATTAAGTAATAGAATTTTAGCACTTGTGTGTTTTGGGTTTCTTTAAATAAACATCCCTATGGTTTCATTGCTGGAGATTCAGTAATGAGGACACACATTAGGCTGCAAGGTGCCTGGAGGTGACAGGATGGTGATTATTTTGCAGAACACTACTTGTTAATAAAGCCATTGCTCTGGCTTTCTGTAAGATTTACAAATTCGTTTTGATTTTTTGCAAAAGGTCTTTAATTGTATCCACTTTCCATGTTGAAAATTAAATCATTTATTCTTCATCATGCACTATTTTTTTTTCTTCGTCTTTTCGAGACAGGGTCTCCCTGTAGCCCCAGCTGGAACTCACTCTGTAGACCATGCTGGCCTTGAACTCACAAAGATCTGCCTGCCTCTGTCTCCTGAGTGCTAGGATTAAAGGCGTGCACCACCATGCTCAGCTCATCATGCACTATTTTAGGCCTTAGCTCTAGAGTGATGATTTGAACAAAGTTCCTGGTCTCATTGTGCAGAAGATATTATAAAATGACAAAAGCAATAAGTCCTATTTGCTAAGATTGGCATGCCTCCTGTTGATATGATTGTGTCTTAGACAAGAAGAAAAATATGTACAAATAAATTGGGTAAATAATGCAACTATACTTCTACCCATCCTTTTATGAATATGATGCTGGAGTTTGAACTCAGGGCCTCATGTGTGCTAGGCAAATGCTCTACCACCGAGACATACCACTAGCCCTTACAGTGCCTTTTCATTAGGACAAATGAACAACTATTTAGTTTTGATGGGCACCAATGACAAATCAAATAAATGATTCCATTATAAGTCCAACTTGGGCTGGAGAGATGGCCTAGCGGTTAAGAGCGCAGATCGCTCTTACAGAGGACCCGGGTTCGATCCCCAGCACCCACATGGCGGCTGAGAACCATCTGTAACTCCAAATCCAGGAGAACTCCAGTTCCAGGGGAATCCGACACCCTCTTCTGACCTCCGCGGCATTGCACAACACGGGTGCACAAACCTGCATGCAGACTGTACATTCATCCACATACAGAAATAAATAAAATTTAAAAAAATTAAAAAAAATTAAAAAAAATAAGTCCAACTTGATGAACTAATGCTTTTTTTAATTTTTTTTTTTAATAGGAATATGGTGAGGAGTTATTATAGGGCTACGGGCGACCCCTAAAATAGCCACGTCACCTAGCATAGGTTGTGCCTTCTCAAAAGGTGTGCGCATGGAACTTCCCTTTAGTTAACCTTTCACCTCTTAACAACTCTGGCACCTGAGAGCACATGCAGCTGGGGAAGGGGCAGGAGGGAGTTAGTGACTGTTCCAGTTTTGTTTCTGTCACTGTAATAGAGTATCCTGACAAAAAGCAACATGGGCACAGAAAGGGTTTATATGGCTCATAATTCTGGGTTCATTGTTGGGGGGAAGTCAAGGCAGGAACTCCAGCAGCTAGACCTGTTACATCCAGTCAGCAGCAGAGAGGAATAAAGGAAAGGAGGCCTGCTTGCTTACTGCTTGGTACTGCTTGCTTACTGCTTGCTAGCTTTCTCCTCTCTAATACTGTTGAGGATCCCCTTGCCTAGGGAACTGTGCGGCCACATTAGGCTGGGTCTTCCCACATCAATTAATAATCAATAAAGTCCGCCATATATATCCCCACAGGCCAACTTGACCTACATAATTCCTCACTGAAACTATCTCCCCAGATGCTTTTAGGTTCTGTCAAGTTGACACTTAAGACTAACAAGTGTAAGGGCTGGAGAGATGGTTCGGTGGTTAGGGATTCACACTGCTATCGCAGAGGACTCTAGATCAGTTTCCAGCACCCACATTGGCTGGCTTACAATTGCCTAATCTCCAAGTGATCCCATGCACTCTTTCTGCCTTCATGGGTGTCTGCACTCATGTGAACATACCCAAAAATAGACACACAATAAATCCTTAAAAAGGAATCAAACAGCCAGGTGTGGTGGTACACGCCTCTAATCCCAGCACTTGGGAGACAGAGGCAGGCAGATCTTTGTGAGTTCGAGGCCAGCCTGGTCTACAGAGTGAGTTCCAGGACAGCTGGGACTACAGGGAGACCCTGTCTCGAAAAGACCAAAACAAAAACAACAAAAAAAGGAATATATGAGGTGTACTACAGCAATATAGATTGGACACTTATTTGATCAACTTGATTGTACATATGAGCACCCCCAGCTGGACAGTGGGATCCTTGGGCTGTGTGAGTTTGGGCACAACTGCTTGCAAATTGGTTTTACATGAAGGATGTTTGGGCTCATAAATTATTACTTATTGTTGAAAAATGAAAAAAAATAAAGAAGTAATAGAAAAAAAAAGAAATGGGGCTGGAAAGATGGCCCAGCGGTTAAGAGCACCAACTGCTCTTGCAGAGGACCCGGGTTCGATCCCCAGCACCCACATGGCGGCTGAGAGCCGTCTGTAACTCCAATTCCAGGAGAACTCCAGTTCCAGGGGACCCTCTTCTGACCTCCGCAGCATTGCACGACATGGGTGCACAAACCTACATGCAGACAGCACATTCATACACATAAAAAAATAAATAAAATTAAAAAAAAAAGAAATATATAGCTGGGCGTGGTGACGCACGCCTTTAATCCTAACACTCGGGAGGCAGAGGCAGGCAGATCTTTGTGAGTTCAAGGCCAGCCTAGTCTACAGAGCGAGTGGTCTACAGGGAGACCCTNAAAAAAGACCACAACAAAAAATAAATAAGTAAATAAATAAATAAAAATTTAAAAGAGCACTGAAAATGTATTATTTTAGCTATTTTCAACTCTACAATACATTGCTATTCATTACAGATATCAAGTTATACTGTAGATCTCTTTGACTTCTTCCTCCCATTGAACTAAGACGTTTTATCTTTTGACTCCCATGGTCCAGGCCTCCTCCAGCTCCACCTCTGCTGTTCGCTGTCATACTCTGTTTCAGTTTGACCTTTTTTTTTTTCTTCATTCTTTTTGAGACAGGGTTTCTCTTTAGTCCCAGCTGGCCTGGAGCTCGCTCTGTAGACCAGGCTGGCCTTGAACTCACAGAGATCTGCTTGCCTCTGCCTCTTGAGTGCTGGGATTAAAGGCGTGTGAAACCATGACTGGCTCAGTTTGACCTTTTTACATTCTATTCATAATGAGAGTTTGTACTTGTCCTTCTGTGACTCTCTCCTTTCTCTTGTCCTCAGGTCCTTCGTGTCCCGTGGCACAGCTAGTTACTGCCCACTGATTTTATTTTTTTATTTTTTATTTTTTTGGTCTTTTCGAGACAGGGTCTCCCTGCAGTCTCAGCTGTCCTGGAACTCACTCTGTAGACCAGGCTGGCCTTGAACTCACAAAGATCCGCCTGCCTCTGCCTCCCAAGTGCTAGGACTAAAGGTGTGCACCACCACGCCCGGCTTGCCCACTGGTTTTAATGTGTGGTCTTTCCCCTTGTGCTTCTCACCCATAACTTCATCACCAATCAGGTCTCAAACCTTATTCCCGGTCCCCATCTCCTCCTGCCCAGGAGGCACAGTAGCCACCTAAGGCAGTAACTTTACATTGAACTCATCTTTCCTCCCAAAGCAAGTAAGATTTCTCTGTTTTTAGCTGAGAACATCATTCGAAGTCTCCTTGGAGTTCAACATTTGAATCCTCCTGCACATCTCCCAGTTTTCCCTTTTTGCCACATTTAGCCCATAATGAACGTGACGTTTTTTCTTTAGTAGTGTTTTCAGCCACTGCCCGATGCAGCCCTGCACTACCTCACATCTTGGTGACTCTATAGATTTTCCAGCCTATCCCACTCTCTTCTATTTGAGCATACCTACTATGTGAATTCTAAAATCCTGTATGGATGAGTCTTTGAAAATGCCTTTCATTTTTTTTTTTAATTTTTTTTTTATTAATTTTATTTATTTCTGTATGTGTATGAATGTACTGCCTGCATGCAAGTCTGTGCACCCATGTCGTGCAACGCCGCGGAGGTCAGAAGAGGGTCTCGGATTCCCCTGGAGCTGGAGTTCTCCTGGAATTGGAGTTTCAGACGGCTCTCGGCCGCCATGTGGGTGCTGGGGATCGAACCCGGGTCCTCTGTAAGAGCAGTCGGTGCTCTTAACCGCTAGGCCATCTCT
>VZQC01012778.1:458424-500513 GCA_009823505.1 Rhizomys pruinosus
AAAAAAAAAAAAAAAAAAAAAAAAAAAAAAAAGAGAGAATTGAGCTAAATGGAAGAAGGCTGCTACACTAAGGAACGGGGAGGTAGGGCTGAGACCTGGCCCTGGTGAGAGAATTTGTGGGAGTAGAAACTGATAGAAGCACAGGCATCTTCTATCTCCAGTGCTAGAAGCAAAAGTCCCTTTTGTACTATTCTTTCCCACTGTGTGAACATAAACTACTTGGTAAGGTCCAGCTGTAAGACTCCTTGGAAACATGGACAGAGCTATCTTCTTTCTGGAATGTGACTACAATGTATCAGTCAGTTGCTGGCTGTAACAGAGGACCCATTTATTCCTTTGTTCTGAAAAGTTTAGTGAAGACAGTATTTTCAGAGGTGTGAGTCAAGTTAAAGGATTATTCAAAGCCTGGTGGACCGGCCTCAGGGGTGTTAGCGACAACTGGGTTAGGGGATAGTTACCAACCACTGGAATGTATGGCTACTGCAGACCTGAAGAGATGGGAAGGGAGCAGTGTCATCCAAGACGGGGGCAGCTGGAATTGGGGTGAGACTCCTTGGCCATCGCTGTGGCCATCCTGACCAGAGGCACACAGGATGCCAGGAAACAAAGTCTCACCTGTCTCCCTCCTCCTCTTTCCAGGGGCTACAAGAGCCTTGTCATCCGCCCCTTGGAGCCGAGCCAGCTCCTCACCTGGCCTGGGAGTTCATGATCAAAACCCATCATAGGAAGGGCGTGAGCGAAGACGTGAGCACCAGCAAGTTCTCTGATGATCCCATGTTGCTGGAGCTTGCCAGACAGGGTGTTGTGCTCAACTACTCCATGCGAATGCAGGGGCTGGCAGTTCCTGCTCTCTGTGGTAGACTAGAGCTCTGGACTCCCTGAGACCCATGTGACTGGGCCTTCGTGCTGTGTCTGGGAACTGCTCTGGGGCCATCTTGAACAACCCAAGAACTTCCACCTCAGGGTCACAGTGAGGAAGGGGGGGTCTGGCTGCCTGGTTCCTTCTGTGGTCTCTACCTGGCTCCAGTCCCAAGGAAGAGAGAGAAGCTTGGACCCAGGGGAAAAGAAGAGAACAGGGTGAAAGTGTTTAACCCCAGGGGCCTGTCTTCAGGATTTACATGGAATTTTATTTCTTTTTCTTAAAATTTCTTAAGTATATGAATGTACTGTCTGCATGTAGGTTTGTGCACCATGTGCAATGCAGCGGAGGTCAGAAGAGGGTTTCGGATTCCCCTGGAACTGGAGTCAAAGACGGTTCTCAGCCGCCATGTGGGTGCTGGGGATCAAACCCTGGTCCTCTGCAAGAGCAATTGGCACTATTAACCGCTAGGCCATCTCTTCAGCCCAAGGAATTTTATTTCTTACACATTCAGCCTTAGCAATGGTTTGTAAATGAACAGAAGATTTTTGACCTGGGGGGGGGCAAAAAGAAACCCTAGAATTTTAGTCCACATATGGGAAATTTAGTCCCACATGTGGGAAATCACAAATACTACATCTGACTCAGGTGGCTCTTTGTTCCCTTTTCTTTTTCTTTCTTTTCTTTTTTTTTTTTGGTCTTTTTGAGACCTAGCTGGCCTGGAGCTCACTATGTAGACCAGGCTGGCCTTGAACTCACAGAGATCCACCTGCCTCTGCCTCCTGAGTGCTGGGATTAAAGGCATGCACCACCACACCTGGCTTTTCTTTTCTTTTCTAATGTGTATAAGTGTAATACCTGCATGTAGGTGGACCTGTGCTGTGCAACGCCCTCAGAGGTCAGAAGAAGGCACTGGATACCCTGGAACTGGAGTTACAGACAGTTGTTAGCCACCATGTGGGTGCTGACTGGGAACTGAACCCGGGTCTCCTGCAAGAGCAGTCAATGCTCTTAACCACTGAGCCATCTCTCTAATCTCTGCTTCCTATTCTTAGACTCTCTCTCTCTCTCTCTCTCTCTCTCTCTCTCTCTCTCTCTCGTGTGTAGTATACAAGTACGCGCGCCCATCATGGACATGTGGAAGCCAGAGGAGAATGTCATGTATCTTCTTCTACTGCTCTCTACCTTATTGCTGTTTCACCCAAGCTGACTGACTAGCCAGCAAGCTTCCCGGACACCTCTGTCTCTCCCCACCATCCACTGGATTAAAGGCACACACGACCATACCTAACTTTTATGTGGTTTTTGGGGATTTGAACTCAGATCCTCCTTCTTCCACAACAAGCCTTCTTTTTTGATTTGTTTGTTTTTGTTTTAGAAAAGGGGTGTCCCTATAGCCCCAGCTGGCCTCACAACAAGCCTTCGTACACACTGAGCCTTCTCCCCAGTCTCCTGTCCCCCATCCCGGGGAGCCAGATTTCTCTGCTAGCAGCAGATTCCTTTTGTAATGTCTCACTTTCAGAATCCCCAAATGAGGAGTTCGGTAGGAGGCTTCTCTACAGGAACAAAACCAACAGCTTTCTTTCCCTGAGTCCCTTCCAGATAGATAGGTAGATAGATAGATGATATATAGATGATAGATTGATAATATAGAGATAGATGATAGATAGCTAGATAGATTTAAAAAGGGGGGGGGCTTTATATCATTGTCTTCCATGACAGGGGTTGGGTAGTCCAACCATGGCTGTCTCACAATGAAAGGCAGAACGCAGTAACAGCTCAGTCCATGAAACTGGAAGTCTAGAAACTCCCTGGAAATTTATTTAGTTCATGTTGGAAGGCAAAAGGAACTGGAGTCTGTTATCTGTGGAGGATGGCCACTGCGGTGATAGACGCTCTCTCTCAGGAAGGAGCAAAGGCGATTCTGTTTTTCTCCTCAGAGCTCTTTATGCTGAGCTGCCTGTTGGAAGGTGTTGCCTACTTTAAGAGTAGATATCCCTGCTTCAGTTCACTTTCTTTGGACACGTCGTCACAGACATGACCAGAGGTGTGTCTCCCAGGTGATTCTGAATCTTTGTCAGGTTGACAATAAACTGTTTTGTTTGTGTTTACTTGACAGATGAACAGTTTGGTCCTGAACAGCCAGGTCACACAAGACAGATATGAAATTTGTTTTATTTATTTATTTATTTATTTATTTATTTATTTATTTATTTATTATTTATTTGTCTTTTTGAGACAGGGTCTCCTGGTAGCCCCAGCTGGCCTGAAACTTGCTATATAGACCAGGGTGGCCTTGAACACACAGAGATCCACCTGCCTCTGCCTCCCGAGTGATGGGTTTAAATGCATGTACCATCACACCCAGCAGATACGACAGTTGTAAGAACATCTGCCATTCATGGCCACCCAATATCTGTTGAACATTTACCTCCAATTATATGGTGTCTCATTGTAGAAACCCTGCCCTCTCAACATAGAACCCCAAACTCCTTCTCCCAGTTTTCCTTGTTAGAATATAGGTGTATTGCATGATGTATATTCTGGGATTCACTTCACCTTTTTACAAAATAGAGTTGCATGGCAAAAAAGGAAATGTACAAGACAGGCATTTTGCAGGTGCAGATCGTGACAAAGATGGTGTGTTCTGGAAATGACGCTCTGAAGCAAAGACACAAAGAAGACATGAACATCCATGTCTGTTCACATTCTGTTTCCCAGCCCCAGATGACCTCTGTTTCCCACTGAGGATGAGGATGCCATGGGAAGAAAAAGCTACCAGACTGCACGGCCATGTTTATTGCAGCTCTCTTCACAATAGCAAGGAGCTGGAACCAACCTAAATGCCCCTCAACTGATGAGTGGATAGAGAAAATGTGGTACGTCTACACAATGGAGTTCTATGCAGCAGTAAAGAAAGATGACATCATGAGCTTTGCAGGAAAATGGCTGGAGCTAGAGGACATCATGCTGAGTGAAGTAACACAGTCCCAGAAAAACAAGAATGGTATCAGTGCACTGCCACCATCTGTGAATCTGTGAATTTATATTAGTAATATTCTACGTAATGGCCCCTGATATTTTTGTACCAAGCAGTTGGGCATAATGCTATGGACACAATAAACAGAAAGGACTGCAGCCTCAAAGAAACTGACTGTAAACAGACTTACGGAAATCAACAACATAACTTCTCTCGATGGACGAAATATGAAAAGGACTGAGAAAGAATAAAAGCTGTTTACAGATGCATTGACCATGGCTGTGGGTGGGAATGGGCGGGAACAGCAGGGCTAGATTGTTAAAAATAATACAAATGAAATTTATGTAAAAAGAAAAAAGAAAAAGCCCCAGAAAATTTCTTAACCATATTGCATGCCAAGGAATGACGTTATTTTTAGAATGCGATATATTGAAATGCCATGAACTGACATAATTCACTCCCTAAAGTTTGCATAATATAATCCCAACTAAGAGACGACGGGAGAGGACTCAGGTGGGTAGGAGGCTTGTGAGCAGCTGTGGGCTATAGGGAGACTCCATATTCTACAACAAAACAAACAACAAACAAACACATATATACAACGAGCGTATTACATCTCCTAAAGCTCTATCTCAGATATTTGTTATTAGCTCAATGGAAGACATCACGGATATTCTCCTTATTAGGGGAGGACGATAAGAAAGGAGAGCTTGTTGCACAGATGGGACTACCCAGCTAGCTAACAAGCAACTTTGAACTTCTCAATCCATGCTTATATCCTGCTGAACTCACTATATGAATTAATTGGAGGTCGTTGATAATATATTATAACTAAGCTATACTATAATAACTCAGTGTATGAATAACTATTATAATTATACATATAATAATATATATTCAGTAATAATTGATCAGTACTGTCTCGTCAAGGCTCCATAAGCCATAGTGAGCAAGGCCAATTACTTCTTTACTACAATCACCCATTCAGTCTATGATCCCATATGACCAAGTGTTTATTTTTTGTTGGTTTTTTTTTCTTAAAGACATGCACCACCACGCCCGGCATTTTTATTTATTTCTATATGTGTATCAATGTACTGTCTGCATGCAAGTTTGTGCACCTGTGTCGTACAATGCCGAGGAGGTCAGAAGAGGGTCTCGGATTCCCCTGGAACTGGAGTTCTCCTGGAATTGGAGTTACAGACGGTTCTCAGCCGCCATGTGGGTGCTGGGGATCGAACCCGGGTCCTCTGTAAGAGCGGTCGGCGCTCTTAACCGCTAGGCCATCTCTCCAGTCCTGACCAATAGTTTTATTGTCAGCAAGATGGAGCTACTCACAAGGCCTGGGTCTCCTATGATTCAAGGACCAACTTCTACCTTGAGCTGTAGCTTAGGCAGCCCCTAATTCCTGCCTTTGTAAGGAGTGCCCTATCCAGCACTTGGGACCCTCTAAGATTATAATTTTGAATTCAAGGGGCTTCTGTGTCATCAAGCATTTTACCTCTGGTAGGAATTGTTTGAAAATAATGCTTTCATTGCTAATTGTTGAACTTATTCCATAAATGTGGAAGTTTTCGTTGGTTGTTTTGCGTTTTTTTTAAATTTTTATTTATTTTTATGTGTATGAATGTACTGTCTGCATGTAGGTCTGTGCGCCCATGTCGTGCAATGCTGCAGAGGTCAGAAGAGGGTGTCGGATTCCCCTGGAACTGGAGCTAAAGACGGTTCTCAGCTGCCATGTGGGTGCTGGGGATCAAACCCGGGTCCTCTGCAAGAGCAGTCGGAGCTCTTAACCGCTAGGCCATCTCTCCAGCCCATTTTGTGTTTGTTTTGAGACAGCATCTCACACTACAGTTTAGGCTACCTTGAATTCTCCACTTTCCTCACCCTCCAAAATGCTAGGATTACAAGCATATGTCCCCGTGCCCTGCTTTTAAATTTATTTTTATTTATGTGTCTGTGTGTATGCTATGTACATGGGTGTCCACAAAGGACAGAAGCTAGTGTTGGGTTCCCTGGAACTAGAGTTCCAGGTAGTCGTGAGCTGCCTGATGTGGTTGCTGGGAAGGAAACTTAGGTCCTCTGGAAAAGCAGCAAGCACTTTAACCAATGGACCATCTCTCTAGCCTCCGGCCCCAGAACTTTTTCTGTTTGTTTTGCTCTGCAGTGCTAGGGACTGAATCCAGGCCTGGCCAGGCTATGTTAAGTGCTCTGTCGCTGAGCTACACTCCCAGCAACTATCTTTCGTTTTGTTTTAAGGTATAATTGGTGAAATAAATGGAAACCCTTTGTAGGCCCTTTCTTTTTTTTTTTTTTTTTTTTTAAAATTTTTTTTTTTTTTTTTTTTTTTTTTTTTTTTTTTTTTTTTTTTTTTATTTCCGTATGTGTATGAATGTACTGTCTGCATGCAGGTTTGTGCACCCGTGTCGTGCAATGCCGCAGAGGTCAGAAGAGGGTGTCGGATTCCCCTGGAACTGGAGTTCTCCTGGAATTGGAGTTTCAGATGGTTCTCTGCCGCCATGTGGGTGCTGGGGATCGAACCTGGGTCCTCTGTAAGAGCGGTTGGCGCTCTTAACCGCTAGGCCATCTCTCCAGCCCTGTAGGCCCTTTCTAACATTTCCAGTACCCTACCCACAGACAAAAACAAAAATCAATTAACGTTGCAAATCAATATTATCTGACCTTGAGCCCCTATTAAATTTCATCAAGACCAAGATGCAAAGAACAGGAATTTTGTTTTTTCATCTTTATGGCTAAGATAAAGTTTTTCGGACTTCCAGATAAAAGAGTTACGAAAAGAGGGCCTTTAGTCCTCCTATACCACTTCTACCGAGGGCTGTGCATGATGCCAGCCTCTGGTTTGTTTCGGATGAAGCACACGCCACTGTTCTTTGTGGTCTGATGTGCCCTATAGAGTCCTGGTAACCTGAGGGGTTCAAAGTGATGGTGGGGGCTGGAGAGATGGCCTAGTGGTTAAGAGTGCCGACTGCTCTTGCAGAGGACCCGGGTTCGATCCCCAGCACCCACATGGCGGCTGAGAACTGTCTGTAACTACAATTCCAGGAGAACTCCAGTTCCAGGGGAATCCGACACCCTCTTCTGACCTCCGCGTCATTGCACAACACGGGTACACAAACCTACATGCAGACAGTACATTTATACAAAGAAATAAATGAATAAATAAATTAATTAATTAAAAGAAAAAAAAAAGTGACGGTGGTATACTTGCCCTGGGGATACTGTGCCCAGTAATGGGGACACATCCAAGGACCTCCAGCCAGGCCCAAGTCATTAATGGCTGCTATGGGAAATAGTGATCTTCATAGCTGTATTTTTAATTATTAAAAGCCTACTTTTTTGGAGCTGAGAAGGTTCCATTGGTAAGGTGCCTGCTGTACAAGCATAAGAATCTGAGTTTAGATTTGTAACACTTTCTTTAAAAAATGTGGGCGCAGTATCCCCAGTGCTGGGGTGAGGGATGGACACAGTGGGTGCCTGGAATTTAGTGGCCAGCCAACCTAGCCAGTCAGTGAGCTCTGGGTTCAGCGAGATACCCTGCCTCAAAAAACAAAGTGAAGGGGCTGGAGAGATGGCCTAGCGGTTAAGAGCACCGACTGCTCTTGCAGAAGACCCGGGTTCAATTCCCAGCACCCACATGGCAGCTGAGAACCGTCTTTAACTCCAGTTCCAGGGGAATCCGACACCCTCTTCTGAACTCCGAGGCACTGCACTACACAGGTGCACCAACCTACATGCAGACAGTACACTCACACACATAAAAAATAAATAAAAAAAAAACTTAAAAAAAATCCAAAGTGGAGAAGCAATTGAGGAAGACATCCAACACCGACCTCTGGCCTCTGTACACTTGCACATATATGTGCACATGTACCTCACATGAACACATACACACATAAGCAAATAAATAGATGAAAAAATTTGTTGGGCATGGTGGCACACGCCTTTAATCCTAGCATTTGGGAGGCAGAGGCAGGCGGATCTCTGTAAGTTCAAGGCCAGCCTGGTCTACAGAGTGAGCTCCAGGCCAGCTGGTAAGGGAAACCCTGTCTCAAAAATACAAAAAAAATCAATAATTTAACATTTTAATCCATCCTATACAATAATTATTTCTTTTTTAATATTTTATTGATGTTTTGTGTATTTAATACATCATCTTTCAGTTCAATTTAGATATATTCCCCTTTCCTTCCCTCCCACCCCACCCCAGTTCATGCATTCTTTCATACATGTGAATATCTTAATGGGCCCTAGAATTACCTTACCACTTATTTTCAGACAAGGTAATTAACATGTATGGGTGGAAGGTATGTATTCATATTTTAGAGTAATGATAATTATTTCAAATCAGCACATCTACTAGTCTTAGCATTTGCTTTAAGTATTCTTTCTTGTTCCCCCACCTTAAAAATGCTATTTCTCAGGAAACTTTAAATAGGATCTGTTTTGGAACAAGAGAAAAGAACTTGGCAACGATCATTTATAGTGAGACATATTAAGGAGTGACAAAACTGAATCCTTGCTATTTTGGCATTCAGTGTTTGATACACATACAGTGTGACAATATATAAAATCCCCCCAGGAAGCAATCGCTCTTAAATAGTTGCATCTGTAAATTGGTTAAATTTATAATTTGTTTTGTACATAAAAAATACAGAATGTTGGAGAAGTCTCTTTTTTCTCCTTTCAATGAAGGAGTCTTCTGACAAAGATAAAGAAAAAGAGGAATTTGCCGCTCTCAAAATCCAAACAGTCTTCCGGGGACACGTTGCCAGAGAAGAGGTAAAGAAAATGAAGTCAGATAAAGGTGAACATGGTCATAGCGAAGGGGAAAACTAGTGAGGACACTGGTTTGCCCCCAGAAAACATGAGGAAAGAATCCAAATCCATCAATCTTGTGACTGTCATTTTTTTCCTCAGTAAGGGAGATTTGATGTTGTGGAATAACATTTGTTGCTGTTGTAAAAATCTGTCAAGAGCATTTGTTTAATAAACATGCCATTGAAACATACCACTTGAAGAGTTCTCTGAGAATTCGAGGACTGTCAGTGCTTATTCCAAACCTGAGAAAACACCTTTGCATTCAGTGTCAGAACTGGAGTATCTGAAGCTCCTGAGATCTCGGAGGTATGTGGTCTAATTGTTATCTAGTGGATAAGTCCTCTCTGAACACATCCCTGAAAAATGATCTTTGGCTCCTGTTTCATGTCTTGTGGGAAAGAACTGCGCTGCCTTTCAAGTGTAGTCTACTTACCTGTCTGTTCTCGTGGTGAAGGTGGTGCTGCTGGAGACGGATGGGTCCCAGGGCTCGGAGTGCAGTAGAAGTAAAAATCCTGCCATCTTATAAGTTGCACCATTAGTTTTCAGTTGTCATTACAGGCATTCAGTTCATCGAAAATGTATTAAGTACCATTTTGGGCTAGGATTAGTGGTAAATATTTCTTCCTTCATATAGCCTGCAGTTTTGTTTTTGAGTTTGGTTTGTTTGAGACAGATTATCATTTTGTATCCTTGAACTCACAGATACCCACCTGCCTCTGCTTCGATTAAAGGCACATGCCACAAATACCTGGCCCGAGTAATACTTTATGAGCTCTGCCCTATTTGCTGGTTGCTGTTGTTCTTCCTCTCTCTCCTGGCTGCTCCTCCTCAGTCTTTTTCTGGTTGATCTTTAGCTCCAATCACTAATCACTCAAGGTCCTCCTGACTCAGCCATTGGACTCCTCTCGTGTCCATAAGCTCCTCAACAGGCCCTGCCTGATAGGCCCTCTCCCCAGACCGCAGTTTCCTATGCTTCCCACCTTGGAAAACTGCTCTGTGTGAACCAGAGAATGATCTACAGTAGCCATACTTTGTTTTGAATAAGTGAGTTTATTAAGTATTTAGTATGCCAAAAGTAAAAGAATAAAAAGAATGAGAGAGAGAGAGAGGAGGGGAGAATCACATTGTATGCTCAAAACATTCAGCAGAAATCAACTGGGAAAGCCTCATTAAGTCAGCCAGCTGGCTTCTCATGGTAGAGAGAATCCTGGGCAGAGCAGTGTGTCCCCATGGGGTGAGGCTTCTAAATATAAAAAAAAGGCCGCCGGGCATGGTGGCGCACACCCTTATATATATACAAATAGAGATAACAGTATCAAACCCAGGGCTTATAAACATCTAGCAGAAACACTGGGGAAGCCTGGTACGGCACCCAGCTAGAGTTCCTGTGCAGGAGAGCCCCAGGCAGAGCAGTGTCCCCTTGAGTGATGCTTCCAAGTAAAAGAACAGCAACAGATAGAGGTAACATGTTGGGCACTCATAGCATCCAACAGAAACTAACTGGGGAAGTTGAGACTAGTCAATTTCGGCTAACGTTCCCAGTTGAGCTTTCTGTCCATGGATGAGCTTCCCAGGGCTGAACTTCGGCTTCCCTTTATATCATGGGGATGGATTAGCGATAACAAATTCTGTTGGTGATAGTTTACCTTCTAGTTGTTTTTAAGGACATCATATTTTTACTCTTGGGCTGTTTTGCTTTCTTCCCTCCCTGTCAGAGTTAGGGGTTCCGGCCCATCCCAAGACAAGGGGCCTTGAGGACATTTTGAGAAACAAAGATGTTTCGTTTTTTTTTTTTAGAAAACAGATTATGAAGAGAAACAAACATGTTAGTTTTTAAATGGAAGATGGGGCAGCCCAGCTTGCAGAGCCAGCTTCTCAGTGAGCAGAGCAGCGTGTGACTGTTTACCATTATAATGCACATTACAAAAGGCCACGCCATTCTTTCAGCTTTCCAGGCCCAAATTTTCAGATTCAGCTTTAACTCATCACTTTCTCTCTCATCAAATATCAGCAAACTCTGCCTATAAAATAGACCTACAGGCTGAACACATCTGACTACTTCAATTGTAATACATGGGTCCTAGTTTCCATCATCTCTCGTGAATTAGTGTAATATCCTTACATTGAGGCATACAACTGCTCTGAGCTTAGAGTCAACTACAGTGCCTCTGCTTCATGTGTCCTGTTTAGAGCCCATGCTGAAAGATGTAACCAGGGCAAGCACTTGGTGGGGGTGAGGGGGTGTCACTGAAGCAAAAGCAGGAAGACCCCACAGGCAAAACTATTTCAAGCATTTGCTCTTACAACTTGTATGTCCATTTCATTGACCAAAGAAAGTCATTCAGCCAAGCTCAGAGTCAGGATGAGGAAATGCATTGCCCACTTAAATCGTAGCTCCAAGAACTCTTGTGTGCGTACTACTACTTCAGAGGTGGGAGGACCAATAATTGAATCTACTTCATCTGCTTTCTTTTTGTAATTACATCCTCCCCAGATGTAAAATACATTCAGTCCTATATATCCCCAAACCTCTAAAAGTTCCCTCGAATCATTGAAGGTGAGAAAGTTACCAGGTTTATGTCTTCTTCATATAGAAACCTTCAAATTACAAAAGCAAACAATAGCCACAACTATGAAATCTCACTGACCCAAGTAATGCTTTTGAGCACCTATCTGGTTGTTTCCTCTCTCCTGGCTGATCCTTCTTTTTTTTTTTTTTTTTGGTCTTTTCGAGACAGGGTCTCCCTGTAGCCCCAGCTGATCTGGAACTCGCTCTGTAGACCAGGCTGGCCTTGAACTCACAAAGATTCGCCTGCCTCTGCCTCCCCAGGGCTAGGATTAAAGGCCTGCGCCACCACACCCGGCGTGGCTGCTCTTTATTATTTCTCTTGCTAATTACTCTTCAACTCCAACTAATCGCTGAAGGTCCTTCCAACTCGGTCTTTGGACTCCTGTGTGAGATTGAGTGGCAGAATAATGTTGCATGAATAGGCACCCAATCATCCTCTGCTCCTGCAGATTATTCCTTTCCTGTGTCTTCCTGGAGCATTTGCAAAAGCCATGAGAGAATGTGCCCTTCTTGGTAGATGAGCAGGTTTCTCAACCTGCTTCCTGTCTGTGAAGAATCTGAACCCAAGGATCTGTTTAAAACTTACATATGTTCTCTCCTTTTTAATTGGTAGTGATACTTTTGCTAATAAAGTTCTCTTTAAAATTAGTGGATATTCTGTGTATTTGACTACAGTCAACTCTAAGTGCTAAAAACTAGACCATGCATTTATCTGAGGATTTTCTCTCTCAAGAATTGGAACTAAATTTTTTTTTTTATGTGTATGAGTCTACTGTCTGCATGTAGGTTGGTGCACCCATGTTGTGCAATGTCACGGAGGTCAGAAGAGGGCATCAGATTCCCCTGGAACTGGAGTTAAAGACAGTTTCTAGCCGCCATGGGGTGCTGGGAATTGAAACGGGTCCTCCGGCAAGAGCAAGTCCTGTGCTCTTAACTGCTGAGCCATCTCTCCAGCCCCAGAACTAAATTTCAGTAAAGCCTCCTATCGTAATTAATCTCTCTGCTTCTACTCTAAGAGTTCTCCAAAGAAATAGAGCTAATTATATAATTTAATATATGATGTATGTTTATTTATATAATATACAGTATATTAAGTATAATATATAATAATCAAATCCCATGTATGTATACATATATATTATAAAGGCTGAAAAGACCCACAGTATGCCATCAGCAAGCCAGAGAACCAGGAAATCCAGTCATGTGATTAATTCAGTCTGAGTTTGAAGGTTCATGAGATTCACAGGAACCAAAAGTGTGACTCTCTGTCCAAGGCCAAAGGCCAGAGAAATAGGGGTGGAGGGCTCTCTGGTGTAAGTCCTGGAGTCCAAGAGATCTGGCACTGAGACCAGGACCTCTGTTGTTTAAGGCCAGGAGATGGATTATCCCATCTCCAAGACAGCGTTTTTGCTCTGTTGAGAGCCTCAATGTCAGCCGACCCACATTAGGAATGGCAGACCTTCCTTATTTAGTATACTGATTCAAATGCTAATCTCTTCTAGAAACCAGTCAAAAGTTTATATACGAAATTGGCTGCCACACACTCCTCTCTCCCTTCATCTGCCTCCTGGCACCCCATTTCAACACGATATCCAGAGGGTCCTATTATAATTTAAGTCATTCCTCTGCTTAAAACCCCCAATGACTTCTCATTTCACTACAAATAATAGCCCAAGTCTTCATAATGGTCTGCAAAGGCCATTGCAGACTTTTGTCTCCTTTTTAAAGATATATTTTTTCCAGGGGGCTGGAGAAGTGACCCAGTGGATAAGAGTACTAGCTGCCCCTGCAGAGAATCTGGATTTGGGTCCAGACCCCCACACGGTGGCTCATAGCTGTCTATACTTGCAGTTTCGAGGGACCCAATACCCTCTTCTGCCCTCTGAGGGCATCAGACACACACATGGTGAATATCCGTATATCTAGGCAAACATTCATATACACATGAAGCAAAAATAATTGTGGATGATTATGAACCACCATGCAGGTTTCTTGCAACTGAACTCGGGTCCTTTGCAAGAACAGTACATGCTCTTAACCAGTGAGCCATCTCTCCAGCCCCTGCAGACATTTGTTTACCTCCAACTCCATCTTGCTTATTAATTGGGTTCCAGACACACTGCCCTGAGACATTCTAGGCAAGCTGTGACATCAGGGATTTTGTGTGTGTTGTTCTCTGTTTCCTGTATCTCTGCCTGAAATGCTTCTTGCCAGAAGCTATGTCATACATTCAGGTCTTTATTCAGTGAATAAAAGTCAGTAAGACCCCTGGCTCCCTTACCTAAAACCTCCTTTTCTTTCCCTTCTCGTTCTCCTTGGTTCTAAACACCAATTTCCCAGGCTCACTGCCTGCTTCCCCCAGTAGAATCTGACCTATGAGGCAGAGATGTGTTATTTTATTCACTGCACAGTATCTTTTTTTTAAAATGCAACAGGAAAGTGAGTCATTTCTATTCCCTTACACAGAAGAGAGAGGAGCCCTAGCAAATTCCGTTCTTCGGCTAATTCACTTTTTTATAAATATTTTTTTTATTTTTTTTATTTTTGTATTGTAAATATGTACTGTCTGCATTCACTTTTTTTTTGTATTTTTTATTATTTTTAACACAGTCTGCCCTGTTCCCGCGTAGCCCCCCCCCGCGGAGCTCGTGCTTCTGCCACATGCTTTCCTCCTTAGTCTTCTCAATATTTTCCATGGGAACGTTGACTGTTTTAGCAGGCAGTTCACTGTTTCAGTCAGTTCTTGATGCAGTTTTTCTGTTGTTGTTGTTTCCAAATGCATTTTCCAACTGCTTTGTACAGCAGCTCAGGGGGCCCTACCCCCGATACTTCCAACTGGGTAATTGGCCTCTAGCACCCACAGATGAGGATACCATGTCGTTTGTTTTTCTGGGACTGTTGTTACTTCACTACGCATGTGTCCTCATACTCCACGCCTTTCCTGCACCGCTCGTGATGTCGTCTTTCTTTACTGCTGATAGAACTCCATTGTATCTTGTACCACATTTTCTCTCCCTTCGTCAGTTGGGGGCATTTAGGTTGGTTCCACTCTTTGCTATTGTGAAGGAGCTGAAATAAACATGGCCTGCATGTATCTCTGTGGTGGCGTAAGTCTTGAGGGTACATGCCAGGAGTGGTATGGCTGGGTCGGGTGGCAAGTTCATTCCAAGTCTTCCAAGGGTTCTCCACCACTGCTTTCCATAGTGGCTGTACGATTTATTTACATTCCCACCAGAATTGGATGAGTGTTCCCTTTCCCCACAACCTCTCCAGCACTTGGTATCATTTGTTTTCTTGATCCTAGCCAGTCTTACTGCGAGTAATGATGATATAAAGTGGTTTTGATTTGCATTTCCTAATGATAGTGATGTTGAGCAGTCTTGAGGTGTTCTCCAACATCTCTAATTCCTCGCTTGTGAAGTTCTGTTCAGTTCTTTGCTCCATCTATGAGCGGGTCGTTTGTTTCTTCTTTTTTTCTTTGTTTTTTTGAGTATTTAATACTGGAAATATGCTTTGTCAGATGTATCTGCGGTGAAGGCTTCCTCCCACTCTGTGGGATTTCTCTTCACTTCCTTGATTGTTTCTTTTGATGTACGAAGCTTTGAGTTTGTGAGGTCCCATGTGCAATTGTCGCCCTTACTTTTTGTGCAGCTGCTGTCGATTAGGAGCTTTTCCTACTCATTTGTCTTGTAGTTGCTTGCCAATTTTTCTTCTATCACCTTCAGAGTTTGGGGTTTCAACGTTGAGGTCTTTAATCCATCTGGAGTTGACTTTTGTCAGCAGGGCGAGAGGTAGGGGTTAAATTCATTCTTCTACAAGTGGTGATCCAGTTTTGCACACACCATTTGCTGAAGATGCGCTGTCTTTTCCTCTTTGTGGTTTTCTTGGCCCCCTTGTCAAATATGAGATGGCTGAAATTATATGTGCTCAGATTGGATCTTCGGTTTTTAAGTTCCATTGGTCAACAGGTCTGTTTTTGTGCCAGTACCAGGTTGTTTTTATTATATATATAGCTTTGTAACGAAGTTGATGTCAGGGATCGTAATCCTGTCAGCTTCTTTTACTCAGGATTGATTTGGCTATTCGGGGTCTTTTTGTTTCTCCCAAATAAATTTAAGAACTTTTGTTTCCAAGCCTGTGAAGAAAACTCTTGGGGATTTTTTTTTTGTTCAAATAATTTCAAGAGTTTTGGTAAAATGACATTTTTACAATGTTATTTTCAATCCATGAGCATGGGAGGTTTTTTCCATCCTTCATGAGTCTTCTTCAATTTCTTTCTTTAGAGGGTTAAAATTTTTTGGTTGTATAGGTCTTTGGTGTCTTTGGTTTAGGTTTGTTTCCTAGGATCTTATTGTTTTTGATCTATTGTGGTGGGAAGGTCTCTTTGAATCTTTCTCTCCTCCAGTTGCTTGTTCTTGGTGTAAAGAAAGGCCATTATTTTTTTTTTTTAGGTTAATTTTGTTTTTGCTGAAGCTGTTAATCGTTTCTAGAGTTTTCTGGTGGAGTTTTTGCATCTCTTAAGTAAACAATCATATATCAATGCAAATAGGGATAGTTGACTTCTCTTTTCCAATTAGTACCCTTATATCCTTTTCTTGCCTATGGCTCTAGCAAGTGTTTTCAAGCACTATATTGAATAGAGAGTGGTGAGAGGGGCAGCCTTGCCGATTCCTACCTTTAAAGGAATGTTTTCCGTCATTTCCCCATTTAGGATGATATTGGCTGTGGTTTCCTGTATATGGCTTTGATTACATTGAGGAATGATCCCTCCAATCCAATCCTTCTAGGACTTTACGCATGAAGGGATGCTGGATTTTGTCAAAGGCTTTTTCAAGCATCAATTGCGATGATGGTGTGGGTTTTTGTCTTTGATTCCGTTTATGTGTTTGATGATGTTTATTGATTTTCGTATGTTGAACCACTCCCTGCATCTCTGGTATAATCCAACTTGGCGTAAGGATGATCTTCTTGATGGGGGTCTGTATGCGATTTGCCAGTATCCTTTTAAAATTTTGGCAGCTGTGTTCATTGAGGGAATGGGTCTATAATTCTTTTTGGTTGTATCTTTGCCTGGTTTTGGTAATAGAGTGATGTTGGCTTCATAGAAGGAATTTGGAGAGTTCCCTCTGATTGTATTCTAAACAGTTTCAGAAATAGGTTGTAGGTCTTTTTGAAATGTTTTATAGAATTCTGCGTGAAAACCGTCTGGGCCTGGGCTTTTTTTAGTTGGGAGGCTTTTTATTAACTCACCTATTTCTCATATGTTATGGTCCTGTTTTTAAGCTGCTGGTCTCCTCTGGTGGCCAAGCTTTGGTGATTCACCAAGATTTCAGATATTCATTTCTTCTAGATTTTCAAACTTGGGTAGAATATAGGTTCTTGTAAATTCCCATATAATTTTTCTTGATCTTTTCCTTGTCCGTTGTGATCTTTCCTTTTCATCACAGATTGTATGATTTGGAGTTGTTCCTTCTTTCTTTTGTTAACTGGGCTAGAGGTCTGTCTATCTTGTTTATTCTTTCAAAGAACAACTTTTGGCTTCATTGATTTTTTTGTATTGTTTTCTTTGTTTCTATTCATTGATTTCTGGCTCTGATTTTTGTTATTTTTCCTGTCTGTTGCGTTTTAGGTTCACTGTGTTCTCTCTCAAGTGCTTTTAGCTTAGTGTGTAGATCGATTCACTTTGCTCTTTCTGTTTTGCTACTGTAGCACCCCGGCTATAAATTTCCCTCTTAGGACTGCTTTTAAGGTATCCATAGTTTTGTTGTGTTGTATGTCATTGTCCATCAGTTCCGGAAGTGTTTTTATTTTTCCCTTGTATCTCTTTCCTTGACACTTGATATTATTCAAGAGTGTGTGTTAGTCTCCTGTGTTCTTGTAGGAGATGGTGCTTGTCCTGGTGTTGATGTTTGAGCTTCATTGCAACGTGGGTTGACAGGTGCAATGAATTATTTCAATCTTTTTTGGTATTCTGTAGAGGTTTCTTCTGTGTCCCAGTATGTTGGTCTATTGTGAGAGAATGTTCCGTGGGTGCTGAGTAGAAAAGTGATTCTCTGGTCATTAGGGTGGAATATTCGGTAGAGGTTTATCGAGGGCCATTTGGTGTTCATATCGTTCATTCAGATGTCTCTTCTGTTTATTCTTTTTTGATCCTGTGACAATCCAAGGACGTCGTGGGTATTGAAATTCCCTACTTGAGTGTGATTGGGTTAGTGCTGTGACTTGTGGTCCTGGAGAATTGTCTTTATAAAGGTTGGTGGCACACAGAATTTGGTGCACAATATATATTCATATTGTTGAAATTTCTTGGTGGATTGTTCCTGTTGATGAAACTGTAATGGCCTATACTAAGTTGTCTCTTCGGATTTCTCTTTACGTTTGAAGTCTATTTATACCGATATTTAAAATAGCAAACACCTGGCTTCTTTTTTGGTACCATGTGTGCGTGGAATAGTTTTTTCCATCCCTTCACTTTACGGGGTGCCTGTCCTTTGAAGGTAAGATGTGTTTTTCTTGTGACAGCATATCGATGGATTTGTTTCCTAATCCAGTTCCCCCAGTCTATGGTCATTTTGATTGGGGAATTTAGTCCCTTAATATTTAAGTTTAGATTGATAGGTTTGTGTTGCCGTTCCTTTGCTTATTATCCATCTGCGGTTTGTGATTTAGGGTTTCTTAACTTTTGTGTTTTAGCTTTGTTATTGATTTCTCCTTCTAGTTGCCTGGGGTTGTGCTTCCTTTCTTCTGTTCTTTGATTGCTTTCAAGAGATTCTCTGAAGGGTTGGTTTTCCCCGGACATGTATTTTTCAAGTTGTTTATGCATGGAGGTTTTTCTCTCTCTCCTTCCACTCTAGAATTGACATTTTTTGCTGGGTTATAGTAACCTAGGGCTGGCATCCGGCCCTCAACACTGGGAATAGCTTTGCCCAGGTTCTTCTTGCCTTCATTCGTTTGCTGTGAGAAGTCCGTGGTTTTCTGATAGGTTTCCCCTTATAGGTCCACTTGTGTTTTGCTCTTGTTCGCTTTAAGAAGTTATTTCTTGCCCTTTGGGGGAGCCAGGCATTAAACTAGTGAGGGGGTGGGAATGTTTTTCGATCTTGTCTGTTTGGAGTTCTAGGATTGTGCTTTGTCAGGTTGGTAGTGATTTGTCCTTTTTTAAGTTGGGGGAAGTTTTTCCTCTCTTCTTCTGATTGAAGATCTGATCAATACCCCTATTCTCTTGGGATTCTTTCTCCTTCCTCTACCCCTAAGATGCAGAGGTTTGAACTTTACATAAAAGTGGTTCCCCACAGCTCCTGTTTGTGGCCCATTTTTGTATTTTTAAAAATTGTCAATATCTTTCCTTGAGGGTTTTTAGTTGTTCTGTGTTGTCCTCAAGGTGAAGCTTGGTTCTGCTTCCTCCATTCGGCTTCTCAGGCTTTTTTTTCCATTCTTTTCATCTTGAATGGATGAGTGGTTTGAGTTCCTTTTTCATTTCCTCTTTTCGAAGTTCTTTAGTAGTTCCATTTCTTTTTGGAGCTTATCGATCTCTTTATTTTGTAGCTCTTGTGTTTGCTGGTTGGTTTCTTTTTTCTTTTTTATCAGCATGGGATTTTTTCAGTGGTCTACGTCCTTCCGGAGTTTGTCATTTTTTTTTTTTTTTTTTTTTTTTTTCTCTTTTCTTAGTTCTTTAATTGTTATGATCTTGTAGTTCTTTAAAATATGTTCCCAATTGGGTTTTCTGATTTCTGTTTCCTGGGGCATCCCCGGGGGGTTGCCACTGCAGGAGTCATCCATATGGTTAGTAAAGCTTGGCGTGAGATTATCCAGCACCTTTTCGCAGTGTAGTCTCTCGTCGTGGTCCTGCCTGGCATATGGGGTTCTCGCCGCCTTGCGATGTAGTCCAATGTGAGTCCTGAATGCCTCTTCACGTGTTGAAGGCTTACTTTGGCTTGCCTCCTTCGATCCTTCCTTTCGTAATCTCAGTTGGGGGGGGGGGGGCCGGGCTCTTCAGCCACCGCGCCCCGGCACCTGCCGCCGGGCCCAAGAGATCTCTGCGCATTCACTGTTAGAAGGCTTACACCTTATCCCGGAATCAGTCACTGAAGCCAGGAAAGAAGTATGCTAATGGGGCTTATGCTTTTTCACTGTAAGATCAATGCCTCTCTGCAGCAGAGGGCAGTCAGTCCCTACCCAAATAAACCGAGATGAAGAGTAGAGAGGTTAAATCTCCTGGTAGGAAACAGGCATAAGTTTCCAGAAGAAAGAACGGGTTGCCAGGCAGGGCAACCAGCCAACACCATTGGGCTTCTCATGGCACTGTTCGTACTTGGAAATTGTCAAAAAGGGAAATCTTAGAGAAGTATCATAAAAAGGAAAAAAGATGAGGGCTAATCCAATTTGGGAAGATGGGGAAATTTGGGGTAGCTTGCTGTGCTGGTCTTAATTGTCAACTTGACACAATTTAGAATCGCCTGGGAAGAGAGTCTTAACAAGGGATTGTCTAAATCAAATCGGCCCGTTGCCATGTTTGTGTGGGAGTCTCTTGATTACACTAACTGATATCCCCAGTCCGCTGTGGCCAGCTCCAGTCCCTGTGTTTGACTCCTAGACCATACAAAAGTAGAGAATGGGGCTCAGTGATTAAGAGCACTGGCTGATCTTGCAGAGGACCAGAGTTCAGTTCCCAGCACTCACATGGGAGCTCACAACCACCTGTAATTCCAGTTCCAAGGGAATTTGAGCCCTTCTTCTGACCTCCAAGGGCATTGCATGACATTGGTACACTTACATGCATGCAGGCAGTACACTCATATACATAAAATAAAAATAAACAAAATATTTTTAAATTAAAAACAAAAGTGAAAACAATGGAGTTGGAGAGATAACTCAGCAGCTAAGAGATAGCACTGCTCTTGAAGAACACTGGGAGTTCAGTTTCCAGTGTGCACACATCAGGGCACACAATTGTCTGTAACTCCAGTTCCAAAGGATCTGATGCCCTCTCCTGGCCTCTGTGGGCACCTGCACCTAACTGCACATTCTTCAATTTAAAAGAATTTTTTTTTTTTTAATTCCGTATGTGTATGATTTAACTGGCTGGCATGCAAGTGTGTGCACCCGTGTCGTGCAGATGCTGCGAAGTCAGAAGAGGGTGTCGAATTCCCTGGAAAACTGGAGTTCTCCTTGAGTGGGAGTTTCAGACGGTCTCGGCCGCCATGGTGGGGTGCTGGGGATCGAACCGGTCCTCTGTAAGAGCGGTCGGCGCTTTAACCGCTAGGCCATCTCTCTCAGCCCCAGCACATTTTAATTTAAAAATAAAAAAATTTTAGCCAGGTGTAGTAGTACATACCTTTAATCCCAGCACTATGGAGACAGAGGCATGCAGATCTCGGTGAGACCAAGGCCATCGGGTCTACAACCGCACATTCAAGGCCAACTGGGCTAACAGGAGATCCTGGTCTTTCAAACAACAAAAACAAATTAATTAATAAAAATGTTTTAAAAAGAGAAGATGAGCCTAGGTCAAAAGCAATGCATGAGTTTCTGCTGTCCTGCTCTTGAGTGTGGTATGCTGTACAGCCCCCCGCCCTCCTTCAACTTCCTTGCATTGATGGACTGTATGTGGCCTGGGACTGTGAGCTAACACAAGGCCTTTCGCCCCAAGTTTTTGCTTTTGTGGGGTATTTTATCACAATCAGCAGAAACAAAACTACGACCCTGCCACATAAGCTACAGTTGCACCATGCAGACAAAGAAAGGGATTCAGAGAGATTTGGCATTAGAAGAAAATGAGAAATCATGCTAAAGGGAAAAACTTAGCCTGTTTTGCAATACATGTAAAATTTTGCTCTGTGGGAAGGTAAGTTCAAAGCTTGTCAATACCTAAATAAATGGAGTGTCCCATCAATCAGTCCTTCCTAATAAATAGAAATCCAGAATAATCTGGAGGGGCATGGTCTTTTGTAATGTCATAGAGCCCAGTTAGACAATGTCTCTGTGACAGAGATGAACCTAGGATAAGGTCCTAAACTCTCTCTGATGTTCTCCCTCTCCACATACTGTAGAACACACTATTTTTTGTTCTAAAGCAAACTAAATACTGATTTTCTTAATTTCTCTAATCTATTAATTTCAAAACTCCTTGGACATTGTAACTGTTTTTTTTTTTTTTTTGTCTTTTGAGACAGGCCTCCCTTTAGTATCCGCAGCTGGCCCAGAGCTGCTCTGTAGACCAGGCTACCTTGAACTCACAGAGAGCACCTGCCTCTGCCTCCCAGTGCTAGGGATAAGGTGTGCACCACCACGCCTGCCTTTTTTTTTTTTTTTTTTTTTTTTTTCTTATTTTCTTTTTTCTCCATGAAATTATTGCCACACTTTGGGGAAGAGTATGAATTATTGTTGGGGAGGTTGGTTGGCTTTTGGTTGGTTAATTGGTTGGTTGGCTGCTGGCTGATGGGGTGGGTTTGGTTGTTGGGCTGGGGCTGGCGGGCCTGGCTGGCTGGCGGCTGCCTGGCTGGCTGGTTGGTTGGTTGGTTGGTTGGTTGGTTGGTTGGTTGGTTTTAGAGGGAGGGTAGCAAGTAGGGACAAATTGTTGATGTGTCCTTCTCTTGGTTTGAGGAATCTATACCTCAAGAGTAGATACCTAATCCAGGCATGGTAGAACACAGCTTTCTCCTCAGCACTCAGCAAAGAGGCAGAAGCAGGTGGATTTTCTGTTAGAGCAAAGCATCCGTATCTGCATAGAGATTCCATATGGTGTTACAGGTAGACTGTGTCTCAAAAACAAAAAAAGTAGGTATCAAACATGGGATTTTTCTTTTTTTAATATTTTCTTTTTTAATTTTATTTTATTTTTGTATGTGTAATGAATGTCCCTGTCTGCATGTCGGTTTTTGCACCCATGTCCTGATTCCCTCCTCGAGGTTCAGAAGAGGGTCTCAGATTCCCCTTGAACTGTAATTCTCCCTGGACTTGGATTTATAGCCCGGTTCTAACTCAGCCATCCGCCCTCTGGTGCTGGGAATAGAATCCTTGTCCTCTGCAATAGCAAAGATCCAGGGCTCGTAAACCACTCATTCATCTCTCCCGCCTCTAAACATGGGATTGTTCAATCTTACTTTGTTTCTATTTTTCCCTCTCGTGTACTATATTGACATATAGTTAGGATCCATTTTATATACCAATTTATTATTTTGATGACAAACTCATTTTCAGTATGAAATCCTTTGCCAGATATATCAGTTGGAGTTAAGCATAATTTATGCTTGGAACTGTACCTGAAGAATACAATATTGCCAAAAATTAAATTACGACGCCAGGCATATGTGGCGCACGCCTTTAACCGAGCAACTTGGTAGGCAGAGGCAGGGAATCCCTGTGGTGAGTTCAAGGCCGCCTGGTCTACAGAGTGAGTTCCCAGGACAGCTGGGGCACAGGAGACCCTGGCTTGAAAAGAACACAAAAAAAAAAAAAAAAGGTGAAATTATGGGGTTTGGAGATATGGCTCAGTGAATAAAAGCACTGACTGCTCTTGTACAGGACCCAGATTCAGTTCCCTGTACCCACATGGTGACTTACAACCGTCCATAACTCTAGCTCCAGAGAATCCAACATCCCTCTTCTCTTCTGACCTCTGGGGCATTCATTGCATGGCAGAATAGGTGCACTTAAGGTACAATGCAGCAGACACGTCCCATAAAAATAATGAATAAAATTGTTATCNGAGATCCACCTGCCTCTGCCTCCCGAGTGCTGGGATTAAAGACATGTGCCACCATGCCTGGCCATGCAAAAGTTTTTGAAGAAAAAAAAATATCCAACAACAGCCACACACACACACACACACACACACACACACAGCCGGGCGTTGTGGTGCACGCCTTTAATCCTAGCACTTGGGAGGCAGAGGCAGGCGGATCTTTGTAAGTTCAAGGCCAGCCTGGTCTACACAGTGAGTTCCAGGACAGCTGGGGCTACAGGGAGACCCTGTCTCAAAAAGACCAAAAAAATAAAAATAAATAAAAATAAAATAAAATAAGATAAATGTATAGTAAGTTAATAGATGGAAGGAGAGTAATTGATCTAATTAATGACCATATTAAAATTCTCCAAGTCAGTAAGTGTGACGTTGCAATTATTAAAAAGCAAAAGTAAAATGAATAATCACAGCTGTGACACTATAAGACCCAGGAAGGGAGAGGCCAAAGCTCTGGCAAAAAGTTCAAGGTCTTTCAGAATAGCATCAAGGAAAAGAAATAAATTTTCACCAAAAAAAAAAAAACAATTTAGAGGTAATTTACTCTATAAATATAAAGCAGAATCTTTCCAAAGCAGATATAAAGATCAGTCATGCATGTGAAGAGCTGAACTCCTATAAAATCAAACCTCAAATTCCTTCCAAAAACATTAAAAAGAATTGCGGGCCATTATAAAAAAAAAAAAAAGAGAAGAGAGAGAGAGAGAAAACATATGCATTTAGGTGTTTGGAAAACATCCTTAAGTTCCTCACTTTCCAAGAGGTCCAAGAGGAATCAAAAGGAACCTTCTGCATGATCTGATCCTTAAGGAAGAAGGACTATCCAACAATAATGTCATACAGATCTAGGGTCCAGAGTCCTTGTATGGATCGTGTGGTACCCCCTGGGGTTGGGGTCGTTCCTAAAGGAGCCTTCCCTTAGACCAGCCTTGTCTTGACGAAGATCTCCTGGAGGAACCAAAGATGCTGTCCTAGTATTTGTCATGCTGACAGATGCTCAGAATCTTCTTTTGGCTCCACAGCCACCTGAACTGTGGTCTGCTGGTCCGAGTGGTCCTTCTCTCATCCTCCTGCCAGGGTTCTGAGGTTACAGAAAGGCAGAGAATCCCAGGGACCTGACAGGTTGCTTCCTAACTCCTTCCTGTGACTTCCTCATCAAAAGCTTCTGTGTGCAAGACTAATGCCCAGGAGTTGCCAAGAACCAATTGTGCCCCACTCTTCCCAACTCCTGAAATTGACCAGGATGGGAATATTTCCACAATAAAACAGGTAAATATTGTGTAAGTCAGAACTTCTATGCAGAAGTTCACCCCAGCCCCAAAAGCCACTTTATCCAGATGTCCCTGTCCCTATGGCAGCAATTCGTCAATCACTGATATGTCAGCTTCTCCTCCCAGAGCTGCTCATTCATTTGGTCTGGGGCAATGTCTCTGCATCCTGCTTTTCTAAAGTTCTTTGTGTGCAGCCAGGGTCACCAACTCTGCTTTCCTACCAGCCTTGGATTTGTTTATGGTGGAAGAGACCTTTAGATGATGTTATCTTACCTTTTTTTTTTTTGTTCTTTTCCAGACAGGGTCTCCCTGTAGCCCCAGCTGTCCTGGAATTCGCTCTGTAAACCAGGCTGGCCTTGAACTCACAAAGATCCTTTTGCCTCTGCCTCCTGAGTGCTAGGATTAAAGGCGTGTGCCACCACGCCCAGCAATTTTTTACCTTTTTCTTTAAGAAAAAACAAAACAAAACAAATCTACTATATTTTGTTCTGAATTCTCATCTCCTGGGACCTTCCTCCCAGAAAAGCATGAGTTAGGACCAGAATGGTTTGCTCAGGTCTGGAATTCCAAAGGGAGTTACTTACTATTCCCTTCTCTTCCCATTAAGTATTTAATATTATGGGAGAATACCTTCTTTATGTTAAGATGCTGCCTTGCCAGGCGTGGTGGTGCACTCCTTTAATCCCAGTACTCGGGACGCAGAGGCAGGTGGATCTCTGTGAGTTCAAGGCCAGCCTGGTCTTCATAGCGAGTGCCAGGCCAGCTGGGACTAAAGGGAGACCCTGTCTCAAAAAAGACCAAAAAAAAAAAAACCAACAAAGATGCTGCCTCGGGCATAGGTCTCTAACAGAGTTCCTTTCTTTCTTTCTTTCTTTCTTTCTTTCTTTCTTTCTTTCTTTCTTTCTTTCTTTCTTTCTGTCTTTCTGTCTTTTTGAGACAGGGTCTCCCTTTATTTAGTCCCAGCTGGCCTGGAGCTCGCTATGTAGACCAGGCTGGCCTTGAACTCACAGAGATCCTCCTGCCTCTGCCTCCTGAGTGGTGGGACCATGCCCAGCTTATTTCTTTCTATTATTTATTTATTGGGGGAACACTGATGCCATGGTGTCTGTGTGGAGATCAGAAGACCATTTGAAGACTTGGTTCTCTCCTTTACCACATGGGGTCTAGGAATCAGTTGTCTGGCTTGGTGGCAAGCGCCTTTACTCACTGAACTCTCTCATTGGCCACACATTACTTTTATTTTTATTTATTTTTTTTATTTATTTTTTATTTTTTTTTTGGTCTTTTTGAGACAGGGTCTCCCTGTAGCTCCAGCTGTCCTGGTACTCACTCTGTAGACCAGGATGGCCTTGAACTCACAAAGATCCGCCTACCTCTGCCTCCCAAGTGCTAGGATCAAAGGCATGCGCCACCATGCCCGGCGGCCACACATTACTTTTAAATAAGTAAACAGTTTTTCTTTTTCCCTCAAAGACTTTGAAACATTTTGGGCAAAAATAAGAGGTTTCCATGATTTCTCAGCTTTTTGTTTAGAGCCTGCTGAGGCTTCCTTAACCCTAGCAAGATGTTTTAGATTTATTTTTCAGTGAAGCATACAGGTCAAGAATTTGAGTATTTGGTGGGCTGGCCACAGACAATGTCTGTGCTGTCTCTATAAAGCTCAATATGGAGTGGTGTGGGTCAGTCCTTTGGAGGCTCTCGGCCCTCCAGATCCTCCTCTGTGGAAAACAAGTGATACTAGTCTGCATCAGCCATGCATTTCTGTGGAAAGCATGGAACCCACAAGAGAAGAAGCTGATAGAAGGATGATATAGGGGTGAGAAAACAACTTTGGGTGCTGAGGGTGTAGCCGCTGATAGAACATGTGCTGAACATGTGCGGAACATGTACAAGGTTCTGAGTTTAATGCCCTGCCCACCCCCCAAATCACCACTCTGATATTCTGTCACTTTGCCAGCTCCGTGTATGCTTTTCACAGTATTACAGAAGCATTTGCCCTTAGAGTTCAAATTCCAGGTGGCTTATAAATGCTTGGAATTTGTTATTGTCTTTTTAGTAAAAACATAGGGCAGTAATGCCAGGGTAAGTCAAGACAGAAATTTTAGCCTCACTTCCTCTACCTGACAAAGAATTATCTGTTTTGTACAGTAAGATTTTTCACATGTTTAGGCCATAGTTTATGTTTCATAGACACTTTGGGATAAGAGGAAAAAATAAGAATGAATCTAAGGGTTTTTTTTCCAATTCATGTTAGGATTATTAGAAGATAATATTTTTTTTCTCAAGTGTATTCTGCATGCCAAACTTCTAAGTTCTTCAAGTGAAAAATTTACACTTATTTATTATAACTATGAAGTATATTTAAGATGCAAAAATTCAGAGTAATTTTGCAATTATCCATGCAGTCAATACTTACATTAAAAATGTTAATGGTTATGGTTAAGCAACCTTATTTGGCGCAAGCGTTTTCTTTCCCAAAGAAACAAGCTATTACAGATAAAACTGAAGTTCTTCCTTGTGCTACATTCAGATTGTTTCCCTGTACCCCCAAGATAATTTATTCTAAAGTTGCTTTAGAGCTTTCTTACCCATCTCATTATAGTCTGCCACAATTGTAATTGTCTATAAGCAAGCAATACTTAGCATTGTTATATGTGTGTGGATATGTGTTGATTACCGGCATTAAAATTTTATTTATTATTTATTTATTTATTTTTACGTGTATGAATGTACTGTCTGCATGTAGGTGTCGTGCAATGCTGTGGAGGTCAGAAGAGGGCGTCGGATTGCCCTGGAACTGGAGTTAAAGACAGTTCTCAGCTGCCATGTGGGTGCTGGGGATCGAACCCTGGTCCTCTGCAAGAGCGGTCCACGCTCTTAACTGCTAGGCCATCTCTCCAGCCCCAGGATTAAAAATTTATATAAATTGTGCTCGCTTCAGCAGCACATATACTAAAATTGGAATGATACAGAGAAGATTAGCATGGCCCCTGCGCAAGGATGACACGCAAATTCGTGAAGCGTTCCATATTTTAGAAAAAAAATAAATAAATAAAATAAAAATTTATATAAATGGTAACATATAATATATATCATTATACAATCTGCTTTTCAGTTGTTTTGTAAGGTTCCTCCATGTTGGTGCATATAGATAGATCATTTTTAAATAAAAATCATTTGATTGTAATGAAGTTACAAATAAAAACATCACACACAGTTGGGCATGGTGCCTGCCTTTAACCTTAGCTCTTGTGGGAGGCAGAGATAGGCTGATCTCCAGAGTTTGAGCCGAGCTTGGTCTACATAGCAGGTTCCAGGCCAGCCAGGACTACATAGTAAGACCCTGTTTCCAAAACAAAGCAAAGCAAAACAAAGCACATCACACAGCTAGGTTAAGGTAGTCACTCAAACCCTTTCCCAGTCCCAAACTATGTATCCCACTGAACATGTACAGAGTGAGAATGGCCATTCTGTTTTTTTAAAATATTTTTTCAGTTTTATTTATTTTTGTATGTGTATGAATTAGTAGTCTGCATGTAGGTTTGTGCACCTGTGTCGTGCAAGGCCGCAGAGGTCAGAAGAGGGTGTCGGATTCCCCTGGAACTGGAGTTCTCCTGGAATTGGAGTTACAGACGGTTCTCTACCGCCATGTGGGCACTGGGGATCGAACCCTGGTCTTCGGCAAGAGCAGTCGGTGCCCTTAACCGCTAGGTTATCTCTCCAGCCCGAGAATGGCCATTCTGAAGCCGTGGAGTTTTGCCTGATGTTTTATACTTTCTTTATCAATTACATTTTTTTATCAGAAGATGTATTCCTTTTACTGTTTGTCTTTTTTAAAATTTTTAATTAATTTATTTTTTATGTGTATGAATGTACTGTCTGCATGTAGGTTTGTGCACCGTGTCGTGCAATGCTGCGGAGGTCAGAAGGGGGTGTTGGATTCCCTTGGAACTGGAGTTAAAGACGGTTCTCAGCCGCCATCTGGGCACTGGGCATTGAACCCGGGTCCTCTGCAAGAGCAGTTGGCGCTCTTAACCGCTAGGCCATCTCTCCAGCCCCGTCTTTTTTTACATTTTTATACATGTATCTACCAAAAAAGAAATAAAACATGACAGAGATCTAAGTCATGAGACCTGTACATGTGGGTAAAGTGTAACGTTTAGAAAGGAGACTAAGCCTGGTGTGGTGGAGCACGCCTTTAATCCCAACACTCGGGAGGCGGAGGCAGGCGGATCTCTTTGAGTTCAAGGCCAGCCTGTCTACAGAGTGAGCTCCAGCCCAGCTGGGACTAAAGGGAGACCCTGTCTAAAAAAAAAAAAAAAAAAAAAAAAAAAGGAGACTAAGAAAATGTGATGAAGAAGGACAGAGTACAGGCAAAAGGAGAGTGAGTTGTGAAAGAGGATGTAAAGGTAGCAGTTTTTCGGGGCTGGAGAGATGACCTAGCGGTTAAGAGAGCTGACTGCTCTTGCAGAGAACCCGGGTTCGATCCCCAACACCCACATGGAGGCTGAGAACCATCTGTAACTCCAATTCCAGGAGAACTTCAGTCCCAGGGGAATCCGACACCTTCTTCTGATCTCCTGACTTCCGTTGCGTTGCAGGATACGGGTGCAGAGACCTACATGCAGATAGTACATTCATACACATAAATAAATAAATAAACTCCAATTCCAGGAGAACTCCAGTTCCAGGGGAATCCGACACCCTCTTCTGACCTCCGTGGCGTTGCACGACACGGGTGCACAGACCTACATGCAGACAGTACATTCATACACATAAATAAATAAATAAATAAAATTGAATTGAAAAAAAAAAGGTAGCAGTTTTTCTTTTTCCTTCCTTCATTTCCTCCTTCCTTCCTTCTTTCTTTTGGTCTTTTGTTTTTATTTATTTATTTTTGGTCTTTTGAGACAGGGTCTCCCTGTAGCTCTGGCTGTCCTGGCCCTCACTATATAGACCAGGCTGGCCTTGAACTCACGAAGATCCACCTGCCTCTGCCTCCCAAATGCTAGGATTAAAGGTGTGCGCCACCATACCCAGCTCTTTTGGTCTTTTTGAGACAGGGTCTCCCTGTAGCCCCAGCTGGCCTAAAACTTGCTACACAGACCAGGCTGGCCTTGAACTCACAGAGATTCGCCTGCCTCTGCTTCCTGAGTGCTAGGATTAAAGGCATGTGCCAACATGCCCGGTCTCTCTCCCTGTCTCCCTGTTTCTCTCTCTCTCTCTCTCATAAGAAGCAATCCTAGGGCTTTGCAGATGATAGGCAAGTCTTCCATCACCAAACTATGTCCTTTAGCTTATTCATCTTAATGCTGTTTCTTGTTCCATATATATATATATACATATATATATATATGTATATATATATATATGAGTGTACATACTCTCATTTGCCCATATCTTCTCTCTGTTCCCCCTCCCAATATATAGGGGCAAAATATAAGTATAGAGGAGCTGGGTGCAGTAGCTTGTCTATAATCCCAGGACTCAGGAGGCTGAGCCAGGAGAGTCATTGAGAGTTTAAGGTCAGCCTGGGCTGCATAGTGAGTTCCAGGCGAATCTGAGCTGCAGAGTGAGACCCTGTCTCAAAACAAAATGGCAAATGGCTTGTTAAAAATAGTTATTTGTCAGTTCTGTTCTGGCTTTCAGTTTGACTGATAGTTATATGAAAATGACAAGGAACAAACAGGAGGGAATGCAGACTGGAATAACATTTAAAGCTATCAGGTTCAATCACCGCCTAAATGAATATTAAATTGTGCTTTTATTTTTTTATTTTTTGAGGTGGGGCTCTCCCTATAGCCCAGCTGTCCTGGAACTCACTCTGTACGCCAGGCTGGCCTTGAACTCTGACTCCCCAGTGCTGGGGTTAAAGGCGTGCACCACCACACCCAGCTTAAAGACGGTTCTTAGCCGCCCTGTGGGTGCTAGGAATCAAACTTGGGTCCTTTGCAAGAGCAACTAGTGCTCTTAACCACTGAGCCATCTCTCCAGCCCTTAAATTATGCTTTTATTATTTATTTATTTATTTATTTATTTATTTATTTAGTCTTTTCAAGACAGGGTCTCCTATAGCCCCAGCTGTCCTGGAACTCACTCTGTAGACCAGGCTGGCCTTGAACTCACAAAGATCCACCTGCCTCTGCCTCCCAAGTGCTAGGATCAAAGGCGTGTGCCACCACGCCCAGCCTAAATTATGCTTTTAAAACAAATAAGAAAACTACCCTTGCCAAGAGCTCATTAAAATGTAACTTAATAATTTTTAAGCTGGGGATGATGGCACATGCCTGTGGTCCCAGGATTGGGGAAGTGAGACCAGGAGGATCAGGGGCTTGGGGTCGTCCTCTACCACACAGAAAGTTCAGGGGCTGGAGAGATGGCCTAGCGGTTAAGAGCACTGACTGCTCTTGCAGAGGACCCGGGTTCGATCCCCAGCACCCACATGGTGGCTGAAAACCGTCTGTAACTCCAATTTCAGGAGAACTCCAGTTCCAGGGGAATCGGACACCCTCTTCTGACCTCTGCGGCATTGCACGACATGACACGGGTGCACAAACCTGCATGCAGACAGTACATTCATACACATAATTTTAAATTAATAATATAAATAAATAAATTTCTAAGTCTTCATTGCTCCTTATTCTATTTTATTCTTTCTCAAAAATAAACATGCCAGACAATAAAGTTACTTGTTAATTTTATTTATTATATTTTTTAAATTTTATTTAATTTTTTTTTCTTTAATGTTGTTTATTTTTATTTCGTACCGTCCTGCATGTGTGTATGGCACCAATTCGTGCAATTGCGCGGATGTGCATGATAGGGTGTGTTTTTGGGATTTCTCTCCTTGTTAATTCTTGGATTTTCTTTTCTTGTATTATTTTGTATAATTATTTTTATTTGTTTTTTTCTATCTCTATCTATTTTTGTTTTGTGTCTTTGGTGTTTATTTCTTATTTTTCTTCTCTTTTCTTTGTCTATATTATAGACTTCTATTTTTTTTTTTTTTTTTTTTTTCTATTCTTCTTTCCTATATCTCTATTTTTTTTTTTTTCTCTCTCATCTCTCTATATTTAATTTTAATATTTTTATTTATTTTTTTTTTAATTTTTGTTTTTTTATATTTTTAACAAACTAGATCTCGTGTCCCGTTTTCATTTTCCCCCCTCCACTCCCGTTTCTTAGAGCTTCTGCATTCTGCCAAAACATGCTTTCCAATCCTCTAGTCCTTCTCCATATTCCTCGGGGTGACTGACTGTTTGGACAGAAGTTCACTGTTTCAAGTCAGTTCTGATGCCAGTATTTTTCTGCTTGTTGTTGTTGCTTTCCAAAATTGCATTAATGTCCAACTGCTTTGTACAAAAGCTCATGGGGCCCCACACAAGAAATAATTACAACTGGTAATTGGCACTAGCATCCCACAGATGAGGGATGAACCCATTCGTCGTTTGGTTTTCTGGGACTTTGTTACGTCACTCAGCATGATGCCCTCCTCTCTAGCTCCAGCATTTTCCTGCAAAGCTCGTGCAATGTCGTCTTTTACTGCTGCATAGAACTCTCCATTGTGTAGATGTAGCCACATCTTCTCTATCCATTCGTTCTTCA
This sequence comes from Rhizomys pruinosus, assembly GCA_009823505.1. Taxonomy (NCBI): domain Eukaryota; kingdom Metazoa; phylum Chordata; class Mammalia; order Rodentia; family Spalacidae; genus Rhizomys; species Rhizomys pruinosus. Next base: position 490,285 of record VZQC01012778.1, read on the forward strand.
GGTGAGGGGCATTTAGGTGGGTTGCCTCACTCCTTGCTATTGTGAAGACGGATGCAATAAACATGGCCCGTGCATGTATCTCTGTGGGGCCGTAAGTTCTTGAGTGTACATGCCTATGAGTGGTATGGTTGGGTCGGTGGCAAGTTCATTCCAAGTCTTCCAATGTTCTCCACACCACTGCTTTAAATAGTGGCTGTACAAGTTTAACATTCCCACCACAGTGAGTGAGCTGTTCCCCTTTTCCACACAACCTCTCAGCACCTTGGTATCATTTGTTTTCTTGGATCCTAGCCAGTCTTGATTGGAGTAAGAATGAGTATTTAAAAGTGGGTTTCATCTTTGCATTCGCCTTAATGATTGTGATGGTTAGAAGTTTTGTATGTTTTCTTTCTCAGACATCTCTAATGTCCTCGCTTGTGAAGTCTCTGCTTAGCACTTTGCTCCGTCTGAATTCGCGCGGCGCGGGTCGTTGTTTCTTTTTTCTTTGTTTTTTGAGTAGTTTATATAGTCTGGGAAAAATCAATCTCTTGTCAGATGACTCTGCAGTGAAGGTTTCCTCCACGTTCTGTGGGATTTCTCTTCACTGCATTGATCCTTTAACTGTACAGAAGCTTTTGATGTACAGAAGCTTCTGAGTTTGACGAGGTCCCACATGTCAACTGTCGACATCATTTCCTGTGCAGCTGCAGTCTAATTTAGAAAATCTTTTCCCTACGGCCTATGTCTCGTAGACTGCTGCCAACTTTTTCTTCTAAAATCTTCAGAGTTTGGGGTTTCACGTTAGCAAGGCTTTAGAATCCATCGTGATGTTGTGACTTTTTTACGGGCCGAGCCCGTGGGGTTTTTAATTCATCTTCTACCAAGTGGTGACAGTTTTGCCCCAACACCTACTTTGAAGGTGCTGTCTTTTCTCCTTTGTGGTTTCTTGGCCCCCTTGTCAAATATGAGATGGGCATTGGTATGCTCAATTTTGGATCTTCCGTTTTGTTCCTTTGGTCAACGTCAAGGCTCTGTTTGTGCCAACCCCAGGCTGTTTTTATGATAGCCCTGTAGTATAGGTTTAAATCTGGTCACTGAGATCCCTCCTGTGACGCTCTTTTCACTCAGGATTGATTTGGCTATTTCCGTGTCTCTTGCTCGCAACTGAATTTTAAGAACTTTTGTTTCAAACCTGTGAAGCAAAACTCATTGGGATTTAGATTGGGATTGCAATTAAATCTATACAAATGTGTTTTGGTAAACCATGGACATTTTAACTATGTTAATTTTCCCAATCCCATGAGCATGCGAGGTTTTTCCATCTGTTCTGAGGTCTCTTCAATTTTCTTTAAAGGGTTAAAATTTTTTGTTGTAACGAGGTCTTTGGTGTCTTTGGTTAGGTTTTGTTCCTAGGTACTTTGTTTTTTGAGGCTATTGTTGAGTGGGAAGGTCTTCTTTGAATTCTTTCTCCAGTTGTGCTTGTTGCTGGTGTACAGAAAGGCCATTGATTTTTTTTTTTTTTTTTTTTTTTTTTTTTTTTTTTTTTTTTTTTTTTTTTTTTTTTTATTTGTTTTTAGTTTTCTGGTGGAGTTTTCCCTTAAGTGAACAATCATGTCTTCAGCAAATAGGGATAGTTTGCCTTCCTCGCTTTTCCCCAAAGATTAGTACTCTGTTAAACTATCCTCTTTCTGTGCTTATTTGCTCTGCAAGTGTTTCATGAGCAACTATTATTGAAGAGGAGTGGGTGATAGGGGGCAGCCCTGCCTGATTCCTACCTTTTTTTTTTTAATTTTTTTATAATTTTATTTATTTCTTGTATGTTTGATGTTATTTGCCTGTATGGCACTCTGTGTATCCGTGTCTTGCAATGCCGCTGGAGGTCAGAAGGTGTCCGATTCCCCTGGAAACTGGAGTTTCCTGGAATTGGAGTTTCAGACGGTTCTCCGCGGCCATGTGGGTGCTGGGCGTGATCGACCCCGGTCTCTGTAGAGAGCGGTCGGCGCTCGTTACTGCAGGCCGCCGATCCTCTTCCACCCGAGTTCTACCTTAAAGGAATGTCGTCCGTCAATTTCCCCATTCTAGATATATTGCTGGATGGGTTTTCCCCTGTAAAATGAGCTTTGATTACATTGTGAGGAACAAATTCCTCGCAACCAATTCCTTCTCAGGAGCTTTTAGTAAGCATGAAGGGATATGATTGTCACAGGCTTTTTCAGCATCAAAATTGCGATGAGTGGTGTGGGTTTGTTGTGCTGTTGATCCAGTAGATTTTTGATGATTTTTTATTGATTTTCGTATGTTAACCATCCCTGCATCTCGTGGGTATGAATCTCAACTTGGTCATGGATGGATGATCTTCTTGATGTGGGTTGTATGGATTTGCCAGTATTCTGTTTAAAACTTTGGCATCTGTTCATGGAGAGATGGGTCTATAAATTCTCCTTTTTAGTTCTGTCCTTGCCTGGTTTTGGTAATAGAGTGATGCTTGGCTTCATAGAAAGGAATGTGGGAGAGTTCCCTCTGATTGGATACGATTCCTTCTAAAGCAGTTTCAGAAATGAATGGTTGGTAGGTCCTTTTGAAATGTTTAATAGAATTCGTCTTCGAAACCGTCTGGCGCCTCGGGCTTTTTACCTTGGGGAGGCCTTCTTACTGAAACATCAATCTATTCGTTCAAGTTATGGATCTCTGTTTAAGCTGTGCGTCTCCCCGCTCTTGCCAAGGTTGTGATTTCCCACAGATTCAGATATTCATTCCAATTTCTCTAGATTTCAAACTCTGGTTAGAATATAACGGTTCTTGTAGCTATTCCCATAAATAAATTTTCTTGACTATTTTCCTTGTCTGTTGTGATATTCTCCTTTTCAGCGACAGATTTGTGATGATGTGGAGTTGTTCCTGGTCTTTCGTTTGGTTAACTGGGCTAGGAGGTCTGTCTATCTTGTTTAGTTTATCAAAGAACCAACTTTTGGCTTCATCTGAGTTTTTTTTGTTTTCTTTGTTTCTATTCGATTGATTTCTGCTCTGATTTTTGTCTATGTTTCTCGTCCGTCTCGTGTTCGTTTAGGCGTTCATCTGTCGTGTTGCGGTCCAAGGTGCTCTTGAGCTGTAGTGTTAGCATTTCACTGTGATGTCCTTTTGTTTTTCTAATGTAGGCCCCCAGGCCTATAAACTTCCCCCTTAGGAATGCTTTTAAGGGATCGCTCCATAGGTTTGTTCTGTCTGATTCCTTTGTCCATTGCTCTAGGGGTTGCCGAGAGGGAGAGTGTTTTGTATATTGCTTTCTTTATCTCTCCTATCGACCCATTCATTATTGCAACGAGTGGTTGTTTATGCTCTCCATGTTTATTGTAGGCAGGAGGGCCTTGCCTGGTGTTGATGTTTTATTGCTCTGTGGTCTTTTAGAATGCATGAAATTATTTACAATCTTTTTGTATTTGGTTAAGGTTTCTTCTGTGTCCAGGAATGTGGTCAACTATTTTGAGAAATGTTCCGTGGGGTGCTGAAGTAGAAAGTGTATTCTCTGGTATAGGAATGGAATGTTCGGTAGAGTCTAAGAGGTCCATTTGGTGTATCATAAGTCGTCAGGTTCAGAAGTCCTCTGTTTTATTTGTTTGTCCTTGGTACTATCCAAAGGACCAGTGGGGTATTGAAATCTCCCCCTATGAGTGTACTGGGTTAGCGTTCTGTGACTCTTGTGGTCCTGGAGAATTGTCTTTATAAGAGTTGGTGCAACCAGAATTTGGGGGCAGTATATATTCATAATGTGAATCTGCATTGGGCTTTGATTTTTCTTTTGATAAAAATGTAATGCCCTTGTCTCTTCTGATTTCTTTTACTTTGAAGTCTATTTTAATAGTCTGATATTAAAATAGCAATACCTGCTTTCGTTTTTGGTACCATTTGCTGCATATTTTTTTCCATCCCTTTACGCCTTTAAAGGGTGCTGGTCCTTGAAGGTAAGATGTGTTTCCTGTAGACAGGAATAATCGATGGATTCTGTTCCTAATCCAGTCTCCCCATCTATGACTTTGATTGGGGAATTTTAAGTCCCATTCAATAACTTCAAGGTTTATGAACTGAATAGGTTGTGTTGCCCTTTCCTTGCCCCCCTAATTTATTATCCATCTGCGGTTTTTGATTTAGGTTTCTACTCTGCAGTTATGCTTTATTTGTCTGCTCTCCTTCTAGTGCTGGGTTGAGGTTTGTACCTTTCTGTTCTGTTCTTTTGAATTGCTCTTCAATAGTTCTCTGAAAGGTTTGTTTTTCCGGACATGTATTCCTTCAACTTGTTTTAGTCATGAAAGATTTTCCTCTCTCCTTCCACTATGATGACTATTTTTTGCTGGGTATAGTTAAGGCCTGGCTGGCAGTCCTATTAGCTTGATCCCTCAAAATCGCGGGAATGCTTTGCTCCCAGGGTTCTTTGCCTTCGATCGGTTGTGCCTGTGAGACAGTCGCGTTGTTATTCCGTCCTGATAGGGTTCCCCTTATAGGTCACTCATTTTTCTCATGGCTTTAAAGAATTGGCTTTGTTTCTCGGCGTGTTTCAGCATTTTTACTATGATGTGGCGTGGAGAAATTCTTTTCTGATCTTGTCTGTTTGGAGCTTCATGTGCTTCTTGTATGGGTATCTTTTTGTCCCTTTTTTTTAATTGGGGAAGTTGTCATCTGTCTATTATGTGTCTGTTGAAGATCTGAGTCACAATACGACGATCGCTTTCCTGCTTGGGATTCTTCTCCTTCCTTCATTCCTATCGATGGTCGGAGGCGTGTTGATTCTTTCCGATGAGGTGGGTCCCACAGCTCCCTGGTTTGTCCCATTTTTGTGTCATTTTTTCGTTTTAAAAATCTTTTCAAATCGGAATCTGATTGGGGTTTTTAGTTGTTCTGTGTTGTTTTCCAGGTCTGATATTCTTGTTCTGCTTCCTCAATTCTGCTCCTGAGGCCTTTTTTTTCTATTCCTTTTCCTCTGATGGTGAGTGTTTGATTTCCTTTTTCCTTTCCTCTTTACTGATTTCTTCTTACGTGTTTTCTCTATTCTTTTTGGGGGATAGGCTTTTTTCCTTTGGAAAAAAAAGATCTCTTTTGGTGTGAGCTCTTATTTTCTTGTTGTTTTCTTTTTTTATTTCAGCCCAGGATCTTTTCAGTTTTTCTACTTCCTTCCGGAGCTGTCATTCTCTCTCTCTAGTCCTCATGTCCTTTTCTTATTCTTTACATTCGTTATCTTTACAAGTGATTGTGTAGTTCTTTAAGTATGTTACCAAACATTGCTTGTTTCTGATGTCTGTGTCCTGGGCGATCCCCAGAGGGATCCCACTACACGAGTCCATCCATAGGTTTGGTATAGCTTGGTGTGGGATATCCTGCACCTTTCCAGTGTTATCCCTTCTCGTTGATCCTGGCCTATGGCTCCTCGCTTGCTGTATCCAATGTTGAGTCCTGAATACCCTCTTCACATCGTTTGCAGGCGTGCTTTGCTACGCCTCCCTTCGATCCTTCTCTGTCGTATCTCTAGTGGCGGGGGGGGGGGGTGCCTCTGTCAGCCCGGCCCCCAGCACCTACCCTGCTCGACCCGGACTGATCTCATATCTCAACAGTCACACAAGCGTGCCTTTTAAGCGGCTGGGAGGATAACTCGTCCGCCCGAACGCCACTAGTCTAATCAAGCCAAAGACTCACACCTTTAATCCCAGCTGTGGGGGTAACTCCAACCTCACCGCCACAAACGCCAATCAAACAAAAGACAGCAGGAACAAACGAACAGCAATCAGCTCCCCAAGGAACCCAGTTCCTACCTATCTTACCCTCTTCCTGCCGCTGAGCTCAAGAGATCTCCCTTNAAACCAAAGACAGCAGGACCAAACGATCAGCAATCAGCTCGCCAAGGCACCCAGTTCCTACCTGTCTTCCCCTCTTCCTGCCGCTGGGCTCAGGAGATCTCAAATCTCAAGAGTCACACAAGCGTGCCTTTAATACCGGCTGGGAGGATAACTCCGCCCCCACAGCCACTAGATCTAATCAAGCCAAAGACCACACCTTTAATCCCAGCTGGGGGGATAACTCCAACCTCACAGCCACAAAGGCCAATCAAACCAAAGACAGCAGGACCAAACGATCAGCAATCAGCTCGCCAAGGCACCCAGTTCCTACCTGTCTTCCCCTCTTCCTGCCGCTGGGCTCAAGAGATCTCAAATCTCAAGAGTCACACAAGCGTGCCTTTAATACCGGCTGGGAGGATAACTCCGCCCCCACAGCCACTAGATCTAATCAAGCCAAAGACCACACCTTTAATCCCAGCTGGGGGGATAACTCCAACCTCACAGCCACAAAGGCCAATCAAACCAAAGACAGCAGGACCAAACGATCAGCAATCAGCTCGCCAAGGCACCCAGTTCCTACCTGTCTTCCCCTCTTCCTGCCGCTGGGCTCAAGAGATCTCAAATCTCAAGAGTCACACAAGCGTGCCTTTAATACCGGCTGGGAGGATAACTCCGCCCCCACAGCCACTAGATCTAATCAAGCCAAAGACCACACCTTTAATCCCAGCTGGGGGGATAACTCCAACCTCACAGCCACAAAGGCCAATCAAACCAAAGACAGCAGGACCAAACGATCAGCAATCAGCTCGCCAAGGCACCCAGTTCCTACCTGTCTTCCCCTCTTCCTGCCGCTGGGCTCAAGAGATCTCAAATCTCAAGAGTCACACAAGCGTGCCTTTAATACCGGCTGGGAGGATAACTCCGCCCCCACAGCCACTAGATCTAATCAAGCCAAAGACCACACCTTTAATCCCAGCTGGGGGGATAACTCCAACCTCACAGCCACAAAGGCCAATCAAACCAAAGACAGCAGGACCAAACGATCAGCAATCAGCTCGCCAAGGCACCCAGTTCCTACCTGTCTTCCCCTCTTCCTGCCGCTGGGCTCAAGAGATCTCAAATCTCAAGAGTCACACAAGCGTGCCTTTAATACCGGCTGGGAGGATAACTCCGCCCCCACAGCCACTAGATCTAATCAAGCCAAAGACCACACCTTTAATCCCAGCTGGGGGGATAACTCCAACCTCACAGCCACAAAGGCCAATCAAACCAAAGACAGCAGGACCAAACGATCAGCAATCAGCTCGCCAAGGCACCCAGTTCCTACCTGTCTTCCCCTCTTCCTGCCGCTGGGCTCAAGAGATCTCAAATCTCAAGAGTCACACAAGCGTGCCTTTAATACCGGCTGGGAGGATAACTCCGCCCCCACAGCCACTAGATCTAATCAAGCCAAAGACCACACCTTTAATCCCAGCTGGGGGGATAACTCCAACCTCACAGCCACAAAGGCCAATCAAACCAAAGACAGCAGGACCAAACGATCAGCAATCAGCTCGCCAAGGCACCCAGTTCCTACCTGTCTTCCCCTCTTCCTGCCGCTGGGCTCAAGAGATCTCAAATCTCAAGAGTCACACAAGCGTGCCTTTAATACCGGCTGGGAGGATAACTCCGCCCCCACAGCCACTAGATCTAATCAAGCCAAAGACCACACCTTTAATCCCAGCTGGGGGGATAACTCCAACCTCACAGCCACAAAGGCCAATCAAACCAAAGACAGCAGGACCAAACGATCAGCAATCAGCTCGCCAAGGCACCCAGTTCCTACCTGTCTTCCCCTCTTCCTGCCGCTGGGCTCAAGAGATCTCAAATCTCAAGAGTCACACAAGCGTGCCTTTAATACCGGCTGGGAGGATAACTCCGCCCCCACAGCCACTAGATCTAATCAAGCCAAAGACCACACCTTTAATCCCAGCTGGGGGGATAACTCCAACCTCACAGCCACAAAGGCCAATCAAACCAAAGACAGCAGGACCAAACGATCAGCAATCAGCTCGCCAAGGCACCCAGTTCCTACCTGTCTTCCCCTCTTCCTGCCGCTGGGCTCAAGAGATCTCAAATCTCAAGAGTCACACAAGCGTGCCTTTAATACCGGCTGGGAGGATAACTCCGCCCCCACAGCCACTAGATCTAATCAAGCCAAAGACCACACCTTTAATCCCAGCTGGGGGGATAACTCCAACCTCACAGCCACAAAGGCCAATCAAACCAAAGACAGCAGGACCAAACGATCAGCAATCAGCTCGCCAAGGCACCCAGTTCCTACCTGTCTTCCCCTCTTCCTGCCGCTGGGCTCAAGAGATCTCAAATCTCAAGAGTCACACAAGCGTGCCTTTAATACCGGCTGGGAGGATAACTCCGCCCCCACAGCCACTAGATCTAATCAAGCCAAAGACCACACCTTTAATCCCAGCTGGGGGGATAACTCCAACCTCACAGCCACAAAGGCCAATCAAACCAAAGACAGCAGGACCAAACGATCAGCAATCAGCTCGCCAAGGCACCCAGTTCCTACCTGTCTTCCCCTCTTCCTGCCGCTGGGCTCAAGAGATCTCAAATCTCAAGAGTCACACAAGCGTGCCTTTAATACCGGCTGGGAGGATAACTCCGCCCCCACAGCCACTAGATCTAATCAAGCCAAAGACCACACCTTTAATCCCAGCTGGGGGGATAACTCCAACCTCACAGCCACAAAGGCCAATCAAACCAAAGACAGCAGGACCAAACGATCAGCAATCAGCTCGCCAAGGCACCCAGTTCCTACCTGTCTTCCCCTCTTCCTGCCGCTGGGCTCAAGAGATCTCAAATCTCAAGAGTCACACAAGCGTGCCTTTAATACCGGCTGGGAGGATAACTCCGCCCCCACAGCCACTAGATCTAATCAAGCCAAAGACCACACCTTTAATCCCAGCTGGGGGGATAACTCCAACCTCACAGCCACAAAGGCCAATCAAACCAAAGACAGCAGGACCAAACGATCAGCAATCAGCTCGCCAAGGCACCCAGTTCCTACCTATCTTCCCCTCTTCCTGCCGCTGGGCTCAGGAGATCTCCAACTTAATAGTTTTTAGAAAGAGCCACACAATACATGATTTATCTTTGATAGCAATGTGCACATTATAGTTCTGTCCATAGCAATAAGGACCACTCCATTAACATTTGACATCAGTCTTGGGAGAGAACTTGTAAGTCATTCTACCCATAAAAAAGACATCGAGTCACGTGAGCCTTTGGAACAGCCATCACCATGAATCACAACAAAATGATCATGAATAGTAGTTTCCTATTCACCTCTGTGGAGGGTTATACTCTTTAACTTTGTTCCATTTATGTAACATCAACAAATATACCAGTTAATGAAATTGTATCTTTACCTCTCAGTAGCTTTCGGTGATAAATTAAATTATTCTCATTGCAAATTTATCTACTCAGTGATTCATGAAACTCACATAGGGAGAGGGGCAACTACACAGAAATAAATCACAGAGATATGTGTTACATAACAAAGCAGCATGACATCCTGGGGCTTGAGCATAGCTGATTTGTTTAGGGAGTCAGAGAAGTCCTTGCAGGGACAGTCAATTAGCAGGTGGGTGAGAACATAGTGCTGTGAACTGGGAGATTGTGCCATGCTGAAACAGAAGATGATCCAGGCCAATTTCATTCATTTTGTGGTTTGTATAGTCTCTTTGTATGTGTGCATGTATGTTGCATGTATATGACTATGTGTGTGTGTATGTGTATGCATGTGCATGTGTGTATGTGTGTGTGTGTGTATGTAGGCCAGAGCAAGACTTCAGGTGTCTTCCTCTTTTGCTCTCCACCTTATGGCTTTGAGACAGGGTCTCTCACTAACTGGAAGCCTGTTGGGATCTGCCCCATAATGGTGGAGTTAGAGGCATGTGCAGGCACGACTGTTTTTTTTAACTCAGGTCCTCATGCTTCTAGAGCAAATTCTCTTACCACAGAGCAATCTCCTCATACCCTTGTATAGTTGCTTGATGGAAGAATGGCTTAGCTAAACATTTTGGAGCTTAAAAATCTATTGTTTTTCTTTATGGTATTCCAACAGGGCTTTTGTGATCGGAACATGACTTCCTCCTAAAAGCACAAAATTAAGACTCAGGTATGCTGATGCTCAGAATAGCACAGATGTGAAAAGGTACTTGGGATATTTTGAGTATTTAATGAACTTAAGAATGGAGCTTGGCCGGGCGAGGTGGCGTGTGCCTTTAATCCTAGCACTTGGGAGGCAGAGGCTGGTGGATCTCTGTGAGTTCAAGGCCAGCCTGGTCTACAGAGCGAGCTCCAGGCCAGCTGGGACTAAAGGGAGACCCTGTCTCAAAAATACCAAAAAAAAAAAAAAAAAGA
>VZQC01012778.1:501033-532527 GCA_009823505.1 Rhizomys pruinosus
AAAAAAAAAAAAAAAAAAAAAAAAAAATGGAGCTAGTAACCATATAGTCATGCATCTGCTAGAGTTTTGGCAGGATTCAAACTTATGCTTGCTATGAAGATACCATGCAGACAAACCAGGGTCTTCTTGGCTGGTGCTGCCTATAAAAGTAAAGTCTAGGGGGCTGGAGGGATGGCACAGAGGTTGAGGGCACTTGCTGCTCTTCCAGAGGACCCAAGTTCACTTCCCAGCACCCATGTTGGGTGGCTCAAAACCACAAGTAGCTCCAGGATTCCGACACCTCTCTGGCTTCATGGACACATGCACATGCATGGCATACACACACACACATACACACACACACACACACACACACACACACACACAGAGATCAATGAATATTTGAAAAAGTGAAGCCTATTGGCCAAAAAATGTGGAAGATATAGCAGGAGCAGAGGGAGAAGAAAGAAGGAAATCTTCAGAAAGCTAGAAGTACAACAGCAGTAAGCATAACAGACAGGACATGAAGGAACAGGTAAGCGAAAATGTTGGCTCTAAGGCAAGATAAGAATAGCTCTAAACAAGGGGGAGTGTCTTAGTCTGTTTTATTATATGTTACTATAACAAGATAACAGGCACTAGGTAAGATATAATGAAAAAAGTTTCTTTGACTCATGATTCTAGTGACTGGGAGACTCCACCAGCATGGAATTGGCACTTAGTGAAGATCCCCTGACTGAGTGCCAGTATAGTGGATGGCATCTGCTGGTAGGATTGTGTGTGAAAGTGGTCACAAGGCAGGGGAGGGAACAAGAAGACCAGGGAGGACCAGGCTTATTCTTTTATAAAAACCCACTCCCTCAGAAACTACTCCTGTGAGAATTAACTCACCCCAAGATCAGCACAAATTCCTTCTTTGGGATAGTCATGGCCCATTAACCTCCCAGGAGGCCCAGCTTCTTAAATGTCCCTCCACCTTTCAGTATTGTCCTACTGCTTCCAGGGTGTGAACTTCTGGGGGAAACAAACAATATCCAAACCACAGCAAGGAGTGGTTAGATGCTTGTACCCTAAAAAAAAATTTTTTTTTGAGACTGGGTCTCATTCATGTTTCCCAGGTTGGTCTTGACCTTGAACTTCTGATCTTCTTGCTTCCAAATTTCATATGCTAGGATTATAGGCATGTGTCACTACGTGTGTTTACCTTCAGTAGTTTTATAAGGTATCATTGTGCAAATTTAAACGTACATGTTGGCTTCCTTGAGAGGAGGGACATCCACGGAAAAAAAACACAAGAATACTTTTTAACAGTATATATATGGCTTAGTGCTAGACTGTATCTTGCTAAAGGCATGCAGGCACACACACACACACACACACACACACACACACACACTGTTCAGCAGTAAGGGTCAAAAATTAACATGTAAGGGTTGGAGGTATAGCTCAGCTGGTAGAGTGCTTGCTTAGCATGCTTGAAGCCCTGGGTTCAGACTTTAGCTAGCGTGGGGCCTGGTGCATGCCTATAATCGTAAAATTTGGGAGGTAGAAGCAGAAGGTTGGGAGTTCAAGGTCATTCTAGGTTATATAAGGAGTTTGAGGCCACCCTGGGTTACATGAGACCCTGTAACAAAAATAATAACCCAAAACACCAAAACAAAGCAAACAAAAAATAATTGAGGTATGAAAGATCAGTGAGATTCTCTGTTAGAGTAACAGACTCTATATAGTGGTGCATTCAGAAGAAACTAAATCACTATAAATATTTCCATATCTGAAGACAACTATATAAAATTCTGGTTTAATATTAATTCACAATGTGAGTTGTTTCTTTCTCTCTCTCTCTCTCTCTCTCTCTCTCTCTCTCTCTCTCTTGAGATGGAGCATTACTATGTAGCCTTGGCTGGCTCAGTACTCTCTGTGTAGCACAGGCTGGCCTTGAACTAGCTTGATCCTCCTGCATCAGTGAGGGGATTACAAGCCTATGCTACCACACTCAGTAGTGTGTGTGTGTGTGTGTGTGTGTGTGTGTGTGTGTGTGTGCGTGTGTGTTCAGAAAATGCTGCTCTCTGAGCCTTTTGAAAAGTGCTGTTGATATTTCCAAGCAAGACTTGGCATTAAAAGCATCATTATGCCTGCTAAGAAAAGGTCAGCAAACTGAGAAACTGCATCAGAAGTTGCTGGATTTTTCAATGAACTAAATTCTGAACAAATTTATTCCCTGGACCATTTTAGCAAGTTGATGTAACTAGGTTATTTTAGCCAGGAAGCTCCTCCATTGCTGTAGCAGGTGCCTGTTAATTAGGTGTGCAAACGCTTAAGAAAAGTAAGCAGGCTGATTTACTCTCACCTCCCCCAAGTTATACTGCAATCATTTAGAAAATGCTATTTTCGAGCCAGGCCTGGTGTCCCACGCCTTTAATCCTAGCACTTGGGAGGCAGAGGCAGGCAGATCTCTGTGAGTTCAAGGCCAGCCTGGTCTACAGAGTGAGTTCCAGGCCAGCTGGGGCTACAGGGAGACCCTGTCTCAAAAAGACCAAAAAAAAAAAAAAGTAAAAGAAAAGAAAAGAAAAGAAATGAAAAAAAGAAAGAAGATGCCTAATTTTTCAAAAGATTTCAAACTGTCATACGAGTTCCTCATTGTTTATTTAGAAAACACTATCTTATTAATAGACAAGGCTTTCCCCCACTGATTTTTATCAACTTCTGATATCATTAATTGAGGACTATTCTAGAAGCACAATCTAAATTATTATTAGATAATTACAGAGCTTGCTCCCAAAGGACTAGGTAGTGTCTCTCTCTCTTCCACTCATATTTTATTTTCTACTTAATATATAATATATATTTATATATTATATATTTTTTTTTGTTGTTGTTGTTGTTGTTGTTGTCTTTTCGAGACAGGGTCTCCCTGTAGCTTCAGCTGTCCTGGAACTCACTCTGTAGACCAGGCTGACCTTGAACTCACAAAGATCCACCTGCCTCTCCCTCCCAAGTGCTAGGATTAAAGGCGTGCGCCACCACGCCCGGCTCTACTTAATATTTTTTTTCTTTATGTGTATGAATGTACTGTCTGCATGCAGGTTTGTGCACCTGTGTCGTGCAATACCTCAGAGGTCAGAAGAGGGTGTCAGATTCCCCTGGAACTGGAGTTCTCCTGGAATTGGAGTTTTAGACAGTTCTTGGCCGCCATGTGGGTGCTGGGGATCGAACCCAGGTCCTCTGCAAGAGTGGTCGGCGCTCTTATCCGCTAGGCCATCTCTCCAGCCCCTCTACTTAATATATTAAACAAAACAAAATATACAATATGTTAGGATGTTTTCAGTTCTGAAAGTTTTTTTTTTTTTGTCTTCTTGAGACAGGGAGACCCTGTAGCCCCAGCTGGCCTGGAACTCACTATGTAGATCAGGCTGGCCTTGAACTCCCAGAGATCTGCCTGCCTCTGTCTCCCAAGTGCTGGGATTAAAGTAAGTGCGTGTCACCATGCCCAGCATCCAAAAGTTTTTAAAGCCCCATCAATAATAGAATGTATCATGTGACAAGTCTCAAGGGTTGGTTAATCAGGTTGAAGCAGGTCATGAAGGATGCAGGTAACATCTATCCTTCTGCTTTATCTCTTGTGTTTCTCCAGCTAACTGCTCTTTCGGTTGGAAGATTCCAGTCAGTGGCACCTAAGAGCAGGACTTTCTCTCTCTCTCTTTCTGTGTGTGTGTGTGTGGTGTGTGTGTGTGTGTGTGTGTGTGTGTGTGTGTGTATGTGTGTGTTTGTGAGTGTGTGTGTCTGCATCTGTGTCTGTCTGTTGGTGAATAAGATTGTATTAAGAAAGTATGTAATCCGTTTCATCAGTTTCTTTTTGATGTTAAAAACAGCCTTTTCCGCTGGGTGTGGTGGTGCACAACTTTAATCCCAGCACTCAGAGGCAGAGGCAGGCAGATCTCTGAGTTCAAGGCCAGCCTGTCTACAGAGCGAGTTCCAAGCCAGCTGGGACTAAAGGGAGATCCTGTTTCAAAAATACCAAACAAAACAAAACAAAAAAACAACAATCCCAAAACTAACTAACTAACTAACTAACTAACTAGCTAGCTAGCTAGCTAACTAACTAACTAACTAACTAACTAACTAACTAACTAACTAACTAACTAACTAACTCAAAAAACCCCCCAGCCTTTTCCATCTGGGCTTGGTGGCATATCCCTGTAATCCAGCACTTACCTGGCTGAGCCAGGAGGGTTCCTATGAGTTCAAAGGCCAGTCAGGGCTATATAGCGAGACCCTGTCTGAATAAAGCAAATCGAACCAAATAAAATCCTTTCCAGTAGTATCTCAGCACACTGCTCTTTGTATTTTATTGACTAGAATTTGCATCTTAGGCCTATGCTGTTGCTAACCATTGACAAGGCGTTTAGCTCCACTGTTCAGCTCAGAGCAGGGTTTCTCAGCTTTCAGATTACTGGCTTTTTATGCGGGATATCTCTGCATAGTGGGGCCTGGAGAGTTTGATACAGGGTGTGTAGGAGTAGCCCTTGGTTTTCCCTCTGGGACACTAGCAGTGTCTTCTTTTAAGTGGTGACAACTGGAAATGTCTCTAGAAATGGCTGAGTCTTTTGGGAAGTGAGATCAATCCTCCCATAGAAATGATTGCTTAGACTGATCAGCATTCAGCCTGTGGTTTTAGCCCCACCTTCCCTGAAGCCCAGAGAAAATGAGGTCAGGATTCTAACAAGGACAAAAGTGGGGATTGGCTAACACAGGCTTCCATTTTCTTTCTTGCCATTTTTCTTTATTTATTATTATTTTTTATGTGTATGAATGTACTGTCTGCGTGTAGGTTGGTGCACCCGTGTTGTACAATGCCGTGGAGGTCAGAAGAGGGCGTTGGATTCCCCTGGAACTGGAGTTAAAGATGGTTCTCAGCTGCCATATGGGTACTGGGAATCTAACCTGGGTCCTCTGCAAGAGCAGTCCGTGCTCTTAACCTCTGAGCCATCTCTCTAGCCCCACCATTTTTCAATAAGGAGACTTATCAATATAGTTACTTGTCATTTTCTTGTTAAGGCTAGTTTCTACATAAGTCCCAAATGGCTAGTATAAATATTGTTGTGATCATTTGATAAAGTTAAAAATCTAATCAATTGTGACTGGTACCAAAGCACCAATATCATGTCTGCCTGGTTTGATGGTTTCTAGGGGATTCAGATATTTCTACGCTTGCTTATATTTTTCTAGAATGTCAGATTCCACCTTTATTCAGGTCTTCTTTCTAATGGACAAGACTCTCTGTTCTTGTTACTTTTATTAGTTATCCACTGGAATTAACATTCATGTCTTGGATTCAATCTTTTATATCTATATAAAATTTTTATTTATTTTCTTTTTTAAAAAATTTTATTTATTTCTGTATGTGTATGAATGTACTGTCTGCATGCAGATCTGTGCACCCGTGTCGTGCAATGCCGCAGAGGTCAGAAGAGGGTGTCGGATTCCCCTGGAACTGGAGTTCTCCTGGAATTGGGCTGGGGATTGAACCCGGGTCCTCTGCAAGAGCAGTCAGCGCTCTTAACTGCTAGGCCATCTCTCCAGCACGGGATTCAATCTTTTAATGGGAAAATGTGTGAATATTTTAATTAATTCAACAGCTATTTATTGGGTACCTGTAATTATGAAGGAAAATGACCAGGATAAATGAGTAGATCGGCTAGTTAGGGAAGGCCCTCTGAGGAAAGACATTTTAGCTGAGACAGGGAAAGGGGAGACTAGATGAGAAAGGACCATGTCTGACTGCTGTGGGTCACAGCAAAGAGTTCCAATGCTGAGAGTAGACTGAAGAATCACAGAGCTTGGAGACAGTGATGATGATATCAGTTAAGATGATGATTATATATGTGTGATGAGCTGCTTGATTTTCCTCTCTCTCTCTCTCTCTCTCTCTCTCTCTCTCTCTCTCTCTCTCTCTCTCTGTCTTAGACAGGGTCTCCCTATAGCTCCAGCTGGCTTGGAACTTGTTATGTAGACCAGGTTAGCCTGGATCGCATAGAGTTCTACCTGCCTCTGCCTCCCAAGTGCTGGGATTAAAGGCGTGTGCCACCACGCCCAGCTGCTCTCTACTTCCTGGTTTCCTTTCTTTCGAGGTGGGTTAAGTAAGTCTGGTAAGGATTAAGAGTTTGAGGAAGGAGCAGAAGATGAGATGGTATGTTACCTTTGGAGCTAGGAATATGATTATTAAATAGGAAGTAGTAGATTCTTTTTTTTTTAATTTATTATATTTTATATATATGAGTGTACTGTCTGCATGTAGGTTTATGCACCCATGTCGTGCAATGCCGTGGAGGTCAGAAGAGGACGTTGGATTCCACTGGAACTGGAGTTAAAGATGGTTCTTAGCCACCATGTGGGTGCTGGGAATCGAACCCGGGTCCTCTGCAAGAGCAGTCGGTGCTCTTAACCACTGAGCCAGCCCCAGTAGTAGATTCTTGGGGTTTGTTTTGTTTGTTGTTTTTCCTGAGCATAGAACAGTAGTGAAACAAAGCATATGTAATACAAAAACCATTGCTTTGGATGTGTATTACAATGTTTCCCTGGCTTGTTAAACAGTTCTAGTCATTGATAGAATAACCAAAATTGCTTATTATGTATTTAGACCTTTTCCACTGCTGGGCCACTTTGGCCTTGCTCCTCTTTCAGCCCTTATCAGTTTCTTTTTTTTTAATTTTTTTTTTTGTATGTATATTAATGTACTGTCTGCATGTAGGTTTGTGCACCCGTGTTGTGCAATGCCGCAGAGGTCAGAAGAGGGCGTCGGATTCCCCTGGAACTGGAGTTAAAGACAGTTCTCAGCTGCCATGTGGGTGCTGGGGATCGAACCTGGTTCCTCTGCAAGAGCAGTCAGCGCTCTTAACCACTAGGCCATCTCTCCAGCCCCTCTTATCAGTTTCATGGTGTCACTGTGTCCCCTCTGCCCCAGGAACACCTGCGCTCCTGAGAATACATCCCAGGGCCTACAGTGCTATGGACTGCATTGGCTCACTGGCCTTACTTCTTTGGGCTTATTCCTGTTTTATATTATTTTTTATGACAAGGGTGTCAGGTTTTTTAAATTTATTTTTTATGTGTATGAATGTACTGTCTGCATGTAGGTCTGTGCCCGAGTGCTAGGATTAAAGGCGAGTGCTACCACCCCACCCAAATGCAGTAGATATTATGAAGGGTATTAGTTGCATACCTTGCTGGCATGCAGTGATTCTTTAAGGGAGAGTCGAGGTTCTCTAGAAGTTTTCACTTTTTTTTTTTTTTTTTTTTTTTTTTTTTTTTTTTTTCTTGAGTTTTCGAGACAGGGTCTCCCTGTAGCCCCAGCTGTCCTGGAACTCACTCTGTAGACCAGGCTGGCCTTGAACTCACAAAGATCCGCCTGCCTCTGCCTCCCAAGTGCTAGGATTAAAGGCGTGCGCCACCACGCTCGGCAGTTTTCACATAATTTTATAGTGTCTCCCTTGTTTTACAAGTCCCTATAGAAAGGAGGCCACTGAGGCACAGAGGTAAAGAGACTGGTGGTGCGAGATCAGCAGCTTTGTTTGTAAAATGTGGGTCCTAGGGATTGAACTCCTGCTTGCCAAGCAAGCACTTTACCAACTGAGCTTCTTCCCCAGCCCTGCAATTTAGCTTTGTTGTTGTATGGTTTGGTTTTGCACTTTTTTTTTTTTTCCAGACAGGATCTGCTATTTAGCCCTGGCTGGCCTAGAACTTGCTTTGTAGACCAGGTTGGTCTTGAACTTACAGCAATCTTCTGGCTCACCCTCCCAAGTCCTGGAATTACTAATGTGCACCACAATGTCTGGTGTTTTACATAAAAAATTACATTGAAAAAGATTACATTTTGTGTGTGTGTGCGTACATGCATGTGTGTGTGTTTGTGGGCATACGTGCACCATGGTTGCACGTGGTGAAGGGAAACATGGGAGTCCGATCTCTTTTCACCTTGTGGCTCTGGGGATTGAACCCAGGCTGTCAGCCCATCTTCCCAGACCAATTTTACATTTTGATACTTAAAATTTCACATAGAAACATTTACAAAGTTTTTTTCCCTATATTGAGAGAAGGTTTTTCTATATCAGATAGGCTTGCTTTGTCCTCCTGTCTTGCTAAGAGTAGCTTTACATTAAAATAATTGGACAGAACTTTTAAAAAGTTCTTGTGTATGCCTCTGTGCATGCCCGAGTTCCTGCATGAGTCTATGTACACTATGTGCATGCAGGTGACACAGAAGTCAGGAGGCAGCATCGTATCCCCTGGAACTGGAGGTGTTTGTGAACTGCTTGATGTGGGTGCTGGGGACTGAACCAGGTCCACTGCATAAGCAGCAGCAGCTCTTACCCAGAGCCATCGCTCAAGTCCCCAAACTGCTTTCTTAAAGCGCTGGCTGAAATTAGAATTCCCTTGACTTTGGTGTTGGGATTTGAACCTAAGGTCTTTCACATTCTAACACATACTGGACCACTGAGCCTGGTCAGTATATCTAGGAACAGGAAATTAGTGCAATGAATTTCATGTCTATTGAGGAAGTTTTTCCTTATTTTAAAATTTTATGGATATGAGTGCATTACCTTCATGTATATAAGTGCACCTGTGTCATACAGTGTGTTCAGAGGCCAGAAGATGATATCTGATCCCCTGGAACTGAAGTTATGGACAGTTGTTGGTGCTGTGTGGGTATGGGGACTTGAACCCAGGTCCTCTGCAAGTGCAGTCGGTACTCTTAACCACTGAGCCATCTCTCCAGCCCTTTGAGATAATTTTTCTTGTGGCTGTTAGTAGTTATGATGTGTGGGGCCTCTGACTGCGGCTGAACAGGCTGAAGAGGCAAAGAGGCTACAGGCTGGGGTTACTCCAGGAACACCCCTGGGACCTGGTCAAAGGTTGCAAATCCATTTATTCTATCCAATAAGCAGCTATACACCAATCCTAGACCTGCACACCATCATGCATCATCCCAGCTTGTGGGCCATATTCTGAAGAGGGGGGTGCTGACAAGCAAGTAGACTAGTGACTTCTGAGCAAGTACTAGCAGAAAACAGGGCATGCCCTGCATCTTTTGCTCTGACTAGTGTGCTGAGCAGATTGGTAGCCAGCATACTCTCAAGATATGTCTGAGTCCAGGATTGCTGTCCCACAGTGATGCTTATGAACAAACAGAATTTTTTTTCAGACAAAATTTTAAAGTGTAAAAAATACATTCTAAAATTATGTGCACACCATGTTATGAATTAAGAAAACATGCATGGGGCAGAAGGTCTGAAAAAGAATGAAAAAAAATGCCCCCCCCAAAAGAATGCATCAAGTGATACATGTGGAGGCAAAGGATTTTTTTTTTATTTTGTGGTGGCTGGCTAGTTTATATACTGTTCAATGTGGTTAAAATTATTATACAATGAAAACAATGATAATTTTAAAGACTGATGAAAAGAGCTTGTTTACTGACTCTGATTTGAATATAAATATTAAAAGCACATTTTAAAAAATTCATTAACAAGCCTGTAGGCTTCTATAAACTAGCAGTTTGAGACTGTCAACTCCAAAGTTTATGTACTTTCTATAGGTATATTTTTGCCATAATTTGCATGAAAAGAATAACAGCTTAAGGGATTCTCCCAACGTGTTTTTATTATTGTTGTTTTGAAACAGGTACTTTTTTTTTTTATTTCTGTATGTGTATGAATGTACTGTATGAATGCAAGTTTGTGCACCCGTGTCGTGCAGTGCCGCAGAGGTCAGAGAGGGTGTCGGATTCCCCTGGAACTGGAGTTCTCCTGGAATTGGGTGCTGGGGATCGAACCCGGATCCTCTGTAAGAGCGGTCAGCGCTCTTAACCGCTAGGCCATCTCTCCAGCCCCCTGAAACAGGTACTTCTATATACTCGGATGGTCTGGAACTTGTTACACAGCTGAGGGTGACATTGAATTTCTGATGTTCATGCACCTTCCAAGTGCTGGGATTACAGGGGTGCTCCACCACACCCAGGGTATAGGATGCTGGGGATCCAACCCAAGGTTTAGTACATGATGAGCAAGCAAGCACTCTACCAACTGAGCTATGCCCCCAGCCTAGTTGTTCCTTTTAAAAATCAGCACTCATGGGCTGGAGAGATAGCCTAGCGGTTAAGAGCACCGACGCTCTTGCAGAGGACCCGGGTTCGATCCCCAGCACCCACATGGCGGCTGAGAACCGTCTATAACTCCAATTCCAGGAGAACTCCAGTTCCAGGGGAATCCGAGACCCTCTTCTGACCTCCGCGGCATTGCACGACACGGGTGCACAGACCTGCATGCAGACAATACATTCATACACATACAAAAAAAAAAAAATAATAATAATTAAAAAAAATAAAAATAAAAATAAAAATCAGCACTCAGAAACTCAGACTTCCAAGATAGTGGTAGAACCAAGATTGGGACCCAAAGTATGTTGGCTATCTAATGGCATCAAACATCATTTATGGCTTCTGGTCCACCGGCGAGCGTTAATGAACTTGTCTGGCCTGGAGGTGGTATTCTTTGCCCCAGGTCCCGCTGGAGCTCGCTCCCTGCACCACCTGGGGCCTCACAGGGTTTCTCTGGCTCCTTCCTGTTCTTCCCACTGAGCTCCCGGCTTCCAGCAGGGGGCGCTAGCGTGCGTAGGCTAGGCGGCCCCTCCCCCCGGGCAACCGTCGATTGGGCCGGCGCGTGACGTCACGGCGTTTTAGCCAAACAAATGGGTTTCGGGGCAAGCGTTGGGTTCCACCGCGCCGCGCTCGGCGCCCAGTCCGCCACAGCTGTAGGGAGCTAGCCAGGCCTGCCACTGTCTCCGCATCGGGCTGCCGCAGCCCCGGGCCAGGCACCGGCCGGGGCAGGAGCACAGGTGGGTCAGGGCGGGCGGCGCAGGGCGCGAGACCTGGAGGCCACAGTGGCCGCTCGGTTCCCTCCCCACACCAGGCTCGGGGCGGTGGGGGCGGGGGCCGCGGGGCGCTGAGACCCGCGCCCGCCCGCGCCTCCTCCCGGGCGCCCTCCGCGCGGCCCTGGCGCCGAGCACTCCGCGGGCCCCGAGGTCGTGCGTGCGGCCGTGCGTGGAGTTCTCGGTTCTCGAGGCCGGAGCGGCGGAGGCTAGGCCGTGAGCCAGCCGGGGTGCGCCCCTCGGCCGGCGGGCCAGCGTGTGCGGATCCGGGTGGGGATCGTGTCCACCAGCGCGCGGCCCTTCGCGATCCCAGGGCAGGTGAGCAGCGCTCTGCCTGCACCTTCCGCGGCCCGGGCCAGATCGAGGCCCCAGTGCTTCTCGGGCTGCTGGGCTGCCGCGGGTCGGCTGCAGTTGCGTACCAGTGGGCGATGAAGTCATAGTTCTGTGGCTCCTAGTGCCTGTGATGTCAGGGCTCTCCGTGAGAGGTCCGTGATGTCATAGTTAGGCCCCCCAAGCAGCGACCTTGGCGCGCGGAAAGGGCCCGGAGGACCCAGTGGAAGAAAAAGGAAGTTCAGTCTTCTATCAACGCCTGGAATCCTAGCAGATTTGAACCGAAAGTTGTTCGATCTTGGATTTTAATGTGATTGTCAGATGTTTAAACTTCATTTCAGAAAGCGGTGTTACTGCTGTTTGAAGATACTTGATTTAGAAATACCGAAATTAGAGATTTGGGGTGCGTGAGAGGTATTAGGATATTCAATGAAGTGCCTTTCAGGAAGCTGAACTCAGTTTGGTTTGTGATTGGAATTACTGGGCGGGGGGAAGGGAGGGCACAACTGGAGTGCAGCTAAGTTAGCTGTACTTTTTTGGTCGGAGATCTGCTCGTTAGCTTTTTGTTGTTTGTTCTTGTTGTTAGAGAATGACCACGGAGAGCATTTCGTAAACGAACTTTTTGACTTGTAAGGAAGCGGAAGCTTGAATGAATCCGGCACTATTCTTAATAATCATTTGAAGATTAAAATGATTCAGGTTGTCTTTGGGTCTCTGTCCTTCCCGTTTTACCGTGGATAATTGGATATTTTTCTATGGTTACAGCTCAGTAACAAGGCCTTTCCTTGCCCCCCCCCCCTTTTTTTTTAAACTAAGCCTGGGCTATAACTTAATATAATAACATATCTGAGGACTGCTTGTCCGGGCAGGTAACTAAAATTTTAAATTTTGTCGGTAGTGCTTGTGAAAGTACAAAAATTTTAACAGGTGATTTATGAAGGCTGTTTTCTTCCTGTTTTCAAAAGAGAGCAGAACCAGACAGAACCTTGTGTGCTGAACCCTTTTGCAGAAATTTCAGCTTATCAATTCTTGCATCATGTCTTAAAAAAAATTGGTAGCTCACTTGAAAACTGAAGTACAATTATAGGTAGGGTTTTTGGGAAGCTTGGGTAGGAACCCTCAATGCTTCCTTACTGACCTTGACCCGAAATAATAGTAAGCCACCCATACATACTTTTTGCTTTCCATTTGCTCTTTGAAGATTTTCATCTTTTTTTAATTAGTAATTTTGTTTTTGAGATGGTCTCACTCTGTATCCCTGGGTGGTTTGGTACTTGCTACGCAGCCCAAGATGGCCTTGAAGTCTCTGCAGTGGCTGCCTGAGTCTTTGGAGCACCAGGGTTACATGCGCCAGCACTCCTGGCTCCTTTAAGATATTTAATATCTCTCGACTTTGAATCAGTATGTCGATAGAAGTTAGTATTATGCCCATTATGCAGACAATGAAAGTGAAAATGATCTCTGTTCATATTGGATTTGGGTGTGTTTGTCCTAGGAATCAACTCAGGGTCTCCTGCATGAATCCTGCACTTCACACACTGAGCATATTATATTCCCAGCCCCTTACTGTTGATTTGACTAGAAGTTCCCAAGACAAGGCTTTCTGGTAAATCTTAGTTTGATTTTCATCACAACCTTGGGAATTCAGCAGCCATTGTGTGTACTATTGAAAAGAATTTTTCACTTTAAAGAAATTAGAAGCTGCATGGTGATAATGTCCAGTTAAGGGTTTTTATTTTTCTTCCTTTTTTCTTTTTTGGTCTTTTTGAGAAAGGGTCTCCCTTTAGTCCCAGTTATCCTGGAACTCACTATGTAGACCAGGCTGGCCCTGAACTCACGGAGATCCACCTGCCTCTGCCTCCTGAGTGCTGGGATTAAAGGCATGAGCCAGCATGCCCCGAGTCCAGTTAAGGCTTTTAAGGTAAAATGTGAGCCTTTGGAGCAGCAAAGACTGGTAGATACTAAATTAGCATGAAACTTCATTCGGAGGGGTGGCGGTTGGTCTTAATGTACCCACTACTTAAGGTGAAAGAATGGTCGCCGGGCGTGGTGGCGCACGCCTTTAATCCTAGCACTTGGGAGGCAGAGGCAGGCGGATCTCCATGAGTTCAAGGCCAGCCTGGTCTACAGAGTGAGCTCCTGGACAGCTGGGACTACAGGGCGACCTTGTCTCAAAAAGACAAAAAAAAAAAAAAAAAGATGAAAGAATGGTCCCACTATGGGGTGTGGTGGCCCGCATGCCTTTAGTCCCAGCAGGCAGATCTCCCAGTTCAAGGCCAGCCTGGTCTACATAGTGAGTTCCAGGACAGCTGGGACTAAAGGGAGACCCTGCCTCAAAAAAGACCAAAATTAATTAATTAATTAAAAATAAATGGTCCCAGGTGATAGATACTGAAGATGAAGGTGGTCCTAATGGTTTACCTGCAAGAGTCATTGAAATAGTTTGGAAGTCAATGTAAATGGAAAACTTGGAGTGGATGATAGCTGCTCCCTGACAGTTGGTATCCACCACCTCCCCCATCTTGCTTAGGGTTCTGGCTTTTATTTTTCCTTGTGGAAAAGAGTTAATAGGTAGAGAATAAATATCTTTGTGTGTTCTGAATAAGAAACAATGGCAGGTATTAAAAAAGCCAACTTAGATATATCATTGTATAACAAGCCATAACTCTTATGGAACATTTTTATAATCTGTATCTAGTTCTAGCACAATGTTTTTCACCCACGCTCTGCAGTTTTGGATCTAGGAGGCAGCTTTTACTTCTTAAATGGTTTTATGGAAATTTGAGATTGGGCTTATTTTAAGACATTTTTGTCATTTTATTCACTTATAGCATTTGAAGGGACTAAATTAACTTGTCATTAGTAATGTATCTTTTTGATGGATAAAGGCAAATATGATGATGAATGAGAGTGCTATAAGAAATTCTTTAGGAGTTGATTATTGGGTCAGTTATTTTGCCGAAATGCAGAATTTAAAATCTTACATTTTCTACTTTTTTTTTTTTTTTTTTGGTCTTTTTGAGACAGGGTCTCCTTATAGCCCCAGCTGGCCTGGAACTCACTCTGTAGACCAGGCTGGACTTGAACTCACAGAGATCCACCTGCCTCTGCCTCCCAAGTGCTAGCATTAAAGGCGTGCACCACCACCTTTCTAAACTTTGTTTCAACTTGTTTCATTTATCAGTTTTGAGATTCTAGACTTTACTCTTGTTGCATATTTGCTGGTAAGAGAACACACTTATCTTGAGAGATATCATTTAGTGCTGCTTTCCAAAATTTGCAGCTGTTTAGAACCAGATATGTGGAGAAGCAACTATGGTGTGATGAATGCCTTCCTTGTTATGTCATGTGTGACAAGCAGAATTCGGCAAGTACATAATCTGCACTTGTCCTTTGGAAGCCATAGCAGAAAAGAGCAGACCGGCTCCAAATGCATTTAGGTCATTTGGAAATGGAATTCCCGTCAATTCTATTTTATCTTCCCCAGTGCAGTTTATGTTGATGGAATTTTGAAGCTGATGGGCCTGTTATATTATCCAGCACAGCATTAATGATTAAAATGTAGATGATTCTCTGTGCTAGTTAAAATAACTCCACCTTTGATTTCCAACATCATCTTGTAGTTAGTTACTGCTTTACAGAAGACACTAGAGTTTACTATCATGGGTATTCAGCTTTAAAACCTAGCCTGTACATTTCCTATCCTAGTCACACTGTATGGGTAACTGAAACCAAGCCCACGTAAGTGGTTATGACATTGTGAGTGATGATTTTCTTTCATCCAGCACGCACTTAAAATTTTCTTTTTTTAAATTTTATGTATTTGTGTATTGTGCGCACACATGCAAGTACACTTGTGTTGTGAAATTCCTCCAGAGGATCCTCTGGAACTGGAGTTATGGATAGTTGTTAGCCGCCATGTGGGTGCTGGGATTTGAACCTGGGTCTTCTGCAAGAGTAGTCATTGCTCTTAACTGGTGAGCCATCTTTCCAACCCCGTCATCCACCATACACTTTTGAGCATGTTTTTGCCAGAGACTGTGCCATGTGATGAAATGCCCTCTATGAGAATCCTTCCTTGGTGTGTGCACGTGCATGCTCTTATGTGTGCATGTATGGGGGCCAGAGGTCAGTATCAGAATGGCTTAATGGTTTTTCCATCTTATTTTTTTTTTTTTTTTTTTTGTATTTTTGAGACAGGGTCTCCCTGTAGCTTCAGCTGTCCTGGAACTCACTCTGTAGACCAGGCTGAACTTGAACTCACAAAGATCTGCCTGCCTCTGCCTCCCAAGTGCTAGGATTAAAGGCATGTGCCACCACGCCTGGCTCCGTCTTAATTTTTGAGACAGTCTTACTGAACCTGAAGATCACCGCTTCAGCTAGAGTGTCTGGCTAGGAAGCCCATGAGCTCCACCTGTCTCCACCTCTCCCACTGCTAGGGTTGCAGACATGGGTTGCCATGCCTAGCTTTTACATGGGTTTTGAGGATCTGATCTCAGGTCCCCATGCTTGTGTAGCAAGTACTTTACTCATTTCTCACTGAGACATCTACCCAGCTCTCTTATCCTTGTTTTAACATTCACTTATAGAAGGCCTTGGGTTAGAATCAGACCAAGAGGATGACTCACTGATGGTATGCTAGACTGGCCAGATGTTTCATCCAGGTGTCAGTTTGAGATATTAGAAACTTAGGTAGAAAGAATAGGGAGTAGGTTATCTTGGCCTCAAAGAATTGTCTTAGAATGAATGGAGTTTAGTAAACTAACACTTTGAGGCAAGGAAAAGTGCCTAAGGCTAGAGCTAGTCTATGCTGTTTTAAACTAGAGCTAGAAAGAAGAGGGGGCATTAAATGTCTGTTGATCTGTCTGTCTTTCTCTTTTTCTTCTGTTGGCTTTTTTTTTTTTTTTATGTGTATGAATGTATTGTCTGCATGTAGGTCTGTGCACCTGTGTCGTGCAATGCTGCGGAGGTCAGAAGAGGGCGTCGGATTCCCCTGGAACTGGAGTTCTCCTGGAATTGGAGTTACAGACGTTTCTCAGCACCCTTTGTGGCCTTGAGAAATGCACGAGCCTCTCGTTGCCTTCAGTTTTAGTCTTTGCTTGCTTTTCCTAACAGTGAAAACATTAAAAAAATTTGGGGTGGGTGTCTTACAGACAGGTCTTCCTGTAGCCCCCAGCTGGCCTGGAACTCAATATGTAGACCGGCTGGGCTTGAAATCACAGAGATCCTCCTGCCTCTGCTGGGATTAAAGGCATGTGTCACCATGCCTGACTAAAATAATATTTATTACTTTTATGTGTATGAGTATGTTTATTTTATTTTTATTTCGATATGTGTATGAATGTACTGTCTGCATGCAGGTGTGTGCACCCGTGTCATGCAACGCTGCGGAGGTCAGAAGAGGGTGTTGGATTCCCCTGGAACTGGAGTTCTCCTGGAATTGGAGTTTCAGATGGTTCTCGGCTGCCATGTGGGTGCTGGGGATCGAACCCGGGTCGCCTGCAAGAGCGGTAGGAGCTCTCAACCGCTAGGCCATCTCTCCAGCCCCGAGTATGTTTATTTTATTTGCCTACATATATGTAAGTGTACCGGTGTCATGCAGTGCCTGTGGAAGTCAGATTTTATCAGCCAAATCTTATGTTTCTGTTGTATTTCACTGTAGGTATGCTTTACAATTGCATACTCTCGAATTCTTATCATTAACATTTTACTTGATTTATGGATCCAGTTTATACTAAAATGTGCAGATCTTATATGTATGTATACCATACCTTTAATTTGGACAAGTTCACACATCTTTGTAACTCATGTAAACCTCTCAAGATAACAGAACATTATCATCATCAAAAAACATTTTCAGTTTTATGGCTTTTTGATCTCCTGCCATATTCCATCTCTCATTTTCTTCAAAGGATCTGTTTTGTTAGTATATTTGGGCAGTATTATGCTGGGTGTCTAGAATAAACAAATGAACATTTAGAGGTATCATCTTTCAGAGGTGCTGGGAGTAGTCAGTGCCTTTATAAATGATGTTTCAGAGAACTCTTTGACCTTTTCATCTTGTGAAGAAGTAGCAAGAAGATACCTTCCATGAGAAATGACACTTAGTCTGCCACTACTTAGACCTTGAACTTCTAGCTCTAATTTCTGTTTATAAAGTAGCTAGTACACGGGTGTGGTAGCACTCACCTTTAATCCCGCACTTAGGAGGCAGAAGCAGGTGGATCTCATCTCTGTGAGATCCAGGCCAGCCTCATCTACATAGTGAGTTCCAGGCCACCTGTAGCCACAAGGAGACCCTGTCTCATTAAAAAAAAACCAAAAAACAAAAAACAAAAAAAAAAAACCCAAAACCTACAAAAATCAGTGTATTTTGTTTAAGCAGCCTTGATAAGTGAAGACAGACAGGTACCTAGAAGTAGGTAGTAGCTAAAAATGTGGAGATGGTGCTACAGTTACGTGATTGGTACAGGTTGGAAAAGTTTTGGAGTGGGTTGCTGTGAAAAGAATCTTATAAATTGTAGTGAGGTTCAGATGGAAATGAGGAACATGTTGAAAAGCAGAGGAAAGGCATTCTTTGTTTTTAAAGTGGTAAAGAACTTGACTTAATTGTGCCTGTGTCTTTGTGCTTTGTGGAAAAGTTTATGAGCAATAAAGTAGAATGTTTGACAGAAGAATACCTAAGCAAAGTGTTGAGGATTATTTTGACTACTTTTAGTAAAACAAGAGGTGACAAGTTATAATCAAAAGCGAAGGAAAACTTAGATTTATTAGAAAGATTTCAGACTAATGTTACAAAGAATGAAAAATTATGTTCAGTAGAGAGTGGGAGGGGGGTCGGAGAGTGCGAAGGGTTTGGCCAGGTGGACTTTGGATAAAGAGATTAGCCTAGATAGGTGGATGCCAGGTACTATTCCTGAAGACAGTAATTTTGAAGGTATGCCAGAGATCTTCAGAGCTGCTCTTCGCAGGCCCTGGATGCTACTGTCTCTGAGGCCGAATGACTTCAAGGTTCTGTTCCTCACATTCTAGTCTTATCTCTTTGACTACCCCAGGTGTGGTGTATGGCCACCTATCTGGAAGTCTTAAACTTTGGCAGAGTGCATAAACTGTGTGTGTGTGTGTGTGTGTGTGTGTGTGTGAGAGAGAGAGAGAGAGAGAGAGAGAGAGAGATCACATCAGGTCTTCAGTAGACAGAGAAGCCCTACTATGGAGATCCCGCACTAGAGCAAAGCACGGTTGAGGCCCTGGGGAGGATGGAACTTTCCCTAAAGGCTCCTGAAGAGCCTCCAGCTAGCAGCTCTAGCCGGATGAGAGCTGCATCACGGACTGTGTCCAGCAAAGACATGGGAGTGGCTGCTTGGATCCTTACGGGCCCAGTCTCCAACTCAGTTTTTCTGGAGGGCAGGAGATCAAGTCAGACTAGTCTGGAGCCTTAAGATTTAACATGTTTGCTGGGTTTTGAATATAGTGAGACCTGTCCTCGTCTTCATTTATCCCTTTTGGAATTGGAAGCACATGGCTTGTTTGGTTTTATAGGCTGGTGGCTAGAGGGCAGTTTGCTTCATGATGAATCATACCTTTGATTAGATGAAATTCTGGACTTCAGACTTTTGAGTTGTTGCTGGAATTAAGCTATTTGGTGCTGTTGCTCGGAAGGAATGAATGTGTTTTTCATGTGAGGAGGACATGACCCATGGAGGACTAGGGTGGAATGATTTGGTTTGTGAAAGTGCCCCTGTCCCCCTCCAGATTTGGATGTTGAAATCTCCAGCGAAGTACTTGTAAGAGATGTGACTAGATGAGCCCTCAGGGAGAAGAATAGTGCCCTTGTAGGAGAGTCCTGAAGGAGTCTTCTGATCCTTCTACCATTCAAGAACAAATTAAGAAGATGTCAGTCTTCTCCAGGGGCCTTCTCCAGGCCCCAAATTTGCCTTTGTATTGATTGTGGGTCTCCCAGCTTCCGAAACTGTGAGAAATGAATGTCTGTTCATAGATTGCCTAGTCTAAGCACTGTTAGATGAAGGTCTTTATTTAAGAATCCAGAGCACTTTTTAAAATGACTAATTGGAAGTTTTGATGTAAAAGAACATAGTAGGTGGGTGTTGGGATCAGGATTTGGAGGAAAGTCCGAGTATTTTGTAGCGACAATTTCTTGGGGAAAGAAGTAATGTGAAAAAGATTCTTTATCCTACTTATCATCTGAGGTACTCAGCTTGCTTGTTTTCTCCTCTCTTGTTTCTCGGCCTCTCTCTGTTTTTTTCATCTTGCTATGCTTTCCTTTCTTTTTTTTTTTTTTTTTTTCTTAGTATTTTTGAGGCAGGCTCTCCCTTTTAGTTCCAGCTGTCCTGGAGCTCGCTCTGTAGACCAGGCTGGCCTTGAATCCACAGAGATCTGTCTGCTTCTGCCTCCGAGTGCTGGGATTAAAGGCATGCACCACCATGCCCAGCACTAAAAATGGTTCTTAGCCCCCATGTGGGTGCTGGGAATCGAACCCAGGTCTTCTGAAAGAGCAGTCAGTGCTCTTAACTGCTGAGCCATCTCTCCAGCCCCGCCAAACTACCTTTAATGGAAGATTAACTTCTTTGAGAAAAAGGATCATGTTATTTCTTTTTGCCATCAAATGAAACCTTTGCCTTCTGTGTGATATGACTGGAATGAGTTTGCATATACTTTGTGAAAAATTGAACTAATTTTCCCAGACTGCCTTTTAAAATTTTGTTGCTTCTTAGCACTTGGGAGGCAGAGGCAGGCGGATCTTGTGAGTTCAAGGCCAGCCTGGTGTACAGAGTGAGTTCAGGACAGTTGGGGCTACAGGGAGACCCTGTCTCGAAAAGACAAAAAAAAAATTGTTGCTTCTCTCCAAAGCCATGGATTTTTCTGCTTTTCTGTGAGAGCCTAGTGAAATCACTGGCATCCTTTATCTGGAGATACCACTCAGTGGTTAACAGCACCGGCTGCTCTTGCAGAGGACCCAGGTTTAGATCCTAGCACCCAAATGGTGGCTAACAACTGTTTGTAACTCCAGCTTCAGGGGATGTGATGCCCTCTTCTGACCTCTGTGGGCATCGTACAATACAGGTGCACTTACATATCTGCAGGCAATACACTCATACACATAAAACAAAAGTAATGAAAGTTAAAAAAAAATGAAATGTTATGACAGAGGGCTGGATAGATGGCTCAGCAGTTAAGAACAATGACTGCTCTTGCAGAGGACCCAAGTTCCATTCCCAGCACCCACATGGCAGCTAACCTTCCTTAACTCCAGTTCCAGGGAATCTGGTATCTTCTTGTGACCTCTACAGGCATTACATAAAACAGGTGCACTATGCCAGCCGGGGTGATGCATGCCTTTAATCCCAGAACTCTGGAGGCATAGGCAGGCAGATCTGTGAGTTCAAGGCCAGCCTGGTCTACATAATGAGCTCCAGGCCAGCTGGGAGTAAAGGGATACCCTGTCTCAAAAAGAACAAAACAACAACAAAACCCAGGTTCACTTACATCCACACACATAAAATAAAAGTAATAAACTATTTTATTATTATTATTATTATTATTATTTTTGTTGTTGTTGTCTTTTTCAAGACAGGGTCTCCCTGTAGCCCCAGCTGTCCTGGAATTCGCTCTGTAGACCAGGCTGGCCTTGAACTCACAAAGATCCGCCTGCCTCTGCCTCCCAAGTGCTAGGATTAAAGGCATGTGCCACCACGCCCTGCTGATTTTATTATTATTTTTATTTATTGGTCTTTTTTGAGACATGGTCTTCCTTTAGCCCCAGCTGGCCTAGAACTCACTGTTTAGACCAGGCTGGTCTTGAACTCACAGAGGTCTACCTGCCTCTGCCTCCCGAGTGCTGGGATTAAAGGGGTACACCACCATACCCAGGTATAAATAAACATTTTATTTTTTTTTTTATAAATAAACATTTTAAATGTTATAATAGAAAACCAACTCCTTCACTGGCTGGCAATAGTGGGAAGTACTGAGGTGAAGCTTGAGCACTTGTGTGTCAGACCTCACTATTTGCTTCCTTCCTGATTTAATAGGCTCTTTTATGCTGTTTGTCCTTTTGTGGTCATAGTTGAAGTCCTGTGTCCTCATGCAGTGTCCAGAGGGGAAAGGGTTCTGCAGCAGATGTGGGAAGGGCTGTTATTTTGTTCCATAGATTCTTTAGGATGTGGAGCCCTGTTGGAGGAGGTGTCCCTGGGGGTGGCTGGAGGGTTTACAGCTTTGCTCCACTTTTCCTGTACCCCCTCTGCTTCTTGTGTGTGGATGACAGTGTAATCAGCCACCTTTCTGCTCCTGCATCTCTTCTTTCCTTGACTGTCACCATGCCTTTACCACCATGACAGAATCTATCTCTCTGGAATGGTAAGCCAAATAAACCTTAAGTTGTTTTGGTCAGAGTGTTTTATCATAGCAACAGAAAAATAACTAATATGCCACCTAAATAGCACTACTGGAGAGGAATGGATTCCTAAAATGCATGGCCAGTGGATGCTGGGTATCCATTATACTATCCCTTAGTCTGTCCTTTCTATTACTCCCTGTTTTAGTTACTTTTTTAAAAAAATTTTTATTTCTGTATGTGTGAGTGTACTGTCTGCATGCAAGTTTGTGCACCCGTGTCGTGCAATGCCGTGGAGGTCAGAAGAGGGTGTTGGATTCCCCTGGAACTGGAGTTCTCCTGGAATTGGAGTTTCAGACGGTTCTCGGCCGCCATGTGGGTGCTGAGGATCGAACCCGGGTCCTCTGTAAGAGCGGTTGGTGTTCTTAACTGCTAGGCCATCTCTCCAGCCCCTTAGTTACTTTTCTTTTGCTGTGATAAAATGCTCTGGCCAAGGGAACTTATAAAAGGAAGAGTTTATTTGAGCTTACGGCTCCAGGGGAATTAGAGTCTGTTGTGATGGTGAGGCCTGGTAGCAGGAGGTGTCAGAGTAGAAGCAGATGCTCGCATCTTCAAGCAGGCACACAAAGAAGAGAGTGACTGGAGATCCAGCAAGGCTGAAGAACTCTCTAAGCAAGTGATGTTTCCTCCAGCAAGGCCACACCTTCTAAGACCTCCCAAAACATTGTCACCAACTGGGGACAAAATGTTCAAATATTTGGAGCGTACTGGGGACATTCTCATTCAAACCACCATGGGAATTCTTCAGTTAGTCATTACATTTTAATAAATTTGTCTTTTCTTGTTTAATCTCTTCTAAAAAGCCTCTAGTTCATTGGATTGAAGAAAACTATTAAAATGTATATTTCATCCTTTTTTTTTTTTTTTTTTGGTCTTTTCGAGACAGGGTCTCCCTGTAGCCCCAGCTGTCCTGGAACTCACTCTGTAGACCAGGCTGGCCTTGAACTCACAAAGATCAGCCTGCCTCTGCCTCCCAAGGGCTAGGATTAAAGACGTGCGCCACCTTGCCCGGCATATTTCATCCTTTCATCATATACTTTATAAAATGTTAATAATGGGGATAGAGTGTCAGAGGAGTTGAGATAATTATACAGAGAAGTGCTGTCCAATAGAAGTACACTGTGACGGCTGGAGAGATGGCTCAGCAGTTAAAAGCACTGGCTGTTCTTGCAGAGGACTCTGGTTCCCAGCACCCACATGGCAGCTACTGTCCAGTCCTAGGGTATCCAAAACCATCTTCTGGCCTTTATGGGCATTGCACACATATGGCACACTTGCATACATGCAGGCAAGGCACTCATATGCTTAAAATAAGAAATACAGTGTGAGCCATACATGTAATTTAATTGAAATTTTCCTTTTTATTCTTTGAGACAGGGTCTTACTATGTAGTTCTGGTGGGGCTAGAACTCTAGGTAGACCAGTCTGGTCTTGAACTCACAGATCTGCCTGCCTCTGCCTTTCAAGTGCTGGTAGTAAAGTCATACTCTGTCATGTGTGGCTTAGAAAAAGAAAATTGCATATGGTTTTGGGTGTTGAACCCAGGGCCTTATACATACTAGGCTGGTAAGTAGTCTACCATTGAGCTATATCCCCAGCACAAATGAAAAGAGTTTCAATAGGGGCTGGCAAAACGGCTCAGTAGGTAAAGGTGCTTATCTCCTACTCTGTTGGCTAATTCAGAGATACATTTTTAACAGACAGATTCAATTGTAGGAGTTATTGTATTATTATTATTATTATTATTTTATTAGGATTAAACCCTTGTGTGGTAGGAAAGTGCTTTTTAAAAGTTAAAATAAGGGGCTGGAGAGATGGAGTGATGGTTAATCCTGGGTGTCAACTTGACTGGACTAAGGAGCAAATAAGAGAAAAAGGATCTTCGGATTGGACCACCTCAACCCGGATGGCCCACCCCAAATGTGGGTGTTACCTTCTGCTGGCAGGCAGTATAAAAGACCATGGCAGAGGGAGCTGGTCCCTTTTTTTTCTATGGCTTGCCTCTCTCTCACTGGTGAGTTTGTCTTGCTGCTGTGATCAACCCTTCAGATCCCAGCATGTACTGAGACCGGCAGATCTCCTGGAATCCACCCGGCCTTCAGCACCAGATTGGGACTACTGAGACATCCAGCCTTGCGGACTGACCTGCTGTGATCAACCCTTTGGATCCCGGCGTGTACTGAGACCGGCAGATCTCCTGGAATCCACCGGGCCTTCAGCATCAGATTGGGACTACTGAGTCATCCAGCCTTGCGGACTGAGCAGTTCCCTGGATTCTCTCGGCCTTTCCAGTGTGGTGCGGCTACTGTTGGACTCCTTGAACTCTGTCACGTGAGCAAATCAATAAATTGTATATAGCTATATATTCGTCCTGTTGCTTCAGTTTCTTTAGAGAACCCTGACTAATACAGATGGCCTAGTGGTTAAGAGCGCTGACTGCTCTTGCAGAGGACCCAGGTTCAATTCCCAGCACCCACATGGCGGCTGATAACTGTCTTTAACTCCAGTTCCAGGGGAATCCGACACCCTCTTCTGACCTCTGTGGCATTGCACTACACGGGTGCACAAACCTACCTGCAGACAGTACATTCATACACATACATAAAATAAAAATAAAATTATTAAAAAAAGTTAAAATAATTATGTTTGTAGAATTGTTTATTTGAAGCCATAAAGTCACTCTTGGAACTACAGAGGTAATTATTGATTAGCTGGAACTTCTGAAGATAAAATTGAGTTTGATAAGGATGTCTCAGAGGACCCATTTCCTACTGCTGGAGAACCAGAGGAGGCAGAGCAGCTTCCAAAGTAGGGCGGAAGATCTTGTTTCCGGTTCAGGCATCAGGCTTAGTCTTTGGAGATTTTCAGTACCTTCGCCCAGTCCCTTTGGCCAAAGGGAATGTTCTGTAGTTGAGTCTGTCACCTTTCCTAGATGAAGAGCTTTTCAGGATGCTACAAAGAGGACCAACAACATGTATCTGAAAAAGCCAAGTTCAAAGAGGGCCTGAGAACTTTAAGCCTTCTAAGGAATCATCTTTTCTTCTGACATTTTATTTATTTGATAGTGATTAGCTTGAAAAGCTGAAATACAACATTTTTAGTTTATAGTTTTTTTTTTGAGACAGGCTCCCTTGTACCCCCAGTTGGCCTGGAACTCTCTATGTAGACCAGGCTGCCCTGGAACTCAGAGATTGGCTTGTCTCTGCTTCCCAAGTGCTAGTTGAATTTTAAGTACTGTTTTTTTCCTGAGAAAAGTACAATATATTTTATTTATTATTTTAATTTTATTTTTATGTATATGAGTATTTTGTCTGCGTGTATGTTCAGTGTACTTGTGTCATACAGTGGCCATGGAGGTCAGAATAGTATGTCAGATCCCCTGGAACTGGAGTTAAAGGCAGTTGCTAACTGTCATGTGGGTGCTGGGAGCTGAATCTAGGTCCTCTGCAAGAGCAGCCAGTGTGCTGTTAACCACTGAGCCGTCTCTCCAGCTGCAAGTATGGCATATTTATATGCTAGGCATTAATGCCAAGTACATTAGTTAGCTTTGTTTGTTTGAGACAGGGTCTTTTCAAGACAGGGTCTCCCTGTAGCCCCAGCTGTCCTGGAACTCACCTGTAGACCAGGCTGGTCTTGAACTCACAAAGATCTGCCTGCTTCTGCCTCCCAAGTGCTAGGATTAAAGGCTTGCGCCACCATACCCGGCTAAGACAGGGTCTTTCTATGGAGTCCAGGCTGGCCTAAAACTTAAGTTCTTGCCTCTGTCCCCCCTAATACTCAGATTATAGGCATGCTCACCAGGCCTGACTAAATTCTGTCATCTTTTTTTCTTAGCACAGTTTCACAGATTTTTTTTTTTGTCTTTTCAAGACAGGATCCCCCTGTAGCTCCAGCTGTCCTGGAACTCACTCTGTAGACCAGGCTGGCCTTGAACTCACAGAGATCCGCCTGCCTCTGCCTCCCAAGTGCCACAGATTTTTTTTTTACATTCTTTGACAAAAGCCGTCTTTGAGAATTCTTGTGTGTTCTAGTCAGTACTATTTTCCTTTCTGTGTGACACACCTTTGGGTAATCATACATTGATTGTATAAATTATCAAAATTGTTAAAGGCAAAATAAATAACTTTACTGGAAGGTTCACTTTTTATTTTATTAGCTGGTGAATTGTATTTCCTCAAATTAAAATGGAGTTTTACATTGCATATATTTTATTTTTTTATTTTTATTTTTTGATCAAATAAATGTCCAGTCTATGTTGCTGTAGTTTCACCATTCACCCCAATCGCAGCCCTTACATTCTACCACGCCCCCTCTTCCGCAGATTGTTCCCTAGGCTTAGAAAAGGGGCATAGGTGGACGAGAAGCAAAATAGTCTACTTTCTCTGGAGATGTTGTTTTGGACTCTGATCAGTTCTGGCTGTTTCCTTTCAAGGGCTGATACATTGCATATATTTTAAAGTACTGTATAAAACACTTTTACCTTAAAATGCTCATTGAAGTTCAGGTATATAGCATATGCCTTTAATACGAGGTCTTATGAAGCAGAAGCAGGAGGATCTCTGAGTTAAGTCCAGCCTGGTCTACATAATGAGTTCCAGGCCAGCCTTGGTTGCACAGTGAAGCCCTGTCTTAAAAGAAAAAGGGAGTTGGGCATGGTGGCGCACATTTTTTTTTTTTTTTTTAATTTTAATTTTAATTTTTATTTATTTCTGTATGTGTATGAATGTACTGTCTGCATGCAGGTCTGTGCACCCGTGTCGTGCAATGCCGCGGAGGTCAGAAGAGGGTGTCGGATTCCCCTGGAACTGGAGTTCTCCTGGAATTGGAGTTTCAGACGGTTCTCGGCCGCCATGTGGGTGCTGGGGATCAAACCCGGGTCCTCTGTAAGAGCGGTCGGCGCTCCCAGCGCCGGTGACGCACATCTTTAATCCCAGCACTCGGAAGGCAGAACTAGGCAGATCTCTGTGAGTTCAAGGCCAGCCTGGTCTATGTAGAGAGTTCCAGGCCAGCTGGGACTAAAGGGAGACCGAGACACTCTTTTGACCTCCACGGCATTGCATGACATGGGTGCACAGACCTGCATGCAGACAGTACATTCATACACATACAAAAATAAATAAAATAAATAAAAGACTAAAAAAAATAAAAAAAGAAAAGAAAAAGGGAGAGGGGGTGGTGGCTTAGAACTTAAAAAGAGAAAAGTAATTTAATGGTCTTGAAATTTAAGTGAAAACTTAAATTGATACTGTTTGTGAATCTAAATTGCAAGATGAATTGTTTTTAAATTTTTTTGTTATCTGATTTAAAGACTTTGTATTATGAATGAGCTCAATTAAGATGTTGTATGTTACCAGAAACTTTTTTTTTTTTTGGTCTTTTTGAGACAGGGTCTCCCTGTAACCCCAGCTGGCCTGGAACTCCCTGTGTAGACCAGACTGGTCTTGAACTCAGTGATCCGCCTGCCTCTGCCTAGGATCGCCAAAATCATCTTGATTCTTACTATAGTTGTCTTGTTTTAGAAATCTTTACCTTGCCTATGTTACTTAAAGTTGATTTATTATTTGTGTGTGGTATATACATGTGTGGACATGTGGACATGTATGTGGCTGAATGCACATGTGGAGGCTAGAGATTGATCATTCTCCACCCTATTTTGGAGACAAAGT
Source organism: Rhizomys pruinosus (assembly GCA_009823505.1). NCBI lineage: Eukaryota > Metazoa > Chordata > Mammalia > Rodentia > Spalacidae > Rhizomys > Rhizomys pruinosus. Next base: position 528,343 of record VZQC01012778.1, read on the forward strand.
CTCTCCTGAACTGTTGAGTGAGGAGCTCTCAAGCACTTCCTTCTTACCTCTGCCTCCCAGGTAGGTGCTGGGATCATAGGCATGGTCCAAAATGTCCTGCTTTTAACACACACGCTAGAGATCCAGCAAGCACTTTACTCTGCCAAGCCATTTTCCCAGCCCTTGACTGAATTTTAATTGTCCTATCTTGAAAATGTAGAGAATGAAGAGTTAGAAAGCTTAAGGACTTACCCCCCACCCATCTATGCCACCACAACTTCCTTGAAGAGACATAGAAAGGGGAGCAGGCATTTCTGAAGGGTAAAATTAGCCTGGCATGGTGGACCATGCTTATAATCCTAGCATTCCAAAGCTTGAGGCTAGAGGATTTTGAGTTCAAGGCCGGCCTGGACTGCAAGGCAAGATTCTACTAAAAAAAAAATTTAATCCCAGCACTCGGGAGGCAGAGGCAAGTAGATCTCTGTGAGTTTAAGGCCAGGCTTGTCTACATAGTGAGTTCCAGGACAGCTGGGGCTACAGGGGGACCCTGTCTCAAAAAGATTAAAAAAAAAAAAAAGAAATTAGATTACTTAAAGTGTTAGTCTTTAACTGGCAAGATGGCTCATGGGTGCCTACTTTGAAGCCTGATAACCTGAGTTCAGCCCCAGAACCTACAGATGGAAAGAGGACTGACTCTACAAGTTTGTCTTCTAACTCAGTGTGCATACCATTAGCAAGCACACATAACAAAACTGTAATAAAAAACATAGTCTTAAGCCAGGCGTGGTGGTGCACGCCTTTAATCCTAGCACTTGGGAGGCAGAGGCAGGTGGATCTTTGTGAGTTCAAGGCCAGCCTGGTCTACAGAGCGAGTTCCAGGACATCTGGGGCTACAGGGAGACCCTGTCCCGAAAAGACAAAAAAAAAAGTCTTAATTTAATAAAGATCCTTTCATGAGTCCTGAATGTTTTGTAGCATTCCTTTAACTGGGTATTTATTGAACTAAAGCTTTTTTTAAAAAAATTATTTATTTATTACTTTTTATGTGTATGAGTGTACTGTCTGCATATAGGTTGGTGCACCCGTGTCGTGCAATGCTGTGGAGGTCAGAAGAGGGTGTTGGATTCCCCTGGAACTGGAGTTAAAGATGATTCTCAGGCACCATATGAGTGCTGGGAATCGAACTCGGGTCCTCTGCAAGAGCATTTGATGCTCTTAACCACTGAGCCATCTCTCCAGCCCCTGAACTAAAGCTGTTGAATCCTTATGTTTAATGGCTTTGACTTTATTTCATTCATTCATTAATTCATTCATTCATTCATTCATTTATGACAAAGTCACAGTAACCTGGCTGACCTGGAACTCATTATGTAGCTCAGGGTTGAACTTGAAGTAATCTTCTTGCCTCAGCCTTCTCAGTATTGGGATGACAGTATACCATGCTTGGCTAATGGCTTTCGTTTCTTGGATGTAGTTAATAATCCAGTGGAAATTATTGTAAAAAGGCTTAAACTTTTGGAATCCTGAAAAGTCCAAATTGGTAACTTAAGAAAAACTAAAATAGGGGCTGGAGAGATGGCCTAGCGGTTAAGAGCGCTGACTACTCTTGAAGAGGACCTGGGTTCGATCCCCACACCCACATGGCGGCTAAGAACCGTCTGTAACTCCAATTCCAGGAGAACTCCAGTTCCAGGGGAATCCGACATCCTCTTCTGACCTCTGCGGCATTGCACGACACGGGTGCACAGACCTACACGCAGACAGTACATTCATACTAATAAATAAATAAATAAAATTAAAAAAAAAAAAAGAAAAACTAAAATAGCCGGGTGTGGTGGCGCACGTCTTGTCTTTAGTCCTAGCACTCGGGAGGCAGAGGCAGGCGGATCTTTGTGAGTTCAAGATCAGCCTGGTCTACAGAGTGAGTTCCAGGTCAGCTGGGGCTACAGGGAAACCCTGTCTTAAAAAGACTAAAAAAAAAATGAAAAATTAAAATAAAATTTCTTCTTCACAATTAAAACAAAAAAAACAGAGTAGCTTTTCATTTGTGTGCAAAGCATGTTAACCATAAGGGTTTATTAAAGTCACAGTGTGATCATTCTTTTTTTTTTAATTAAAAAGTTCTTAAATCTTATTTTATTTATTTTTTTAAGTGTATGAATGTACTGTCTGCATGTAGGTTGGTGCACCTGTGTCATGCAATGCCGCGGAGGTCAGAAGAGGGCATCGGATTCCCCTGGAACTGGAGTTAAAGATGGTTCTCAGCCGCCATGTGGGTGCTGGGCATCTAACCTGGGTCCTCTGCAAGAGCAGTCAGTGCTCTTAACCGCTGAGCCATCTCTCTAACCCCACCATTTTTCAATAAGGAGACTTATCAGTATAGTTACTTGTCATTTTCTTGTTAAGGCTAGTTTCTACATAAGTCCCAAATGGCTAGTATAAATATTCTTGTGATCATTTGATAAAGTAAAAAAATCTAATCAATTGTGACTGGTACCAAAGCACCAATATCATGTCTGCCTGGTTTGCTGGTTTCTAGGGGATTCAGATATTTCTACTCTTGCTTATATTTTTCTAGAATGTACTGTCTGCATGTAGGTTGGTGCACCGTGTCGTGCAATGCCAAGGAGATCAGAAGAGGGTGTCAGAGGAACTAGAGTTAAAGACAGTTCTCAGCCGCCATGTGGGTGCTGGGGATTGAACCCGGGTCCTCTGCAAGAGCCGTGAGTGCTCTTAACCACTAGGCCATCTCTCCAGCCCTAGTGTGATCATTCTTAAGATTCAACATGGACTCAATTTAATGTTCTTAGTTTTGTTTCCCTATCAGAGAAACCATCTTAAGCCTTCATTGATGTAATTGCTCAGATTTCTTGAAGAAAATTTCCATTTGTGTTGTGTGGTTATTAACATAGACAGATAATCTCATTCAGAGAAATGTAGCTTAATTTTATTTGCTCGACATTTCTTTTTTGTTCATTGTCCTCGCCAAGTGTTAATTGTGTGCATGCTTTGTCTCTCCTATACTTGAATATCCCTTTATTCTGTGTTGCTGAAATTCTATTTTATAGAGTAACACTGTGTTGGAAAGTACAGCCTTGTTTTTAAGAGCATTTACTTTGAAAAGGTTATTGATGCTTATCTGTGCCAATGTGCATTCCAGGGGACCTTTCCAATATTTTCAATTCTTTCATCATTTCCATAATATCTAGCGATTCTTAGGATAATTAGTTCCATGCAGGATCATTTTTAAATTATGGCTTTTAGGGCCTGGTGTGGTAGCATATGCCTCTTATCCCAGCAGTTGAGCAAGAGGCAGGGAGATTTCTGTGAGATAGAGGCCAAGCCTAGTCTACTAGGGCTACAGAGAGACTGTATCTCAACAGCAAAAATGATAGATTTTAAAAAATGCTTGTTTTTTTTTTTAATTTTTGTGTTTTAAATTTTTTTATTTTTTTTTATTTTTGTATGTGTATGAATGTACTGTCTGCATGTAGGTTTGTGCACCCGTGTCATGCAGTGCCGCAGAGGTCAGAAGAGGGTGTTGGATTCCCCTGGAACTGGAGCTAAAGACAGTTCTCAGCCGCCATGTGGGTGCTGGGGATTGAACCCAGGTCCTCTGCAAGAGCAGTCCATCTCTTAACTGCTAGGCCATCTCTCCAGCCCCAAAATGCTTGGTTTTTGACTCAGTAATGTGATCAAATGGTTCAAAATGCTAAAGGTGCAGTTTCCTTCTCTTCTCTGTGTACTCATCACTGTCTTTAGAAACAGTGGGGTGAGCTGGGCATGGTGGCGCCTGCCTTTGAGCCCAGCACTCAGGAGGCAGAGGTAGGCGGATCTTTATGAGTTCAAGGCCAGCCTGGTCTAGCTAGAAAGCCTAAACAGTGGGTTAAATAAAAACATTTCTGATGGAAAAGTTAGGTAAGTACTTAGAGTTGGTATAGCATTTATAACGTTGCTTCTTTTTTGCACTCTTAAAATTAAGGTGTCATTAACACAGTGGAATGGACAGATATCATATGGATGGTTCAGGGAGATTTTTTGGTAGTTGTAACAAGTACTACAATTAAGAGTGGCGCACGCCTTTAATCCTAGCACTCGGGAGGCAGAGGCAGGCGGATCTTTGTGAGTTCAAGGCCAGTCTGGTCTACAGAGTGAGTTCCAGGACAGCTGGGGCTACAGAGAGACCCTGTCTCAGACCAAAAAAAA
>VZQC01012778.1:532995-608211 GCA_009823505.1 Rhizomys pruinosus
AAAAATAAATAAAAAAAAAAAAAAAAAAAAAAAGAAAAGACAAAAAATTAAATAAAATAAAAGAGAGAAGTCCTTCACCTGTCCGTCTGTTCTCCCCCTGCCTTCACTTTTCTGATTTGCAGGGGCTTTCTCTTCTAGTGTTGTCTGAGCCTTCAGTGACCTAGCTGGTCTTGAGCTAATGGACACATTCCATTCCAGGGAAGAAGGTGTAAGAAAGATTACATGCTGACCTTTTTTGTTATTTTGATTTGTTTTTAAATTTTATTTATTTTTAAGGATTCACAGTATAAGAGTACAGTTGTTTTCAGATCACATTGACGTTGTTCAGTTTGCCATACAATTAGGTAATTGGTGCTAGCATCCACAGATGAAAGAAAGATACAGGATCCCTGTAACCCAAGCTGTCTGGTACTCCCTGTATAGATGAGGCCAATTTGATCTCATGCAGATCTGTCTGCCTCTGCCACCATGCTCAACTACATCCTGACCTTTTAAAAGGAAGATTTCTAGAAGCTGCCTCTTCATTGCACTTGCAGTTAGTTTTGTTAGCAACAATTTTTTTTTTTTAATTTTTAATTTTTGGTCTTTTCGAAACAGGGTCTCCCTGTTGCCCCAGCTGTCCTGGAACTTGCTCTGTAGACCAGGCCTGCCTCTGCCTCCCAAGTGCTAGGATTAAAGGCGTGCGCCACCACGCCCGGCCCAGCAACAAATTTTTGTTATGGCCACATCTGAGTGAAAGAGAATGCCTGGAAGTACAGTCTACCATGTTTCTCTATTACACAGAATGCTACAGCCAGGAGCCTTGTTTCTGTGTTTTGTGGGATAAATTCCTGCAAATAGAATTCCTTGGTCAGAGCATTGACAGTTGGAGAGTACACCTGTTTTCACATCCTTGGTCAGAGCACTGACAGTTGGAGAGTACACCTGTTTTCACATCCTGGTCAGAGCATTGACAGTTGGAGAGTACACCTATTTTCACATCCTTGGTCAGAGCATTGACGGTTGGAGAGTACACCTGTTTTCACATCCTTGGTCAGAGCACTGAGTTGGAGAGTACACCTGTTTTCACATCCTTGGTCAGAGCACCAACAGTTGGAGAGTACACCTGTTTTCACATCCTTGGTCAGAGCACTGACAGTTGGAGAGTACACCTGTTTTCACATCCTTGGTGAGAGCATTGACGGAGAGTACACCTGTTTTCACATCCTTGGTCAGAGCACTGACAGTTGGGGAGTACACCTGTTTTCACATCCTTGGTCAGAGCACTGACAGTTGGAGAGTACGCCTGTTTTCACATCCTTGGTCAGAGCATTGACAGTTGGAGAGTACACCTGTTTTCACATCCTTGGTCAGAGCACTGACAGTTGGAGAGTACACCTGTTTTCACATCCTTGGTCAGAGCATTGACGGTTGGAGAGTACACCTATTTTCACATCCTTAGTCAGAGCACTGACAGTTGGAGAGTACACCTGTTTACACATCCTTGGTCAGAGCACTGACAGTTGGAGAGTACGCCTGTTTACACATCCTTGGTCAGAGCACTGACAGTTGGAGCACCTGTTTTCACATCCTTGGTCAGAGCATTGACAGTTGGAGAGTACACCTGTTTACACATCCTTGGTCAGAGCACTGACAGTTGGAGAGTACACCTGTTTTCACATCCTTGGTCAGAGCACTGACAGTTGGAGAGTACACCTGTTTACACATCCTTGGTCAGAGCACTGACAGTTGGAGCACCTGTTTTCACATCCTTGCTGTCCTAGTTCTTTTTTTTGTTTTGTTTTGTTTTTTTATTTGTTTTTTTGAGACAGGTGTGCCTGTAAGCCCCAGCTAGCCTGGAACTTACTATGTAAACCAGCAGGCTGGCCTTGAACACACAGAGATCTGCCTGCCTCTGCCTCTGCCTGAGCTCCCACCTTCCAAGTGCTAGGATTGAAGGCATGCCCCACCATACCTGGCTTGCTGTACTAGTTCTTTTTGTTTTGTTTTGTTTTTTGCTAATTAGATAGTTTTTTTGTTTTTTTTTTAAAGATAGAATAGCTGTAATTTCCTGAGAGGGAAGGTGGAGAAAGTGATTTTCCCCACTGCCCTAGTGCACTGATGGTACCTTGGAAACATAGACCATATAGTCCCCTAACCTCATGCTCAGTGCAGTGATGTGCATGAAACGCAACCTTAACCAACCTTAACAGGAAACTGATGGTGTAGAAGGAGAAAGACTAACTCAAGTACTTCACAGTGAACTGACAGGAATTGTTACCGTAATTGAAAAGTAGAAACTGTGTGTTTGTGTGCCTGTAGTCCCAGCTATTTGGGGGTTGAGGTGTGATCACTCAACTTTAGGAGTTTAAGACCCTCTGCCAAAACCAGAAACTAAATTAGAACATACAGTTGATTCAGCATTATTTTTTCTTTTTTTCTTGTTTTCTTCCATGTACATTTACTTTTTAAAGATTTATTTTAGGGCTGGAGAGATGGCATAGCAGTTAAGAGCGCCGGACTGTTCTTGCAGAGGACCTGGGTTCGATCCCCAGCACCTACATGGTGGCTGAGAACCGTTTTTGACTCCAGTCCCAGGGGAATCTGACACCCTCTTCTGACCTGCGAGGCATTGTATGACATGGGTGCACCAACCTACATGCAGACGCACCAACCTACATGCAGACAATACATTCATACACATAAAAAATAAATAAAATTAAAGATTTATTTTAAAATTATGTGTGTCTGTGTATCTCTGTGTGTGGGTGCCAGCTGAGTTCAGAAGAGGGCATCAGATTTCCTGGAACTGGAGTTACAGGTAGTTGTAAGCCACTGGGTATGGATGCTGGGAACTGAAGTTGGGTCCTTTGCAAGAAGAGCAGGAAGCTCTTTTAACTGCTGAGCCATCTCTTCAGCACCCCCCCACACCTATCTATCTATCTATCTATCTATCTATCTATCTATCTATCTATCTATCTATCTATCATCTATCTCTATCATCTATCTATCTATCTATCTATCTATCTATCTATCTATCATCTATCTCTATCATCTATCTATCTTCTATCTATCATCTATCTATAATCTGTTTATATATTTTTTCGTCTTTTTGAGACAGGGTCTCCCTGTAGCCCCAGCTGGCCTGGAACTCGCTCTGTAGACCAGGCTGGCCTTGAACTCACAAAGATCCTCCTGCCTCTACCTCCCAAGTGCTAGGATTAAAGGTGTGCGCCACCACGCCTGGCTCAATGTATTCAATCTATATTTCTTAACCTGTAGAAACACGTCTTCACAGTGCTCCTGCTTCAGCATCCCAAGCTATGATTTCAGGCATGTGTTATGCCCATCTTCAACCATTTGTACTCTTTAGCCTAAAGAAGAAGAAAAGGCAAAGTAATAAACATTCTATTTAATTTCTTTTATATACATATTTCTTTTTTTTGGTCTTTTTGAGACAGGTCTCCCTTTAGTCCCAGCTGGCCTGGAACTCACTATGTAGACCAGGCTGGCCTTGAACTCACAGAGATCCACCTGCCTCTGCCTCCAGAGTGCTAGGATTAAAGGTGTGCACCACCATGCCTAGCCATATACTTCTTTTTATTTAATTTTTTACATACTTTTTTTTAACATAGTTACTTTTTTGTTGTAGTTCTTGTTTTTTTTTTTTTTTTAACTGTCTAGTTCAGATGGTTCTGATGAATATATAAAATGTGTTTTGAGCCAGGTGTGGTGTTTATTTATTTATTTAGTTTTTTGGTCTTTTCGAGACAGGGTCTCCCAGGTGTGGTGGTAAAGCACCCACATGGTGGCCAAGAACCGTTTTTAAGCCGGGCGTGGTGGCACATGCCTATTAATCCTAGCACTTGGGAGGCAGAGGCAGGTGTTTCTCTCTGAGTCCAAGGCCACCCTGGTCTACAGAGAGAGTTTCAGGCCAGCTGGGGCTATAGGGAGACCCTGTCTTAAAAAAAAGTATAATTTAGCACAAGTGTAAAGGTAGCCAGTGGATAGATTTTGTGATCTATTTTTCTCCTTAGCAGTCACCCCCTTGGAGTGTAATAATATATAATTTACTTATGGGTGTTACATACTGTCTGATTTATAGTACGTTGGTCCTTGAGAGGTTTTGTCTGTTTACTGCCTTCCAAGTGCTTGACACTCAGAAAGTGTTTGTCTCATGAGTAAAGGTAGGAAAGAGTATATGTAAGAAAGTTCCATAGTGGTTTACATTTTAAATATTTGCGTTATAAAGTATTTTCATTAATTGGAAAAAATAATTTAGTTTAATTTAAAAATTCTGCTTTTGTAGACACTGTGTTTTGTAATGATACCAAGACAAACAGATGTGTGCTAGTTTAAAGACTATATATTCTGGGCTGGAGAGATGGCCTAGCGGTTAAGAGCACCGACTGCTCTCGCAGAGGACCCAGGTTTGATCCCCAGCACCCACATGGCGGCTGAGAACTGTCTGTAACTCCAATTCCAGGAGAACTCCAGTTCCAGGGGAATCCGACACCCTCTTCTGACCTCTGAGGCATTGCACGACACGGGTGCACACACCTACATGTAGACAGTACAGTCATACACATACAAAAATAAATAAAATTAAAAAATAAAAAAAAGATTAAAAAAAGATGTGCAAATTAATTATAAAAAAAAGACTATATATTCCGGGCTGGAGAGATGGCCTAGCAGTTAAGAGTGCCAACTGCCCTTGCAGAGGACCTGGGTTTGATCCCCAGCAACCACATGGCGGCTGAGAACTGTCTTTAACTCCAGTTCCAGGGGAATCTGACACCCTCTTCTGACCTCTGTGGCATTGCACGACACAGGTGCACAGCCCTACATGCAGACAGTACATTCATGCACATAAAAAATAAATAAAATTAAAATAAAAGGGACTGGAGAGATGGCCTAGTAGTTAAGAGCGCCGACTGCTCTTACAGAGGACCCGGGTTCGATCCCCAGCACCCACATGGTGGCTGAGAACCGTCTGAAACTCCAATTCCAGGAGAACTCCAGTTCCAGGGGAATCCGATACCCTCTTCTGACCTCCGCGGCGTTGCACGACACGGGTGCACAGACTTGCATGCAGACAGTACATTCATTCATACACATACATAAATGAATAAAATTAATTTAAAAAATTAAAATAGGGCTGGAGAGATGGCCTAGCGGTTAAGAGCGCCGACCGCTCTTACAGAGGACCCGGGTTCGATCCCCAGCACCCACATGGCGGCCAAGAACCGTCTGAAACTCCAATTCCAGGAGAAATCCAGTTCCAGGGGAATCTGAGACCCTCTTCTGACCTCCGGCATTGCACGACACGGGTGCACAGACCTGCATGCAGACAGTACATTCATACACATACAGAAATAAATAAAAATAATAAAAAAAAATTAAAATAAAAAAATAAAGACTATATATTCCAGGGCTGATGGCTCAGCGGTTAAGAGCGCCGACTGCTCTCACAGAGGACCAGGGTTCGATTCCCAGCACCCACGTGGTGGCTAAGAACCATCTTTAAGCACTCTGGAGGCAGGCGGATCTCTGAGTTCAAGGCCAGCCTGGTCTACAGAGTGAGTTCCAGGCCAGCTAGGACTATAGGGAGACCCTGTGTCAAAAAGACAAAAAAAAAAGTATATATTCCACCTTCTCCCCTCCTTTTGGCAGTGCTGTGGACTGAATCCAGGATTTTGTATATGTTAGGCAAGTGCTTTGCTACTGAGCTCCATCTCCAGCAAGGATGATATATTCCTATATATTCTGTTGGTAAAAAAGGGACTTGATTTTGGCTTGGTGCCTCAGTAAAGTGCTTAGTGACAAGCATGAGGACAGCCTTGCTGGCCCCATAATGTTATTTTTAACAAAAATCATCTAACTGTAGCATGATATTCCTATGAATTTTTATATTTTTAATGTTTTAGCTTCTTGGGGTTGAACCTAGGACTGCCCATATGCTAGGCAGGGGCTGTACCACTAAGGTACACCCTCAGCCCTTGTGGGTCTTGGGGACCAAGTTCAAGTTGTTGGGCTTGGTGGCAACACCCTCATCCACTGTGGTGGTTTGAGTGAGAATGTCCCTCATAGACTCCAAGCCTTTGGGCACTTGGTCCCCAGCGTGTTGCCATATGGAACCTTTAGGAGATGTGGCCATTTTGGAGGAAGCATGTCCCTGGAGGTGGGGTTTGAGAATTCTTAAGCCTTGCCAGATTTTCACGTGTGTCTGCTTGAAGATGTGATCATTCAGTGTTCTGCTTTTGGCCACCTCTGCCACCATGCCTTCCCTGCCATTATGGACTCCAATCCCTCTGCAATTGTTAGCCAAGTAAGTTGCTTATTGCTCATGGTATTTTATCACAGCAATAGGAAAGTAACTAATATACCCACTGACCAATCTCACCATCCCAAACTATTATTATTTTTTTGAGACAGGGTCTCCCTGTAGGTCCAGCTGGCCTAGAGCTCGCCATGTAGACCAGGTTGGCCTCCATCTCACAGAGATCTTATCTGCCTCTGCCTACTGAGTGCTGGGACTAAAGGCCTGTACTGCCGTACCCAGCTCAAACTATTTTTCCCTCCCTCCCTCCCTCCCTTTTTTTTTTTTTTTTTTTNTATTTACATTTTAAATATTCTGCATTTTATTAAAAAGTATTTTCATTTAATTGGCGAAAAAAATAATTAGTTTTTTAATTTTAAAAATTCCTGCTTTGTAAACACTGGTGGTTTGTATTAATGATACGCAAGCGACAAACAGTATGTGGTATTGTGTTGCTAGTTTTAAAGACTAATATATTCTAGCAACAGAGGTCTGGACGAGATCGGCCTACTGGAGAGATGGTGAATACAATGGCGCGCACGGAACCTAAACGCCCCTAGCAGGTTAAGAACAAGAGCTATTAAGAGCCACCGACACCCTACCCTGCTTCTCGCAGGAGCATGACCCTAGGTTATGTCCCAGCACCCACATGTGCAGGCTAGAGAAACTGTCTGTAACTCCAATTCCAGGAAGAACTACCGTTCCAGAGGTCAGGGAAATCCGACACCCTCTTCTGACCTCTAGAGCATTGCACGACACGGTGCACACACCTACATGATGACAATACATCATACACATACAAAAATAAATAAAAATTAAAAAATAAAAAAAAGAATTAAGAAATTAAAAGAATAAGATGCTACAATTAATTAATTATAAAAAAAAAAAAAAAAAAAAGACTATATATTCCGGGCTGGAGAGATGCCCTAGCAGTATAAGAGTCCAACTGCCCTTGCAGAGGACCTGGGTTGATCCCCCAGCACCACGCAGGCGGCTGAGAACGTCTGTAACCCATTAACTCCAGCCAGGGGAATCTGACACCCTCTTCTGACCTCTGGCATTGCACGACACAGGTGGCACAACCTCCACAGCAGACAGTACATTCATGCACATAAAAAAAATAAAATAAAATAAAATAAAGGACTGGAGAGAAGGCCTAGTAGTTAAGAGCGCCGGACTGCTCTTACAGAGGGAACCCGGGTTCGATCCCCAGCACCCACATGGTGGCTGAAAACGTCTGAAACTCCAATTCCAGAGAACTCCATTCCAGGGGAATCCAGTACCCTCTTCTGACCTCCGCGCGTTGCACGACACGGGTGCACAGACTTGCAGCAGACAGTACATTCATTCATACACATACATAAATGAATTAAATTAATTTAAAAAATTAAAATAAGGCTGGAGAGATGCCTAGCGTTAAGAGCGCCGACCGCTCTTACAGAGGACCCGGGTTCGATCCCCAGCACCCACATGGCGGCCAAGAACCGTCCTGAAACTCCAATTCCAGGAGAAAATCCAGTTCCAGGGGAATCTGAGACCCCTTCTGACCTCCGCATTGCACGACACGGGTGCACAGACCTGCATGCAGACAGTACATTCTACACATGACAGAAAATAATAAAAATAATTAAAAAAATAAAAATAAAAAATAAATGACTAATATATTCCAGGGCTGATGGCTCAGCGGTAAGAGCCCGAATGCCTCTCACAAGGACCAGGGTTCGATTCCAGCACCCACGTGTGGGCTAAGAACCCATCTTAAGCAGCTCGAGGCAGCGGATCTCTGAGTTTCAAGGCCAGACCTCGTCTACAGAGTGAGTTCCAGGCCAGCTAGGTACTATAGGGAGACCCTGTGCAAAAAGACAAAAAAAAAGTATATATTCCACCCTTCCCCCTCCTTTTGGCAGTGCTGGGACTGAACCAGGATTTTGTATATGTTAGGCAAGTGCTTTGCTACGAGCTCCATCTCCAGCAAGGATGATATATTCCTATATATTCTGTTGGTAAAAAAGGGACTTGATTTTGGCTTGGTGCCTCAGTAAAGTGCTTAGTGACAAGCATGAGGACAGCCTTGCTGGCCCCATAATGTTAATTTTAACAAAAAATCATCTAACGTAGCATGATATTCCTATGAATTTTATATTTTTAATGTTTTAGCTTCTTGGGGTTGAACCTAGGACTGCCCATATGCTAGGCAGGGGCTGTACCACTAAGGTACACCCTCAGCCCTGTGGGTCTTGGGGACCAAGTTCAAGTTGTTGGCTTGGTGCAACACCCTCATCCACTGTGGTGGTTTGAGTGAGAATGTCCCTCATAGACTCCAAGCCTTTGGGCACTTGGTCCCCAGCGTGTTGCCATATGGAACCTTTAGGAGATTGGCCATTTGGAGGAAGCATGTCCCTGGAGGTGGTATTGAGAATCTTAAGCCTTGCCCAGATTTTCACGTTGTCTGCTTGAAGATGTGATCATTCAGTGTTCTGCTTTTGGCCACCTTCTGCCACCATGCCTTCCCTGCCATATGGACTCCAATCCCTCTGCAATTGTTAGCCAAGTAAGTTGCCTATTGCTCATGTATTTTACACAGCAAAGAAAGTAACTAATATACCCACTGACAATCTCACCATCCCAAACTATTATTATTTTTTTGAGACAGGGTCTCCTGTAGGTCCAGCTGGCCTAGAGCTGCCATGTAGACCAGGTGGCCTCCATCATCACAGAGACTACTGCCTCTGCCTCTGAGTGCTGGGACTAAAGGCCTGTACTGCCTACCCAGGCCAAACTTTTTTCCCTCCCTCCCTCCCTCCCTTTTCTTTTTTTTTTTTTGGTCTCCCTTGGCCCAGCTGGCCTGGAGCTCGCTATGTAGACCAGGCTGGCCTGAAATCACAGAATTCGCCGCTCCGTCTCCCAGTGCTGGGATTAAAGGTGTGTGCCACCATGCCCAGCCCTCAAACTATTATTTCTTTTTCCTTTTTTTTGGTCTTTAGGACAAGGTCTACCCTGGAACTCTGGCTGTCCTGGAACTCGCTCTATAGACCAGACAGGCCTTGAACTCACAGAGATCCACCTGCCTCTGCCTCTCCAAGTGCTAGGATTAAAGGCGTTACACCCACCATACCTGGCCCAAAACTATTATTCTTTTTTTTTAATTTTTTTTAAAATATTTAAAAAATTTTTTTTTTTTTTTTTTTTTGTGTACTGTCTGCATGCAAGACTGGGCACCCATGGGTCGGCAATGCCGCCAGAGGTCAGAAGAGGGTGTCGGATTTCCCCTGGAACTTGGAGTTCTCCGGAATTGGAGTTTCAGATGGTTCTCAGCCGCCATGTGTGGTGCTGGGGAATCGAAAAACCTGGGTCCTCTGCAAGAGCGGCTGGCGCTCTTTACCTGCTAGGCCATCTCTCCAGCCCCCCAAAACTATTCTTTCTTTTTTTTTTTTTTTAATGTTTTTATTTATTTGTATGAATGTACTGTCTGCATGTAGGTCTGTGCACCCGTGTCGTGCAATGCCGCGGAGGTCAGAAGAGGGCGTTGGATTCCCCTGGAACTGGAGTTCTCCTGGAATTGAAGTTACAGACGGTTCTCAGCCACCATGTGGGTGCTGGGGATCAAACCCGGGTCCTCTGCAACAGCGGTTGGCGCTCTTAACCGCTAGGCCATCTCTCCAGCCCCCCAAACTATTATTTCTAACAGCTCTGTTGAAATATGATTAATGAGCCAGGCGTGGTGGCGTATGCCTTTAATCCTAGCACTTGGGAGGCAGAGGCAGGCAGATCTCTGTGAGTTCAAGGTCAACCTGGTCTACAGAGTGAGTTCCAGGACAGCTGAGGCTACAGGGAGACCCCGTCTAAAGAGAAATATAATTAATGACCTGCATGGATCTTCCATTTTTTGTATAATTCATAACAGTCTTAGATTTGGTCAGTCCTGAGAGCATCAGTTGTTAGTCCCTATTCTCATTAGAGGATTTCTGTCCACCTCTACAGTCCTAGGCAATCAGTACATCTACTTTTTATCTCTATAGATTTGTTTTGGACTTTCGTGTAAATGGAATTGTAAGTCATTTTTTCTGTCTAGCTTCTTTGGTTTAATATGTTTTCAAGATTCATTTGTGTTATAGCATATGTCTATAACTTTTTATAGCCAAATAATCCATTGTGTGAATATACTATAATTTTGTTGATTAGTTGATGGATATTTGCTTGATACCCACTTTTGAATTTCCCCCTCCTCTCTCTCTGCTGCTCTGAAGAACTCTTCAGCCACTCTCTAGCTGGTATGCTTGGGGCTAGCTGTCTTCCTTTTCATGCTACCAGCTCTCCCCGCCCTACCCGCAGTAAATGATCATGAGTAGGCAGTGAAACTAGGAAGGCCACTGAACTAAGTACTACTGGGGCTGTGCTGCAGCCTTGGGAGGCAGTGCAATGAGGGGATGAAGCAAAGCATTTGAGGGGAGTGCTGCTCTTATATAGCCAGCCATGCATCCAATCTTAGGTCTGCTAACCACAAACTTTTTGCATACTCATATTAGGCTTCATGGTCAGGGAGGTACTCCAAA
Organism: Rhizomys pruinosus; assembly: GCA_009823505.1. NCBI lineage: Eukaryota > Metazoa > Chordata > Mammalia > Rodentia > Spalacidae > Rhizomys > Rhizomys pruinosus. Next base: position 543,847 of record VZQC01012778.1, read on the forward strand.
ACAATCCTGCTTTTGCAAGGTAGTAAGAGCCCTCTGCAGTGGTGGTGGTGGTGGGGGTCATCTGAAGCTGTTTTGGAAGCAAAGTTTTCTAAGACTCACATCTGAAAGACTGGCTGAAGCAGACTGGTTAATATAGTAGCTTTTGAAACAGAAGCAATGATTCTTTTGTGACTGTAATGTTATTTTCTGTGGCTAAAGTCACCTTAGACTGGCAGGCTGAAAGAATGTCTTTCTGGCTGTGGGAGGGTTAGAGCATCCATGGCTGGCTATCATGAAGACAATTCAATTTATTGCCAAAGAAGTAATTATTTTTTGAGGCCAGTGGATGGCTTAGCAGGTCCAAGGTGCTTACCACCAAGTCTGATGTCCTGAGTTTAGTCCCCAATACCTGCATGGTGGAAGGAAGTGGCAGAGTTGAAGTTGTGATTGCTGCTGCTTTTTTATTTTATTTTATTTATTTCTGTATGTGTATGAATGTGCGTGTGTGTGTGTGTGTGTGTGTGTGTACCTGACATGCTTGAGGCCATGAACTGGGTTCTGTAACTGTTCCCCCCCCCCCAACAGCATCTACACAAACTTTGGTTTAAAATAATCAGAAAAAAAGCTAGGCGTGATGGCACACACCTTTAATCCTAGCACTTGGGAGGCAGAGGCAGTCGGATCTTTGTGAGTTCAAGGCCAGCCTGGTCTACAGAGTGAGTTCCAGGACAGCTGGGGCTACAGGGAGACCCTGTCTTGAAAAGACCAAAAAAAAAAAAAAAAAAAAAAAAGAATCAAAAAAACCTTTAGCTGAGCAAGTTCCATGGTAGCTAGAGCTACAGGGAGACCCTGTCTCAAAAAGATAAATAATACATAGCCTTTTTATACTGCCAGAGGAGTTTACTGCACAAAAAGGGTTAAATAGCTCAAGTTTTCTGTTGGCAAAATTTTTTTCTTGATATCTCTTTTGGGGTGGGATGTTTGTGGATTGGGGCGTTCCCTCCAGCAGAACCTAGGTTTCCAGAATGTCGGTCTATGGTTATGTCACATTTCTCAAATACTGAGTAAGTTAGACAAAAGCAAAGTGTGATAGTGAAGATAAATTTGTGATTGTAGTCATCTGGTTTTCTTTTTTTTTATTTTTATTTATTTTCTATGTGTATGAATGTACTGTCTGCATGTAGGTTTGTGCACCCTTGTCATGCAATGCCGCAGAGGTCTGAAGAGGGTGTTGGATTCCCCTGGAACTGGAGTTCTCCTGGAATTGGAGTTACAGACGGTTCTCAGCTGCCATGTGGATGCTGGGGATCGAACCCAGGTCCTTTGCAAGTGCAGTCGGCGCTTTTAACCGCTAGGCTATCTCTCCAGCCCTTTTTTTTTTTTTTAATTGATTTATTTTCATCTCTATTTTGGATATGCTTTTTGGAATAATTAAGTTTGTAAGCACTGTTCCACTTGAGGGAAGTAGGAAAAGACCTCTTCTTTGAGGTTATCCACCGATGATTTTCCAAGCAGGAGGACTAGCTTGCCAAGAACAAAAGTTACCCATATAACACATGTACTGCACAGAATATTTCTGAAACAGAAGGTCAGTTGAGAATCTGTATTTCCTTAAACACCAGGACATCAGGACAGTTGCTGCTGTGGCAGGAGGGGGAGGGGAAGAGAGCATAGTTTGTTTGACAGTAAGTCATGGATTAACTGATTATAAGGAAGCTGTCCTGGTACTTGCTATGTAGAACAGGCTGGCCTCGAACTCATAGAGATCTGATAGAGGTCCACCTGCTTCTGCCTTCGCAAGTGCTGGGATTAAAGGTGTGTGCCAGCACACCCAGCTATAAATTGTTAATAGTGCTAAGAATTAGGACCGAATAGCTTGTCACACAGACTGCTGGAGTTCTGTCCTGTGGTGAGCCTGTTATTCCATGTGTAAAACATTTATCTTTAGATTGGGTAGGGTGGGATTTGCATTCCCAAAGTTACAGTGAGCTTCCAGATCCTTATCAGTCAGTATTCGGAGTGACTGTAATAGTGACAATGAGCTAGCTGTTCCCAGGAGACTTAGTCACTGGCAGGATTGTTACAACCCTGAAATAGTTTGGGAAAACTCAGGATGGAAAAAGCAAACTATTTGAAAACAGAACAAAATTTCAAGTTTGTTTTTTTTTTAGGGAGAGTGAGATGGGAATGGATGGAGGCTGCAAGAAACCAAACTTCCATAAAGTCATAAACTTCCTAGAAACCAGGGAAATTAGTATTAAAGTACTGTGGTGTTAGCATGAAGTTTTGAATGAGATTAAATTGATAATAACTACTAATCTGGATGTATGTTCTCTATATAAATTGGCAAAATTCAATATGACTAGAAAAAAATCTGGTAGTATCCTTTTATTTTATTTTATTTATTTTATTTTTTGTCTTTTTGAGACAAGGTCTCCCTGTAGCTCCAGCTGTCCTGGAACTCACTGTGTAGACCAGGCTGGCCTGGAACTCACAAAGATCTGCCTGCCTCTGCCTCCCAAGTGCTAGGATTAAAGGTGTGTGCCACCACGCCCGGCGGTAGTATCCTTTTAATAAGATTTATTTTTATATGTGAGTGTTGAGTGTGCCACATGTGTGCTGGGTACCAGGAAGCCAGAAGATGACATCAGGAGCTAGATTGCCAGAAGATCACCTGTGCTGTGAACTGCCTAAAGTGGGTGCTGGGAACTGAACTTGAGTCCTCTGAAGAGCAGCAAGTGCTCTAACCTCTGAACCAGCCTTCTAGCCCATGGTAATTGCTGCTGCCTGTCCCCCTTCTACTTTTTTTTTTTTACTTAAAAAAAATTATTTTTTTATGTGTATGAGTGTACTGACTGCATGTAGGTTTGTGCACCCGTGTCGTGCAATGCCGAGGAGGTCAGAAGAGGGCGTCGGATTCCCCTGGAACTGGAGTTAAAGATGGTTCTTAGCCACCATGTGGGTGCTGGGAATCGAACCTGGGTCCTCTGCAAGAGCCCCCTCCCCCCCTTCTGCTTTTTAAAGACAGGGTCTTACTATGTAGTCCTGGATGGCCTGGAACTCACTATGTTGACTAGCTGGCCTAGAAGTCGTAGATTTACGTGCCTCTCATGCTGTACCATGCCTAGCCTGTAGCAGCCCTTTTTTTTTTTTTTTTTTTTTTTTTTTATTTACATTTTAAATATTCTGCATTTTATTAAAAAGTATTTTCATTTAATTGGCGAAAAAAATAATTAGTTTTTTAATTTTAAAAATTCCTGCTTTGTAAACACTGGTGGTTTGTATTAATGATACGCAAGCGACAAACAGTATGTGGTATTGTGTTGCTAGTTTTAAAGACTAATATATTCTAGCAACAGAGGTCTGGACGAGATCGGCCTACTGGAGAGATGGTGAATACAATGGCGCGCACGGAACCTAAACGCCCCTAGCAGGTTAAGAACAAGAGCTATTAAGAGCCACCGACACCCTACCCTGCTTCTCGCAGGAGATGACCAGGATTATCCCAGCACACCACATGAAAAAAGAGCAAGAAACTGTCCTTTGTAACTCCAATTCCAGAGAAGAACACCAGTTCCAGGGGGAGGATCCAGGGAAATCCGGACACCCTCTTCTTGACCTCTGAAGTCAATATGCACGACACGAGTCTGTCCACCACACCTGAACATGTATGACACTACATTCATACACAATACAAAAATAAATAAAAATTAAATAAAAAAGATAAAAAAAGAATTCCCAGCCAGCACTGTTAAAACGAATGCTAAGTATGTACCATACGGGAATTAATTATAAAAAAAAAGACTATACTATTCCGGGCTGAGAAGAGATGACCAAGAGTATAGAGCCAACTGTCCCTGCAGAGGACCTGGTGACTACACCCACCGCACCCCGCATGGCGGCTGAGAAGCCTGTACCCATTCGAAACTCCAGTCCAGGGAATCTGACACCCTCTTCTGACCTCGTCGGCATTGCAAGACACAGGGTGCACAGACCGCACATCGCAGACAGTTATCATCAAATGCACATAAAAAGAAAAGATAAAAGTAAAATAAAAGGACCTGGAGAGAGGCCTAGTAGTTAAGGCGTCCGGACTGCTCTTACAGAGGGACACCCGGTTGTCGTCGATCCCAGCACCACATGGGTGGCTAGAGAATCAGTCTGAAACTCCAATACCAGAGAACTCATTCGCAGGGGAATCCATACACCTCTTTGACCTCCGGCCGCTTGCACGACACGTGTCACAGACTGCAGCAGACAGTCACATTCATTCATACACGATTACAAAATGAAAGTAAAATTAATTAAAAAAATATAAAAAGGTCTGGAGAGTGAGTGCTAGCGTTACAAGAGCGCCGACCGCTCTTACAGAGACCCAGCGGTTCGATCCCCAGCACCCACATTGTCGGCCAAGAACCGGTCTCTGAACTCCAATCCAAGGAAAATCCAGTATCCAGGGGAATCTGAGACCCTTCTGACTCCGCATTGCACGACCGGTGCACAGACCTGCAGTGCAGCAGTACATTCATACCACATGACCAGAAAATAATAAAAATAAGTTAAAAAAATATAATAAAAAACAAATAAATGACAATAGAAGCTTGCCGGGCTGAGAATGGCTCACGTAAAAGCCACGAATGCCCTCCTCACAAGGACTCAGGGTTCATTCCCAGCACCACGTGTGCTAAGAAACCCATCTTAAAGCAGTCTAGAGGCAGCGATCTCTGAGTCCAAGGCCAGCCTGTACTAAGGTGAGTTAGGCCGCTAGGACTAAAAAAAATAGAACTTGGCAAAAAGAACAAAAAAAAAGTATATATTCCATCCTCTTCCCCCTCCTTGTTTGGCAAGTGACTGTGGACTGAATTCCAGGATTTTGTATATGTTTAGGCAAGTGCTTTGCTACGAGCTCCATCTCCAGCAAGATGATATATTCCTATATATTCTGTTGGTAAAAAAGGGACTGATTTGGCTTGGTGCCTCAGTCAAAGTGCTTCAGTGACAAGCAGTGAGGACAGCCTTCTGGCCCCATTAATGTTATATTTTAACAAAATAATATCTAACCTGTAGCATGATATTCCATGATATTTTATATTTAATGTTTTAGCTTCGGTTGGGTGTATGAACCAGGACTGCCCATAGCTAGGCAGGGGCTTACCACTAAGGTACACCCTCAGCCCTTGTGGTGTCTTGGGACCAAGTTCAGTGTGGACTTGGTGGCAACACCCTCAATCCACTGTGGTGTTTGAGTGAGAATTCCCTCATAGACCCAAGCCTTTGGCACTTTGGCCCAGGGGGGGAGGCGGCGCTCAGCCCAGGACAGTTCAATCGTGCCATATGGAACCTTAGAGATTTGGCCCATTTTGGATGGAAGCATGTCCCTGGAGGTGGTATTAGAATGCTTAGCCGCTTGCCCAGATTTTCCTGTTTCTGCATTGAAAATGTGATCATTCATGTTGCTGCTTTTTTGGCCACCTAACTCCACCATGCACTCCACTCCATATGGACTCCAATCCCTTCTCAATGTTAGCCAAGTAATGTTGCTCTATTGCTCATGTATTTTGATCACACGCAAAGAAAGTAACTAATATACGCCCGAACTGACCAATCTCACCATCCCAAACGTATTATAGTTTTTTTGAGACAGGGATCATCCTGTAGCGCCAGGCTGGCCTGAACTCGTTCCATTGTAGACAGGCATGTCCTTGACATCACACAGATCTCACTGCCTCGCCTTCTGAGTGCTGGGCACTAAAGGCCGCATGTACTGCCTACCCAGGCAAAACTATTTTTCCCCTCCCTCCCTCCCTCCTTTTCTTTTTTTCTTTTTGTCTCCCTTTGAGCCCAGCTGCCTGGAGCTCGCCTATTGATAGACCAGCTGGCCTTGAAATCACAGAGATTCGCCGCCTCCGTGTCTCCCAGTGCTGGGATTAAAGGTGTGTGCCACCATGCCCAGCCCTCAAACTATTATTTCTTTTCTTTTTTTTGGTCTTTTTGGACAGTGTCTCCCTGGAACTCTGCCTGTCCTGGAACTCGCTCATAAACCAGACTATTGCCTTGACTTCACAGAGACCACCGCGCTGCTCCCCAAGTGCTGGATTAAAGAGCGTACACGCCACATACCTGCCAAACATATATTCTGTTTTTTAATTTTTTTTAAAATTTAAAAAATTATTTTATCTTTTTTTTTTTATTAAATGTACTGTCTGCATGCAAGCTGGGCACCCATGCGTGCAATGCCGCCAGGTCAGCAAGAGCGTGTCGGATTCTCCACCTGGAACTTGGAGTCTCCGGAATGGATGTTCAGATGGTTTCACCGCATGTGGGTGGTGCTGGAAGGAATCGAACCTGGGTCTCTGCAAGACGGTCCATGCGCTCTTACCCTAGGCCATCTCTCACAGCCCCCCAAAACTATTCTTTCTTTTTTTTTTTTTAATGTTTTTCCAATTTTTGTATGAATGTACTTCTGCATGTATCTGGTCACCCGTGATCGTGCAATACAGTGCCGAAGGAGTCAGAAGACGCGTGGATTCCCCTGAACTGGGTAGTCTCCTGGAATTGAAGTACAGACGGTTCTCAGCCACCATAGGGTGCTGTGGGATTCAAACCCGGGTCCTCTCAAAGCGGTTGGCGTCTCTTAAACCGTTAGCCATCCTCTCCAGCCCCCAAACTGATATTTTCTAACAGCTCTTGAAATATGAGTTAGATGACCAAGCCGGATGGGTGCGATGCCTTCTAATCTAGCACTGGGAGCAGAGCAGCAGATCTCTGTGATTCAAGGTCAACCTGGTCTAACAGAGTGAGTTCCCAGGAAGTGAGGCTACAGGGAGACGCCCTCTCAAAAGAAAAATAATAATACCTGCAGGATCTTCCATTTTTTGTATAATCATAACAGCTTAGATTTGTCAGTCCTGAGAGCACAGTGTAGTCCCTATTCTCATTAGAGGATTCTGTCCACCTCTACAGTCCATAGGCATCAGTACTATCGTACTTTTATCTCTATGATTGTTTTGGACTTCTGTAAATGGATTTAAGTCATTTTTCTGTCTAGCTTCTTTGTTATATGTTTTCAAGATTCATTGTGTGTTATAGCCATATGTCTATAACTTTATACAAATAATCCATTGGTAAATATACTAATTTGATTAATTACGTTGATGGTATATTGCTTGATCCCACTTTTGAATTACCCCCCTCTCTCTCTGCTTCTGAAGAACTCTCAGCCACTCTTAGCGGTATGCTTGGGGCTAGCTGTCTTCCTCATGCTACCAGCTCTTCCCCGCACTACCCGCAGTAAATAATCATGAAGTAGGGGGGGTCAGTTTGAAACTAGAAGCAGCCATGAACTAAGTACTACTGGGGCTGTCTGCCCTTGGAGCAGTGCAATGAGAATGAAATGCAAAGCATTTGACGGGGAGTGCTGCTCTATATATAGCCCACCATGCATCCAATCTTAGCGTCTGCTAACCACAAAACTTTTTGCATACTCATATTAGGCTTCCATGGTCAGGGAGTACTCCAAAACAATCTGCTTTGCAAGTAGTAAGAGCCCTCTGCTGGTGCTATGTGGGGGTCATCTGAAGCTGTTTGGAAGCAATAAGTTTTCTTAAGACTCACATCGAAAGACTGCTGAAGCAGACTGTATATAGTAGCTTTGAAACAGAATGCAATGATTCTTTTGTACTGTAATGTTATTTCTGTGGCTAAAGTCACCTTAGACTGGCAGGCTGAAAGAATGTCTTTCTGGCTGTGGGAGGGTTAGAGCATCCATGGCTGGCTATCATGAAGACAATTCAATTTATTGCCAAAGAAGTAATTATTTTTTGAGGCCAGTGGATGGCTTAGCAGGTCCAAGGTGCTTACCACCAAGTCTGAGGTCCCTGAGTTCAGTCCCCAATACCTGCATGGTGGAAGGAAGTGGCAGAGTTGAAGTTGTGATTGCTGCTGCTTTTTTATTTTATTTTATTTATTCTGTATGTGTATGAATGTGCGTGTATTGTGTGTGTGTGTGTTGTACCTGACATCTTGAGGCCATGAACTGGGTTCTGTAACTTGTTCCCCCCCCCCCAACAGCAATCTACACAAACTGGTTAAAATAATCAGAAAAAAGCTAGGCGTGATGGCACACACCTTTAATCCGTAGCACTTGGGAGGCAGAGGCAGTCGGATCTTTGTGAGTTCAAGGCCAGCCTGGTCTACAGAGTGAGTTCCAGGACAGCGGGCTACAGGGAGACCCTGTCTTAAAAAGACCAAAAAAAAAAAAAAAAAAAAAAAGAAGAATCAAAAAAACCTTTAGCTGAGCAAGTTCCATGGATAGCAGAGCTACAGGAGGACCCTGTCTCAAAAAGATAAATAATACATAGCCTTTTTATACTGCCAGAGGAGTTTACTGCACAAAAAGGGTTAAATAGCTCAAGTTTTCTGTTGGCAAAATTTTTTTCTTGATATCTCTTTTGGGTGGGATGTTTGTGGATGGGGCGTTCCCGGCCAGCAAACCTACGGTTTCACAGAAATGTTCGGTTATCTATGTAGAATCTGATGGTTATGATCACATGTCTCAAATACTGATAAGTTAGACAAAAGCAAAGATTCATAGTGAAGATAAATTGTATTGTAGTCTTGTTTCTATTTTTTATTTTTTTTATTTTTCTATGTGTTATGAAATGTACTGTCTGCATGTAGGTTTGTGCACCCTTGTACTGCAATGCCGCAGAGTCTGAAAGAGGGGTTGGATTCCCCTGGAACTGGATTCTCTGGGAATTGGAGTTACGGACGTTCTCAGCTGCCATGTGGATGCTGTGGATCGAACCCAGGTCCTTTGCAAGTGCAGTCGGCGCTTTTAACCGCTAGGCTGATCTCTCCAGCCCTTTTTTTTTTTTTTAATTGATTTATTTTCATCTCTATTTTGGATATGCTTTTTGGAATAATTAAGTTTGTAAGCACTGTTCCACTTGAGGGAAGTAGGAAAAGACCTCTTCTTTGAGGTTATCCACCGATGATTTTCCAAGCAGGAGGACTAGCTTGCCAAGAACAAAAGTTACCCATATAACACATGTACTGCACAGAATATTTCTGAAACAGAAGGTCAGTTGAGAATCTGTATTTCCTTAAACACCAGGACATCAGGACAGTTGCTGCTGTGGCAGGAGGGGGAGGGGAAGAGAAGCATAGTTTGTTTGACAGTAAGTCATGGATTAACTGATTATAAGAAAGCTGTCCTGTACTTGCTATGTAGAACAGGCTGGCCTCGAACTCAAGAGATCTGATAGAGTCCACCTGCTTCTGCCTCGCAAGTGCTGTGGATTAAGCAAGGTGTGTGCCAGCACACCCAGCTATAAATTGTTAATAGTGCTAAGAATTAGGACCGAATAGCTTGTCACACAGACTGCTGGAGTTCTGTCCTGTGGTGAGCCTGTTATTCCATGTGTAAAACATTTATCTTTAGATTGGGTAGGGTGGGATTTGCATTCCCAAAGTTACAGTGAGCTTCCAGATCCTTATCAGTCAGTATTCGGAGTGACTGTAATAGTGACAATGAGCTAGCTGTTCCCAGGAGACTTAGTCACTGGCAGGATTGTTACAACCCTGAAATAGTTTGGGAAAACTCAGGATGGAAAAAGCAAACTATTTGAAAACAGAACAAAATTTCAAGTTTGTTTTTTTTAGGGAGGTGAGATGGGAATGGATGGAGGCTGCAAGAAACCAAACTTCCATAAAGTCATAAACTTCCTAGAAACCAGGGAAATTAGTATTAAAGTACTGTGGTGTTAGCATGAAGTTTTGAATGAGATTAAATTGATAATAACTACTAATCTGGATGTATGTTCTCTATATAAATTGGCAAAATTCAATATGACTAAAAAAAAGTTAGTATCCTTTATTTTATTTTATTTATTTTATTTTTTGTCTTTTTGAGACAAGGTCTCCCTGTAGCTCCAGCTGTCCTGGAACTCACTTTGTAGACCAGGCTGGCCTGGAACTCACAAAGATCTGCCTGCCTCTGCCTCCCAAGTGCTGGGATTAAAGGTGTGTGCCACCACGCCCGGCAATTTCTTTAATAAGATTTATTTTTATATGTGAGTGTGAGTGTGCCACATGTGTGCTGGGTACCAGGAAGCCAGAAGATGACATCAGGAGCTAGATTGCCAGAAGCATCACCTGTGCTGTGAACTGCCTAAAAGTGGGTGCTGGGAACTGAACTGAGTCCTCTGAAGAGCAGCAAGTGCTCAACCTCTGAACCACCCTTCTAGCCCATGTTGGTAATTGCTGCTGCCTGTCCCCCTTCTACTTTTTTTTTTTTACTTAAAAAAAAATTATTTTTTATGTGTATGAGTGTACTGACTGCATGTAGAGTTTGTGCACCCTGTCGTGCAATGCCGAGGAGGTCAGAAGAGGCGTCGGATTCCCCTGGAACTGGAGTTAAAGATGGTTCGTAGCCACCATGTGGGTGCTGGGAATCGAAACCTTGGTCCTCTGCAAGAGCCCCCTCCCCCCCTTCTGCTTTTTTAAAGACAGGTCTTACTATGTAGTCCTGGATGGCCTGGAACTCACTATGTTGACTAGACTGGCCTAAGAAGTCGTAGATTTACGTGCCTCTCATGCTGTACCATGCCTGCCTTACAGCCTTTCTTTTTTTTTTTTTTTTTTTTTGGTCTTTTTGATNTTGAGACAGAGTCTCCCTGTAGCTCTGGCTGTCCTGGAACTCACTCTGTAGACCAGGCTGGCCTTGAACTCACAAAGATCCACCTGCCTCTGCCTCTTAAGTGCTAGGATTAAAGGCGTGCGCCACCACGCCCGGCTTTTTTTTTTTGAGACAGGGTCTCCCTGTAGCTCTGGCTGTCCTGGAACTCACTCTGTAGACCAGGCTGGCCTTGAACTCACAGAGATCCACCTGCCTCTGCCTTCCAAGTGCTAGGATTAAAAATGTGCGCCACCACGACCGGCCCGTAGCAGCCTTTTGAAAGAAATACTGAAGTTGCATTTCATGTTGTGGGAGTATTTTACTGGAGTTAGAGTAGAAGCAGGGAGTATTCATGCACGTATAGGGCGCACTGCTCCAACATCAGGATTTACTAAAGAATAATGAAGTGAAGATAAGCTGATGCTTGGTATTAAGATGAAAAAAAGATGAGAAAGTAGGCTGCTTTTAGGTCTGTGTGTCCTATGTTAGTGCTTAGAGTAAAGAGAATTTTTTTTTTTAACTTTCTTTTAAAATTTATTTTTGTATCTGTATGAGTGTACTGTCTGCATATAGGTTTGTGTACCCGTGTTGTGCAATGCCGCGGAGGTCAGAAGAGGGTCTCAGATTCCCCTGGAACTGGAGTTCTGGAATTGGAGTTACAGACTTTTCTCAGCTTCCATGTGGGTGCTGGGGATCAAACCCAGGTCCTCTGCAAGAGCAGTTGGTGCTCTTCTTAACTGCTAGGCTATCTCTCCAGCCCCCAAGAGAATCTTTTTTATATTAGGGTGTTTCTATGGCTGGCTGCTTACTAGCATAACAAGCTGTAAAACCAGAAATGATTCTATACTAAATTCAAACAAATCAAATCAATGTTAAGGGAAGAAATGAAAACTTGTAGCTGCCACAGTTGGAGCACAATCTGCATATTGGCTCAGCTCTCTGTGGTAACCAAATTCCTGCTTAAGCATGATGCACCCATCCAATCTGGAGAGGGAGAACTACCAGAAAGGCCAGGAGAATTTCACCTAAGTCCAGGAGTTTGAGGAGAGGAGTAGGGGGTAGAGAGAAGGAAATCAGAAAAAGATAAAAACATTGTAAGATATGTGTAGAAAATCCAGTATCTGAGTTCAAAAGAAATCTTAGGGAAAAAGAGGAAAAGGAGGAAAGTTACCAACAAAATAATTAAAAAATAGTTCCTAGATTACAAAGGTTCATCAAGTTCCCAGCATCAGTGTACATCATTATGCTGTAAGGTTTACATGGCTGTAAATTTCCAGACATGGAAGGACAAAGAACTAATCACATAAAGTCAGAAATTAAGCTGGGTGCTGCAGCTGGTGTCAGTAATCGAGGCACTCTGAAGAATCCCCAGATTGAAGCCAGCCTGACTACGTGGAGTTTCAGGATGGCCTAAGATGCAGAGAGCTCTTGTCTCAAAAACAAAAATAAGGGGCTGGAGAGATGGCTCAGCAGGGGCTCCTCTTGCAGGGGACCTGGGTTTGCTTCCCAGCACCCACATGGGGATTAACAACCGTTCCTAACTGTTTCCAGGGGAGTCTGATGCCCTCGTCTGACCTCTGGCATTGCATTATATGCAGGCAGTATACTCATACACATAAAATTAAACAATAAATAAAATCAACAAGTAGAAAAAATCCCAAATAAGCAAAAACATCTGGAATTGAAGTGGCTTTGGGCTTCAAGAACAACCAGAAAGCAAAAGAACAAATGAAACAGTGGGATTTGGCTTTTAGATGGAGAGAGGCAGCAAAGGAAGGCAGGAGAGGGAAGGGGGAAGGTTTCAAGCTAGATTTCTGTGTCTCAGCTAAACAGTAATGACAGATTAAGTCATCTTAGGGATTAAGTAGAAAAGTAAAATATCTTCAAATATATTTCTTTGGCATAGTTAGAATTGGTTATTCAAGAAACTACCTACCTGCTTTGATAGCTAAATGTTTTTGACTGGATTTTGAATCACCGTGGAATGGGGCGCACAAACCTACATGCAGACAGTACACTCATACACATACAAAAATAAAAAAAATAAAAAAAAAACTTTCTAGAAAAGGATCTGGGAATCATTAAAAAAGAAAAATAATCACCATGGAAATGTATTTCTGGGTGTATCTGTGAAGGTGCTTTCTGAAAGGTTTGAGGAAAGAAAATGGACCCTGGCTGGGCATTGTGGCACACGCCTTTAATCCTAGCACCTGGGAGGCAGAGGCAGGCAGATCTTTGTGAGTTCGAGGCTAGCCTGGTCTACAGAGTGAGTTCCAGGACAGCTGGGGGTACAGGGAGACCCTGTCTCGAAAAGACAAAAAAAAAAAACAAAAAACAAAAAAGAAAATGGACCCTGAACATAGGTAGCACCATCCCATGAACTGGGATCCCTGGATCAAATAAAAAGAAAAGGAGCTGGACTCTCTTCTGACCTCTGGCATTGCACGACACGGGTGCACAAACCTACATGCAGATAGTACATTCATACACATAGAAAATAAATAAATAAAATTAAAAAATACTAAAAAAAAAAAAAAAAAGAAAAGGAGCTGGGCATTGTGGTGCACTCCTGTAATCCCTGCACACTCGGGAGGCAGAGGCAAGCGGATCACTGTGAGTCCAAGGCCAGCCTGGGCTACATAGTGAGGTTCAGGACAACTGGGGCTACAGGGAGACTCTGTCTCAAACACCAAAAGAGAGAGAGGGGGTCTGGGGGGAAAGACATGAATACCTACTCTTCAACTCTCTCCTTCCTGAGTATTCCAGGCCTGTGTTTAGTTTTATCCAGAAATCTATGATAGAATTCTTTTTTTCCCTTAAATTTATTTATTTATTTATTTACTTATTTATTTATTGGTCTTTTCTAGTCAGGGTCTACCTGTCGATCTGGCTGGCTTGGAACTCACTCTGTAGACCAGGCTGGCCTTGAACTCACAAAGATCCACCTGCCTCTGCCTCCTGAGCTAGGATTAAAGGCGTGCGCCACCACGCCTGGCTAGAATTCTTAATAAAGTTAGATAAATAATATTTTTCTAATCAATTTAAGTGATTTCAATATAGGTGTTCTAGTTTGCTTCTTCATTGCTGTGACAAATTTGGCTCACTTCTCCCTGGTCACAGTTCTTCACTGAGGAAGGCCGCCATAGGAACTCAGGGCAGGAACCTGGAGGCAGGAGCTGAAGCACACACTGTGGAAGAATGCTGCTGACTGGCTTGCTCCCCTGGCCCATGCCCAGCCTGCTTTCAATACATAACAACCTGGCCAGGGGTGGTTCTATTCATAGTGGCCTGGGCCCTCTCACAACACTCAACAATCAAGAAAATACACCACAGACATGGCTACAGGTCAGTCTGATGGAGCCAGTTCCCCAACTGAGGATATCTATTTATTTGGGGGATTGAGCCTAGAACCTCATGCATGTTAGGCAAGCACTCAACCACTGAGCTGCATCTGTGGCCATTATGTTAGGTTTGAAAAGGTTGCTTGGACACTGGACCTTGTGAAAGTGATGGTTAGTGAATGCCTGGTTGACCATAACCCTCAGCAAGGTCCTTTTTCAGCCTGAGGTGATAATGTAGTGATCTCTGTGCTGGTGGAAGAAGCTGCTACTCTTTTTTTTTTTGGTCTTTTTGAGACAGGGTCTCCCTGTAGTTTGGCTGTCCTGGAACTCGCTACGTAGACCAGGCTGGCCTTGAACTCACAAAGATCCGCCTGCCTGTGCCTCCCAAGTGCTAGGATCAAAGGTGTGTGCCACCATGCCCGCAGCTACTACTCTTAAACTCTTACCTTTTCACAGTGGTCTAACATAAATGTTAGGGTGCACCACTTTCATTTTTTTTCTGTTTAGATTCTCACGGTGGATTTTTTTTTTTCCTTCTCTCCAGTCTTTAAGCTTGGCATAGTGGCACACATCCCTATAATCAATCATAGCACTGGGGTAGTTGAGGAAAGGGTTGTGGTGCCAAGGTAAAAGATTGAGTTTGAGGCTAGCCTGGGTTACATACTGAGATTCTCTCTCCAAAACAAAAGATGGAACTTTAAGGTGAGAAAGTTTGTAACTTTTCATACACAGTCATAGTTTTGTTTAAAACTTGTGAAAGCTGGGGTACTGTTGATAGGGCAGATGGCTGTTATAAAACTAGAATATGTCAACTAAAAATGAACCAGTATGAATTAAATCATAATTAAAAATATCTCTATGATTCACTAAAATATTTTGCATTTAGGTTAACTGTTAATGTTCTTCTAATCTTCTTTTATTCACCTTTTGAGAAAAAACAAAGAATAAAAAGACAAAAGGAAATGACCAGGCTGATTGTAGTGGTGCACACCTTTAATCCAGCATTAGGGAGGAAATAGCAGGTGAATCTCTCTAAGTTAAAGACCAGCCTGGTCTACATAGTGAGACTCTGTCTCAAAAAAACCAAAACAATCCCCCCCCCCCCAAAAAAAGGAAATGACCAAGGATTGCTTTAGATGTTTCTCATTCATAAATTTTTAGGGCATGAACCTTCTGAAGTCCAAGCATGAATCTTAAAAATTAAGACAGTCGGGCTGGAGAGATGGCCTAGCGGTAAGAGCACTGACCCTCTTGCAGAGGATCCGGGTTCAATCCCCAGCACCCACATGGCGGCTGAGAACCGTCTGAAACTCCAATTCCAGGAGAACTCCAGTTCTAGGGGAATCCGACACCCTCTTCTGACCTCCTCGGCATTGCACGACACGGGTGCACAAACTTGCATGCAGACAGTACATTCATACACATAGAAAATAAATAAAATTAATAAGAAAAAAGACAGTCATAGGCGCAAAGCTGATAAGAACTTTTTGTTTACTCTTCCATGAATTGGCAAAAGATGGATTTTCCGTTTCAGGAATACCTGGTCCTCTCAGCAGAGGACGTTACCACAGATGCTTTCCATGGGAAGAACTCTGAACAGCCACTTCTTCCCTGTCCTCCCAGAAGACTAGCCAGCCTCACCTCCCTACTTGTCCAGCACAACTCCCCATAATAGACATATATAACACTTGCCTTGAGACAGCTTTCCATGTTTCTGACTGGTTCCAATGCCTAGATTGGTGCCAAGCCCCAGTAGGTAGGCATTTCTTTGGAGAAAGTGAATCAATCCCTGTTTCTAGACTTTTCTCTTTCATCTTCATTCTCTGTAAAGCTGTGAAAGGCTATGTTTTCACATTCTTTTCTCTCTCATTTTTTTTTTTTTTACTTTTTATTTATGTTTTGACACAGGGTCTCCTTATAGTCGCAGTTGGCCTGGAACTCTGTAGATCAGGCTGGCCTTAAACTCAGAGATCCACCTGCCTCTGCCTTCCAAGTACTAGGATTAAAGGTGTGTGCAACCACCCCTGGCTTGTTTTCACATTCTGTAGATAGGGTTTTGCTTCTCAGACCCTGCACCCCCCCCATCTACTATTGGTTTTGAAGTGATTCTGTTTATTGAAGCCTGTACCCACCCTTGTGTATATGTACTACTGTGCTTCAATAAACTACAACTTTGCTTCACTTGCATTTATATGCATTTTCTATAGTGAGTTCCAGGACAGGAAAGAACTCAAGTCTGCTATGACCAGCCTCCAGGCTACTTCTCACCACTGTGCTGATTTGGTACTCTTTGGGGGACTTTTGGAATTATCTGAAGCATGCTACAATGATGGTCCTGTGAGATTTCCAGATAATCCCAGTTTCAGAACCACCTGTAGTGTCTCTCATTCCTCTAGATCAGATAACTAGAGATTTCCTTTCCCTCAATATATAGGGTCAGTAGTCCAAAGTCAGCCCCCCAAAGTAGTAAGCACCAATTAAGACCTTTAGGATAAAAGGATAGGCCAGACGTGGTGGCACCTTTAATCCCAGTACTTGGGAGGCAGAGACAGGCAGATCTCTGTGAGTTCAAGGCCAGCCTGGTCTACATAGCAAGTTCCAGGCCAGATGGGACTAAAGGGAGACACTGTCTCACAAAAAGACAAAAGGACTGCCAGATGTGGTAGTGTATATCTTTAATCCCAGCACTTGGGAGGCAGAGGCAGGCGGGTCTCTCAGAGGCTGGCCTGGAAGTCCCTATTTAGCCAATAAGGCTAGCCTCAGAGATATCCAACTTTTTTGGTCATATTGCTCTATTATTTCCTGTAAACAAAGCAATTAAAAATTTTGTTACTAGCTGGGTATTGTAGTGCTTACCTTTAATCCCAGCACTGAGGAGCTAGAGGCAGATAGATCTCTGAGTTCAAGGCCAGCCTTGTCTACGTGTGGGTTCCAGGCCAGCTGAGGCTACAGGGAGACCTTGTCTCAAAAAAAAAAAAAAAAAAAGAACCATGATCTGGAAATGCTTTGATTTTTCTGTATCAAATAATTCCTGTTATGGGGTGCTCGTTGCAATGGAAACAAGGAACCAATTTATTCATACTAAGGCAAGATGCTGCTGGTCTGTTTTGTTCAGAAGGGTATAAAAATAATCCATACGTCTTCTTGTGGACTTAACAACATGGCCTGTTCAAGCTAAATCTAAATATTCTTACCTTACAAACGAGACACAGCTAAGACAAATTGTAAGGAAAGTGAAATCCCCTGAGTTGGGGTTCTGACACTTTCCAATGACTTTGAAACAAATCTGGAAGGGCTTTGCTTGTGCATGAAGATAACCTGATAACTTTTTGTTGTTGTTGTTGTTTTTGGTCTTTTTGAGACAGGGTCTCCCTTTAGTCTCAGCTGTCCTGGAACTCGCTCTGTAGGCCAGGCTGGCCCTGAACTCACAAAGATCCGCGTGCCTCTGCCTCCCCAGTGCTAGGATTAAACGCGTGTGCCACCACGCCTGGCAAAGGACCCTGTCCTTTGCCCAGTCTACAGTGAAAACATTTGGCATAGGTTGAAAGAGTAAAGAATTACATGGAACAAAATTTAAAAAGTGATTTTTATATACTATACTTTTTTGGGGGGTTCTTTTGAGACAGGGTCTCCCTTTAGTCCCAGCTGGCCTAGAGCTCTCTATGTAGAGACCAGGCTGGCCTTGGACTCACAGAGATCCACCTACCTCTGTCTATGTGTGGGTCGCGCCCCCCACCCACCCACCCACCCAGTGCATGTCAACGTGCCTGTGGCAGTCACAGTCTTTCATCTGAATAAGTGGTGGGTAAGATTTTGAAGCACTTCTTTTAGGTCTTGGTATGGGACAAAGTTGTTTGGAACCTAAATATTAAAGGTGTTCTTTAAGAGTAAAGCAAAGGTGGCCGGGCATGGTGGCGCACGCCTTTGATCCTAGCACTTGGGAGGCAGAGGCAGGTGGATCTTTGTGAGTTCAAGGCCAGCCTGGTCTACAGAGTGAGTTCCAGGACAGCTGGGGCTACAGGGAGACCCTGTCTCAAAAAGACCATAAATAAATAAATAAATAAATAAATAAATAAATAAATAAATAAAATATAAAAATGAAATTAGTTCGGAAAAAAAAAATCAAAGCATAATTCATTTTTGATTAGCTGAATAATTTCTTTATGGATAAGGTTCAATCAAGAAAGCATCAAATTTTATTATGGAAACAGGAAAGCTTAAAAGGCAGGAGAGGAAGATTCCTAACATTACAAATGTGGGGTTATTTCAATGTCATTAGAACATTGACCTAAAACAATTGTTACAGTTTGGAGGTATGGGTGCTGAGAATTGAACCTCAGGCCTCATGCTTGCCAAGCATTTGGGTATCTGTAACATATTGTTTGGGGCCTGGTAGATAGAGTGTCACCTGACACTTAGAAATGATGTTCTAGTAGAGGAACATACAGCATCTTAGATGTGTGTCAGAAGGATATTGTACGCAGGTCGTATATCTGTGTAGATTCTAGCAGAACACTCATACACATACATACGTAAGTGCACCGTGTCCCTGCACTGCCCATGGATGCCAGAGGAGGGAACTGAATACTCTGGAACTGGAGTTTTGGAAGGTTTTTAGCTGTCATGTGGGTTCTGGGAACTGAACCCTGGTCCTCTGGAAGAGCAGCCAGTGCTCTTATCCACTGAGCCATCTCTCCAACTCCTGCATCTGTACTTTCCAAAGGATGTTTTGGAGGTACATATGCACGCATTTTATATATTCCTATGGGGTTGGGTTTAGCACTGTATAGTTTTTTGTTTTTGTTTTTAATTCATTTTGGTCTTTTTGAGATAGGGTCTCCCTGGAGCCCCAGCTGTCCTGGAACTCACTCTGTAGACCAGGCTGGCCTTGAACTCACAAAGATCCGCCTGCCTCTGCCTCCAGAGTACTAGGATTAAAGGTGTGTGCCACCAGGCCCAGCAACATTGTATAGTTCTATATGTATACCTTGTCTTCTTCATACACATACAATATAGTGAGCAAGCAGAAAATTAACATTTCAGCCAAGTGTGGTGAAACACACTTGTAATCCCAATGCTTGGGAGGCCGAGACAGGAGAATCGTAAGTTGGAGGCCAGCCAGGGCTATGTAGTGAGACTCATTATTAAATATAAAACAAAAACTAACATTTTTCTCAAGTGATTCCCCAACTGTATCTGTTACTCGTATTACAGCAGAACTGATTCTGCTTAATTAGAAGTTCCTGGAGGATGGGGTAGAGAATTGACCAATCTAGAGAACTATTGCCTAGGGAGAGGCCCAGGAAAGAACTGATGCAGATGTATGCAAAACTGTTTTACTCCTTTTTTAGGTTTGTGTGTGTGTGTACATGCGCATGTGACATAATGCATTTGTGGAGATTAGAAGACAGCTTTTGGGAGGGAGTTGGTTCTCCCTTTCCACCATGTAGGTTCTGGTTCAGGTCATCAGACTTGGCAGTAAATACCTTTACCTACTTAGCCATCTCATCAGTCCTGCAAAATATTTCTAAGGAATTATTTTAAAAATCATATTGGGCTGGGCGTGGTGGCGTAGGCCTTTAATCCCAGCACTTGGGAGGCAGAAGCAGGTGGATCTCTGTGAGTTCCACGACAGGTGGGTCTTCAGGGAGACCCTGTCTCAAAAAGACCCCCCCCAAAAAAAATCATATTGGTAGTGGTGGACAAGTGAGATAGGGTCTTGCTGTCACCCAGACTTTCCTTAAACTCACAATCTTCCAGGCTCAGAGTACTCACCGCCAGTACACCCCATCCTCACGTGCATTTTCAGGTCTTTCCTCTTAATGTTATCTTATTCCTGGTTTTTCTTTTGTTTTTGAGACATGGTCTCCTGCAGCCCAGGCTACTCTTGAACTCAGCAGAGGATAATCTCTGTCTCCTGGGTGCTGAGATATAGGTGTGTGCCACCAAGCCCATTTATGTGCTACCATAGATCAAACCCTGGACTTCATACACATTAAGCAAATAGTCTACCGCATGCAAATATCCTCAGCCTTTATCTTCCCTAGCACTGGGATTACAGGAACACATTGCCATATTGGCTTTTTCGTGTTGGTGCTAGGCTTTGAAGTCCATGGCTGAACCATCTCCTTGACTTCAAGATCAGACCTCTTTAGGTGAAACCTAATTCAGGAAATGAACATCTAAAAAGATTTAAAATAGTCCAGAAAACTAGTTCAAATTCAAAAGAATGAGCACGTGGGTGTTAAATCTATTTTATCAACTGAAGAAGATATGTAATAAACCATTGGATGATCTTACAGTTTTGAACCACTGCCATTTCTATTCACTAGTACTTTGAGGAGTCACGAAATTTTTTGGTGAAATATGTAGAAATTTGATAGAACTTTAAGGATAGAAAAGAATTTATATGTGGATCTTCAGGGAGGGGAGGTTGCAGTTTAAAGCCCTTTGTGGAATACCAAAAGGAAAATTCACAATGATGTGATTTTTTTTTTTTTGATGAAATTTAGTATATCTGAGATTTGTTTACTTTTTTTTTTTTTTTTTTGCCAGGATTACTGGTACATGCAGACAGGAAGATCAGGAGTTCAAGGTCATCCCCATAATGAGTTTGATGGCAGCCTGGGCTATGGAAGACCCTGTCTGAAACAAAAAGTTATCCTCTTAGCTTCTTGAACCTTCTTGTTTCTTCTGTTCCTCATTAGTTCCATGCTAGGAAACATGTTAATTTCAGTGATAGTTATTTTGACTGCTTGACTCTCCTGTGTTTTTTTTCTCTAATTTCTAGTGTTCCTCTCACCCCATTTCTCTCTCTCCCAGGTGAGAGCTTATGGAAGGCAATATGTGGTTTTAGATTTATGGCTTTCCCATAACTGTGCAAGAAGCTTATAGCTAGGAGCTGGGTTTGGTGGTACATGTCTGTAATTCGAACACTCTGGAGGTTGAGGCAGAAAGATCATGAGTTCAAAAAAAAGGCTAGAGAGATGGCCTAGCGGTTAGGAGCGCCGACGCTCTCGCAGAGGACCCGGGTTCGATCCCCAGCACCCACATGGCGGCCGAGAGCTGTCTGAAACTCCAATTCCAGGAGAACTCCAGTTCCAGGGGAATCCGAGACCCTCTTCTGACCTCCGCGGCATTGCACAACACGGGTGCACAGACTTGCATGCAGACAGTACATTCATACACATACAGAAATAAATAAAATTAATAAAAAAAAATTTAAAAAAGTTTACAGCCAAGCAGTATCATATAGCCATGATGGCACTTGTTTTTTAATCCAAGTTTAGTTTCAATGTTGTAAACTCCAGAATTCCTCTACATTTACTGCTAATGAGTGACTTTACAAAGGCTGCCTTTTAATCTGCTTTGTGGTTGTTTTTCTTCCTATATCAGTTTAGCCTCCCTTGTGAATTTTTTGAGGAGTCTCAATAAATTTTTTCCAAAATTTTTTTCAAATTGGAATCTTTAAGGAATTATTTGACTGTATACCGGTATCAGCTTCAGTTCCAAAAAGCCCTTAGGGTTTGTTTTGTTGCTCTGTGGTGCTGATGTTTTTACCATATTTCTGTGTTTGTCATATAACTGGGTGCTCATATGCTTTATGGATTTTTATCATTTTTATTTTATTTTATTTTTTTTTGGTCTTTTTTCAAGACAGGGTCTCCTTGTAGCCCCAGCTGTCCTGGAACTCACTCTGTAGACCAGGCTGGTCTTGAACTGACAAAGATCCACCTGCCTCTGCCTCCCAAGTGCTAGGATTAAAGGCGTGCGCCACCATGCCCGGCTAATTTTATTTATTTCTGTATGTGTATGAATGTACTGTCTGCTTGCAAGTTTGTGCACCCGTGTAGTGCAATGCCGCGGAGGTCAGAAGAGGGTGTCGGATTCCCCTGGAACTGGCGTTCTCCTGGAATTGGAGTTTCAGACAGTTCTCGGCTGCCATGTGGGTGCTGGGGATCGAACCCGGGTCCTCTGTAAGAGCGGTCGGCGCACTTAACCGCTAGGTCATCTCTCCTGCCCCTTTATCATTTTTAAAAAGAACCTTTATTTTATGACCTAGTTGCACGCAGCTTTCTGAAGTCTTATGTCCACATTTATCATTTGTGTAAAGTACACATGCTCTCCACTCCCTTTTCTGTCCTTAGCCCTAATCTTTTATGTGCTGTGTACTTTTACAATTTATCTCCAAATTAGAAGGTAAACTGAGTAGGAAGGAGAGTTTTGTTGATTATTGCTGTATTTGTAGTCTCTGAAAGTGTGCTTAGTACTTAGCTACCTAAGTTGAGTGAATTGAATGAAGGGTCTCCTTTGGGATCTAAAAGATAATTAAACACCCAAACTATGGGGTTTGAGTAGGAGAAATTATTTGCTTGAACATTCAAATTGGAGGCTGAAAATTGTTTTGTACTTGTTACATAAAATGGAAGAAAATTCACCCAAGTTAAGAATTGAATTTCTAATACCCTAATCTCTGTAGGCCCCACCAGATGGTTTCAGTTTGAGCACAGCTGTAGTGCTACAGATCTGGAGGAGGCTAGACTTGGAAATCATTACCTTCTTTGTGGTTTTTATTCAGTCTCTGGTTTAAATATATTAATAGCTTTTCCTATGCTAGCCTCATCCTTTCCTACACTGAATGATTTCTCATCTAAAGTCATATTTTGTAAATTTGTATAATAAATGAATTCCATCCAAAATAAATTTGAGGCCCTTCTATATAGATTTTTTTTTTTAGTTTCTATGTTACATGATCATGTAGTTAAATATGTATGCTGCTATAAAGAACAAGTAAAAATATGGAGCTGGAGAAATGGCTCAGCAGTTAAGAGCACTGGCTGCTTTTGCAGAGGAACGGGGTTTGTTTCCTAGCACCCAGATGGTTGCTAACAATGGTCTATAACTCCAATTCTGGGGGGCCCTTTTCCGGCCTCCAAGGCATTGCAAAATATGGGTGCACTTACACAAACGTAGACAATACACTCATACACATAAAATAAATTAGTCAGGCATGGTGGTGCATGCCTTTAATCCCAGCATTTTGGAGGCAGAGGCAGGTGGATCTTTGTGAGTTCAAGGCCAGCCTGGTCTACAGAAGAGTTCCAGGCCAGCTGGGGCTACAGGGAGATCCTGTCTCAAAAAGACTCCCTCCCTCCCTCCCTCCCTCCCTCCATAAATAAATAAATAAATAATAAATAAATAAATAAATAAATAAATAAATGTAATAAAACATTAAAAACAAAACAAGTACATTATTCTGCAATTTGACTGATATTGGTTTGAGAACCCAAGTCGATGCACTGTCAAGTGCAGACATCCAGTCTGTGACCTGGCTGGCCTCACGCAGGATCCCACCCTTGCATGATGGGATTACAGTATTGCAGCACCATGCCTGGTTGTGTTGCCCTTGTAAAGATAATCTGACTGCTCTTTTCAGCACTTTTCTTTATTGGAGCTGCTGCACCTTCATTAGTGCATTTGGCTTTTGTTTTACCTTCTGGAGATGGGGGTTTTTAGCACATTAAAATTTAAATATTTTCCTGGTGAATTCAGGAACTAAGAGTGTTGTATCCGATTATCCTTGGGTATTTAATATTTTTCTTGCTGTATATTCTACTCACAGGAAAAAAAATAGACTAATGTTTCTCTCACTAAAAGAACTGAAAAAAAAAAAAAAGCCAGGTGTGGTGGCACTTGGGAGGCAGAGGCAGAGGTAGAGGCAGGTGGATCTCTGTGAGTTCAAGGCCAGCCTCGTCTACATAGGACCACTGAGAGCATAGAAAGAGGGCTCAGCTGGCTCCAAGACACAAGTGACTCAGCAACAGAAAAAGGTCCAAGTGAGGTGTTTGAAAATAATGGTGAATTTAAAACATTCCTTACATCTTATATGCTGTTAGGTTTAGGGAAGGAAGGTGTGTGGGGTTGTGTCTGTGTTTGCTTTCTTTTTTTTTTTTTTTTAATTTTTTTTTTTTATTATTAACTTTATTTCTGTATGTGTATGAATGTACTGTCTGCATGTAGGTCTGTGCACCCGTGTCATGCAATGCCGCGGGGGTCNGGATTATCACTTATAGCTAAAAATGAAAAAAAAAAACTGAGAGAAAGATGCAGGACAGTTATGGCAGAATGCATGATCTGGGATGGGGTGGGGGTGGGGGGGGAGGGAAAGGGAAATAAGCCTGAACTGAATTGGAAAAAATGTATGAAATGCACAAAGCATCAATAAAAACTAATTAAAAAAAATAAAAAATAAAAAAAAAATAACTAAAAATAAAAAATAAAATAGGGCTGGAGAGATGGCCTAGCAGTTAAGAGTGCCGACTGCTCTTGCAGAGGACCCGGGTTCAATCCTCAGCACCCACATGGTGGCTGAGAACCGTCTTTAACTCCAGTTCCAGGGGAATCTGACACTCTCTTCTTGACCTCCGTGGCATTGCACAACACGGGTGCACCAACCTATATGTAGACAGTACACTCATACACATTAAAAAAAAAATTGTTATGCAGAAATAAACAGGTATATTTTTTAGCATATACCTCAAAGTTATGCTTCTTGGCATTTTCTTCCTTTTTAGTTTGCATATTTAGGAGTTTTTATCAGAAATTTTACTAGTGATGATTTGGCTTAAAAAAAAATCTATGTAAATATGCCTATAGACAGCTATGTTTAGCATACTAAAGAATCATGCAGAGACAGACCTTAACAATGTTTCTGGTTGGAACTTAGTGTACTTTAATATTTAGAAGATATGATATGGGGCCTTGAACATGAACTCATAGCCGAATGCCCACCTATCTATACTGTTCTGTCCTAGAAATTACTAGCAACATGAAAGCTGTTTTTCATCTAGTTAAACTGACAGTATTACATGAAATAACTTTATTGTAAAAGTGCTTGTTTTCACAAGGCTGGTGAATAGAATTTTTGTTAAAATCTGATACTGCCTCTGTGAGTTTGAGGCCAGCCTGGTCTACACAGTGAGTCCCAGACAGCTGGGGGCTGCAGGGAGACTCTGTCCAAGAAGACCGAAACAAAACAAAACCCTGATATTGCGTGGGAATGTTTTAAGTAACTAGAATGCTAGAAAAAGCTGCTACTCAAGCCAAACTACTTTTTGGCTTTGCAGGAAAAGAAACCAAAATTGAGTAACTTTGGCCTAGAGAGCCTTTTCTATTTCTTTGCCCCCTTTACCTCTCACCTGTGAGACAATAAGGCACAAGCTCAGGAAATGATGGTAGGCTTGAGCTTCCTGGGCTGCTCACGTATTGATTAATTTTTCCACGTAATATATTCCTGCCTATCGGCTGGTTTAAGTCTGTACATTTGGCATTGAGACAGATTCAAAAAAGAATTGAGATTATCCTATCAGAGAGAAATTGGCCCCAGGAAAGCACAGTTCTGGGGATTTAAAGGAGGCATATAGTGGCAGTTCAGTCATTTTGATGGGTTGGTGATAGGACAATAGACAAGGAAGGCTGGTAACATCCATCATTTTTGGATTACAGACGCTTTGCAGAACCTGAGAAAAGATCTGTTTTCTGCCCTCCATGAAAAAGAATACCAAAGCACACACTTAAATGACTCAGGAAATTATTGAGATACACCAGGGCTCCTGATTAGAAGCAGCCTGCCTTAGCTTCTCTGTATTTTTCTCTTTTTATTCATGATGCCCCTTTGACCTTTCTTCCTTAACATCTTTGTTATTCTTTATCACTGGAACTAAACTTGCTTATGAAAATGGCCTAGAAATCACAGAGGTCCCCCTGCCTCAGCCTTAGCCTCCCAAATGCTGGGATTTCAAGGCATGAGGCACCACGTCTGGCTTTACTTTTTACTTTGAGATAGGTTTACTAAATTACCAACGTAGGCCTTGACTTTGAACTTGCCCTAGCTGTCTCAAAAAGAGCAAATAATAATAATAATGATGCCAGCCTGGCCTGGGGTAATGAGACATTGTCTCAAAATGATGAACTTTGAACTTTTTTTTTAAGAGGAAAAAAAAAAGAAATGGTTTGGTTTGGCCATTGTTGCCTTTATTCATTTTGGTTCTTTTTTATTGTTTGATTTCTTTAGTGTGTCTCTTTTTCACCTTTTTTTTTTTTTTTTAATTTACTCTCTGATTTATTTCCTGTTCAGTTTTCAGTAATGGGTGTGGAATGGAACAAGAACTTATGCTGATGACCCTTGTCTGAACCAGGAAGGAAAGACTGCATCTGGAAGCCTGGGGCATAGAGTGAGTATGTGTGTGTTTACGTGTCTGTACCGGGGGAAGGGGAGTTTAGAATGTATAGACCTGCCTCACCCAGCAAACTTCTGGATCCCATTTTTTTTTTCTCTCTAAGTCAGTTAGCCTGCAGCTTCTTACTCTGTGTTCATAATGTATATTTCAGGGCTTATTTATCCACTGTTTTCCAAAGCTTCTCTATATTTATTTCTCCTTTAAAACAAACAAACAATAAATAACTGGGAATGATGGAACTTACCTTTAATCCTAAGACTCAGAAGGCAGAGGCAGGTGGAGGTCTGTGAGCTGAGGCCATCCTGATCTGTATAGTGAGTTCCAGGCAAGTCAGGCTACATTTTGGGACCCCGTTTCAAAACAAACAAACAAACAAACAAAATATGGAAAAACTCAGCTGTGTACCAATATAGAAGAATGATAAACTCTAAATTGCTTCAGGAATTTATCATCTCATGTAGGTCGGATGGACTTGAACTTCTGATACCCCCGTTTCCACCTTCCAGACTCTAGGATTGTATATCTTGTGCTACCATACCAGGCTGGTTGACATAGTGCGTGCCAGGCTAGCTGGGGATACACAGGGAGACTCTGTCTCAAACAAAACAAAACAAAACAAACCCAAAAAAAACCAACTTAAATTCTGTCTTCAACTTAATAGGCCTTCTATGTATGGATCAAGTCCACATGCAGATCCAAAATAGATTCAAATAATTCTTTAAAGAGTACCAAGCTTGGGGCTGGAGAGATGGCCTAGTGGTTAAGAGCGCCGACCTCTCTTACAGAGGACCCGGGTTCGATCCCCAGCACCCACATGGCGGCTGAGAACCGCCTGAGACTCCAATTCCAGGAGAACTCCAGTTCCAGGGGAATCCGACACCCTTTTCTGACCTCCGCGGCATTGCACGACACGGGTGCACAAACTTGCATGCAGACAGTACATTCATACACATACAGAAATAAATAAAAATTAAAAAAAATAATGTTTAAAAAAAGTAAAAAATGCCGGGTGTGGTGGCGCACGCCTTTAATCCTAGCACTTGGGAGGCAGAGGCACGCAGATCTCTGTGAGTTTGAGGTCAGCCCGGTCTACAGAGTGAGTTCCAGGACAGCCAGAGCTACAGGGAGACCCTGTCTCAAAAAAAAAAAAAATTAAAAAAAAGAGTACCAAGCTTACCTGGGCCTGGTGGTGCCTGCCTTTAATCCTGGCATTCGGGAGGCAGGGGCAGAGAGAGAGGCAGAGAGAGAGGCAGAGAGGAAGAGGCAGACGGATCTCTGAGTTCAAAGCCAGCCTGGTTTACATAGTAAGTTTCAGGCCAGCTAGGGTTACAGGAAGACCCTGTCTTAAAACAAAACAACACAAAACAACGAAAAAGAAAAGAAATGCAATAAGAATACATGAGGGCAGAGACATTGAATAAATAGCTGGTCACTTTTTTTTTTGTCTTTTCGAGACAGGGTCTCCCTGTAGCCCCAGCTGTCCTGGAACTCACTCTGTAGACCAGCCTGGCCTTGAACTCACAAAGATCTGCTTGCCTGTGCCTCCCAAGTACTAGGATTAAAGGCGTGCGCCGCCACGCCCGGCCATAGCTGGTCACTTTTAAGCTTGCTGAAGGAATCTCCACTGCTGACTTCACCACAGATGCCGTATGTGAACTGAGAAGCCTCTGTGTTCTACACCCATCTATTCACTTTAAATAAAATACTTAGTAGGTGACTTAAGGTTCAGTACATGTTTAAAAAAATTTTTTTTTAATTAATTTATTATTTTTTATGTGTATGAGTGTACTGTCTGCATGTAGGTTGGTGCACCTGTGTCGTGCAATGCCTCGGAGGTCAGAAGAGGGCATCAGATTCCCCTGGAACTGGAGTTAAAGACGGTTCTTAGCTGCCATGTGGGTGCTGGGAATCGAACCTAGGTCCTCTGCAAGCACAGTCAGTGTTCTTAACCGCTGAGCCATCTCTCCAGGCCCAGTACATGTTTTTTATGGAAACAAAAGTATCATAATGTGATAAATATGAAGACCATACAGAAGACTGTACAGAAGGTCCTGGGAGACATGTGGTAGAAGGAACAGCTGCAGTCAGGACTATGGCTTAGTCTTCCTTTCCTAAACACTGTGGAGCCTATTTCTAAAGAAATGCCTGCCTGCCTGCCTGCCTGCGGCCGAGAGCCGTCTGAAACTCCAATTCCAGGAGAACTCCAGCTCCAGGGGAATCCGAGACCCTCTTCTGACCTCTGCGGCATTGCACTACACGGGTGCACAGACTTGCATGCAGACAGTACATTGATACACATACAGAAATAAATAAAATAAAATAAAAAAATTAAAAAAAAGAAATTTAAGAAATGCCTGCCTGTAGTCATAGCTAGTCTTAGAATCTTTCATATTTATTCCCAAGAGAAAACAGCCTTAAGAGTTATCTTTCATCTGAATTACATGAATACTTAGTTCACAGTAAAAGCAAGCACCAGCATACTCAAGAAATAATGGTTTGTTTCCTGAAGAGATAGATGTTTTTTCTTCATTCTTTCTAAGAAATACTAGAATAGATAAAATAAGCAAGGGAACTGTTAATAAGAACTGTGGAAGTGAAGTTTCCTTGATAATACTGTACTGTACAAACGATATTTTTGGACTTTGAATTTTGGGGGGACATTTGAATTTTGTGTTCATTTTAGTACAGTTTACTTGGGTCAGCTTAGGTAGCAGTAGTTATGATGTGTTAAAAGTTTTGTGATACTGGGTATTGTGTCATAGGAGCAACAGGAACTATTATGAAAACTGTGCTGTGTAAGTCACATAAGCATGCAAGTCTAAACATAACGTGTCCATTTGTTTTCTCCCAAACTGTCACCTATAATTTACAGCAGCCTGAGCAAGCCTTCTTTCTTTCAGACTCACCTTGTTAACTTGTGTAATATTACTAATTCAATAGTGCAAAATATTGTCAAATTGTATTACATGTCTGTCAGTACTTGTGATCACATTTGAAGAGCACAGGAGTGGTTGTTTTCCAAGTCGTCACATTTAATAGATTTGGGTACTTCATTGTCTCATTGAGTTTATCATAAACTTTTCTAGTTTCAGGAAATTAGTTTTGTTTGGTCTTCTTATGGTATAGAATTCATACTACAAATAACCTTGAAACAAGTATGTGGTGGGTGATTTGTGTGTGTGTGTGTGTGTATGTGCTTGAGACAGGGTCTCCCTGTAGCTCCAGCTGTCCTGGAACTCGCTCTGAGACCAGGCTGGCCTTGAACTTACAAAGGTCCGCCTGCCTCTGCCTCCCAAGTGCTAGGATTAAAGGTGTGCGCCACCACGCCCAGCTCATTCTCCTGTTTCTTAACAGATAGTAAAAAGATTTATGGGGGCTGGAGAGATGGCCTGGCTGTTGGGAGCGCCGACCGCTCTTGCAGAGGACCCGGGTTCGATCCCCAGCCACCCACATGGCGGCCGAGGGCCGTCTGTGACTCCAGTTCCAGGAGAACTCCAGTTCCAGGGGAATCCGACACCCTCTTCTGACCTCCGCGGCATTGCACGACACGGGTGCACACACTTGCATGCAGACAGTACATTCATACACATACAGAAATAAAAAAAAAAAAAAAAGATTTATGTATTCCCAATGCTCCTGAGACAATTTCAGAAGTTCCGGTAAAGGCTTTGGTGAATATTCCTTTAAAGCTATGTGTGAATATGCGAAACCACATGTTTACAGCCCCAGCTACATGGGTGGCTGAAGCAAGAGGATTCTTTAAGCCTTGAGTTCAAGACCAACTGCCTGGCCTACATACTTCTCTTAAAAGAAGAGATGAACACCTCCTCCCCCCCTGAAAGACATCACACAGTGTTTTGGAGCTCATTTTGAGAAATAGTTTTTTCTCACCTATAGGATATTTTTAGTGCTTTGTGGGAGTTGGATGCAGTCTGTCAGTGCTTAGAGAGATATGTATGGAATGAGTTTTCTTGTGGCTCTGTATTCACAGCCTCTTCGTCTTGGCATCTTTTCCAGTTTAATAGCCATGAAGTAATTTGCTTTGCATTTTAAAAAACTTACTGTTATGTCTGCTTGAATGTATCACTCTTCTGTCCAAGTTTTATGTGGCATTTAAAGAAAAACTGACCTTATTTCAAATATAAAAGCTCTTTCAATAAGTGTCCTCAGAATTATTTTACTTGTGCAATAGATGAGCCTAGGTTTTTTTTTGTTGCTATTGTTACTTTGGGGTTTTTTGTTGTTGTTTATGAGGTCTTCAATACTGTTCAGGCTGGCCTCCAGCTCCTGAGCTAATGTAATCTTGCCCTGTCCTCCTGAGTAGCTGATACTACTACACATAGCATGCCCAGCTTTTTGATAGGCTGTTTTTTGTGTGTTTTGTTTTGTGGTGTTCTGGTAATCCAAGCTAGCCTCTCAGTGCCTGACTCTCTTGCCTCAGCATCTTGAGTCTTCGATTTACAGGTATAAGCTACCACATTTGTTTGCCTTTTTTTTTTGAGACAGGGTCTCCCTGTAGCCCCAGCTGTCCTGGAACTCGCTCCGTAGACCAGGCTGGCCTTGAACTCACAAAGATCCACCTGCCTCTGCCTCCCAAGTGCTGGGATTAAAGCCTTTTTTTAAAAAAATAAAAAAATCTAAGAGGTTATATATCTTCTAAGCTTTATTCCTGAGGTTATATATTTTTAAATATTTTCTATGTGTATGAGCATCTTGCCTGCATGTATGTAAGTGCACCTGTCATGCAGTGCCTGGAAAGGCTACAAGAGGCCTCGGCTCCCCTAGAACTGCAGTTCTAGACAGTTGCTAGTTAGCACCATGTGGATGTGTGCTGAGAATCAAACCTAAGTCTTCTGGAAGAACAGCAAGTATTCTTTTAAAAAAATTTTTTTTTAATTATTTATTTCTGTATGTGTATGAATGTACTGTCTGCATGCAAGTTGTGCACCCGTGTCGTGCAATGCCGCGGAGGTCAGAAGAGGGTCTCGGATTCCCCTGGAGCTGGAGTTCTCCTGGAACTGGAGTTTCAGATGGTTCTCTGCCACCATGTGGGTGCTGGGGATTGAACCCGGGTCCTCTGCAAGAGCGGTCGGCGCTCTTAACCGCTAGGCCATCTCTCCAGCCCCAGAACAGCAAGTATTCTTAACTGGTGAGTCATCTCTTCAGCCCCTCAAGGTTATATTTTTAATTTTATTGTAATCTTAATTTTATCATGAGCTAGATGTGAGTCTTCAGAAGTCTTTTTTTTTTTTTTTTTGTCTTTTGAGACAGGTCTCCCTGTAGCCCCAGCTGGCCTGGAACTCAATCTGTAGACCAGGCTGGCCTTGAACTCACAAAGATCCGCCTGCCTCTGCCTCCCAAGTGCTAGGATTAAAGGTGTGCTCCACCACGCCCGGCAGAAGTCGTGTATTAGTTTCTTGTTTCATTGCCGAAACAAAATACCTGATCAAAGCAATTAAAGGAAGAAAGGGTTTAGTTTGGAATATAGTTATAGGGGATATAGTCCATGACAGGGAGGGATAGTGGGCAGGAGCAGGAGGCAGCTAGCCATACTGCGTCCATAGCTGAGAGGCAGACAGTGGTGAATGTGGAACTGGCTTTCTGAACCTGTTTTTTATTCTGGGATCCCAGTTCATGAAATGCTACCACTCACACTTAGGGTAGGTCTCCCTACCTCAATCTAATTTACAAATTCCTTTGTAAACATGCCAAAAGATTTGTTTCCATGGTGATTCTAAATTCCATCAAGTTTACAAGATTAATCATAAATCATTTTTCTTCATCTTTCTCAGTGGTAAAAAACAAAGATTTCACATGCACATGCATGCACACATAAGTGTCATTATGCACATACTGAAATGTTGGAGCTGATAGTCATTTATGTAATGGTCTAGTGAAGTAGATTCTCATTAAGTACTTTTTGGAAGCTATTTCTGTTTTTTAAATGTTTGCATCAGCTGTGGTGGTGGTTGCCTTTAATCCCAGCACTCCAGCACTCAAGAGGCAGAGGCCAGTAGATCTGAGATTGAGGCCACCCTAATCTAGATGGTTGAATTCTAGACCAGTTGGGTCTGCAGGGAGATAGACTCTGTCTCAAAACAACAACAACAACAACAACAAACTTGTTTGAGACAGGATCTCATCAAATCTTAGTCCTTTCTTCCATTCTACCCACATATTATCTTTTTAATTCCTTATTGACCCAAGATTACCCCTCTGTGTATGAGAGTTAGTATGTAGTGTTGAATACCTGTAATCCCAGAATGTGAGAGGCTGAGACATGTGGAATCTAGACTGTGACATAGTGGAATCTACACTATGACATTCTGTCTCAAAACACCAAGGGCTAGGGATGTAACTCAGTGGTTGTGCTTGCCTAGAATTTAGAAGGCTCTGGATTAGATCCCCAGGACTATATGTAAGAAACTTATTTTGACTGTTTAGGGGTTTTAGTGTTTAACTGTATAGGGTTGTTTGATTGGGTTTAGGAGTGAGATAGGTCTCATACTGTAGTCTCGATGGCCTGGAACTCAAAGCAGTTCTCCTGCTTTACCTTCCTGAGTGCACAAATAGCTATCATCTTATTTTCAATAGCCCCAGTACTCCTGTTAGACACTAATATCTAAATCTAGGAAAAAGAAAACTTAAAAACTCTCACCAAAAGATCTCAAAATTAAGCCACTGAAGATTAGTGAACTTTATGTTTAAAAAAAAATGGGTGTGGGGCCAAGTATGGATTACACTGTAATCCTAGTACTCAGGAAGGTAAAGCAGGAGGAAGTGCCATGTTTAGGGGCTGGTGCTGGTGCTGGTTAAAGATTGGGCGGAGAGGAATTAACTTCTCCCCTTTCCTAGAAGAGGACAACAGAGCTGCCATGCGTGCTGGGAATCAAACCTGGGTCCTCTGGAAGAACAGAAAGTGCTCTTAACCATGGAACTACCATCTCCAGCCCACAGAGTTCCTTCTAATTTCAGTCTAGGGTTTAAAACAGAATCATGGCCCAGTCCCAGAAAATCGGATTTAATGGGCACAGAGATCTTAATTTTTTTATAAAGTCTAGGAACACTGATGGGCACGTAGGTGTGGTAAGTCTGCAGTTTATTTAACTTCAGGAGAGAAAGACTTTACCATAGCAAACGTTTGTTTGTTTGTTTATTTGTTTGTTTGAAACTGGCTTTCATGTAGCCCAGGTTGGTCTAAGACATGTAGCTGAGGGCGGCCTTGAGCTCCCGATCCCCCTTACCCCACATTCCAAGTGCTTCATGTACCACCATGCATAGCTAATTGTAGCAATCTCGTAAAATAGAATTTTGAGGACTGGCAAAATAGCTCAGTGGTAGAGCACTTTCCTAGCATGCACAAGGCCCTTGGTTGTATAATGAAGAGATTGGCAGCCATGGGAACCTGGATGGAAGTTTTCACTGTGCCTGTCTGTGGGGTGGGATGGGGTGGGCAGAGTGCCACCATCTGGTGTAATCTGTTGGGAGAGTTAAAGTGTTTATTTTTTGGAATTTTTAAACAGATGTCTTTAGTACCCTGCATCATATCCTTAATTCCCACCAATTTCAGCAGAAACTCAAGATTTTTGCGGTTTTTCTTAGTTTCACCAGCACCTATTTTCTGTTTCGGGGCCTTCAAGCCCACCAAGAAAAGGGGAGAAGTTAATTCCTTTCTGCTCAATCTTTTTGTTTTTATTTATTTTTATTTTTTATGTGTATGAATATGTAGGTTTGTGCACCCGTGTCGTGCTGCTGCAGAGGTCAGAAGAGGGTGTTGGATTCCCCTGGAACTGGAGTCAAAGACAGTTCTCAGCCGCCATGTGGGTGCTGGGGATTGAACCCAGGTCCTCTGCAAGAGCAGTTGGTGCTCTTAACCGCTAGGCTCTCTCTCCAGCCCTCTGCTCAGTCTTTAACCAGTACCAGCCCCTAAACATGGCACTTCCTCCTAGCATTCTCCAGCAGTCACATGGATTATGGGTACCTTTACTTACCTCACTCCCTTCTTGGGGTCTTCCCCTGTTTTTATCTTGCTAAAACTTTGTATACAGTTGTCAGAGCTGACTTTAAGGGTGAGGTACAAACAAAAGCCTTGCCTAACAACATTAGTTCCTTCTTAACTATCCTTGTCTATCAATAGTAGCCACCTAAAAATAGTGAGCATGGGAAGAAAGCAAGGAGAGCAGACTGCACAGTGCAAAATAGCACACATTGCTCAAGTTTCTGTTACATTTATTCACAGGCATTCTGTAATGAAATCATTATGGGAGGATCTGTTGTGCCCCCCCACTCCCCCCATCTTTCATTTTGCTTACAAAAGGCTATGAAGAACCAGGACATAGTTGGCATAGAGAGAGCACCAACATGCCTTTTATTCACTTATGTCATCTTGTTCTTGAAAAATTCTAGGTGTTCTTTTTGGAAGACTAAATTATAGAATATGATAGAAAGCTATTAAAAATATAGAAACAGGTAGATCTTTACAGATGGTTAGGATAAAAGATGAGAAATATCAGGATGATCTTGAGAAGATCTGTTTCAAGATTTTTTTTTTTTTGGTCTTTTTGAGACCCCAGCTGGTCTAGACCAGGCTGGCCTTGAACTTACAGAGATCTGCCTGCCTCTGCCTCCTAAGTGCTGGGATTAAAGGCATGCTCCACCACACCCGGCTTAAAGACAGTTCTTGGCCACCAAGTGGGTGCTGGGAATTGAACCTGGGTCCTGTGCAAGAGCAGTCGGCACTCTTAACCGCTGAGCCATCTCTCCAGCCTTTCAAGAGTATCCTTTAAGAGGCACTTCAGGGTTGGTGAGATGGCTTCACGGGGTAAGGTCATTTGCAACCAAGCCTGCCGACCAAAGTTTGATTCCCTAGAATTCACATAGTGGAAGGAAAGAACCAGTTTCTGCAAGTTGTCCTCTGATTTCCTCATGCCCCACCCCCCAAAATGTAAAAAAAAAAAAAATTAATGGGGCTGGATCTGGGTTTGATTCCCAGCATTTACATGGCAGCTAAGAACTCCAGTTCCAGGGGAATCCAGTGCTGCCTTCTGACCTTCTTGGGCTTTGCATGATACATATGCACTTACATATATGCAGGCAATTACTCATGCACATAAAATAAAAATAATATATATTTTTCTAAACTTTAAGGGGATTGAGGGAATAGCCCAGCACTTTGGGGCACTGGCTGCTCTTGCAGAGGGCCTGGGTTTGATGCCCAGCACCCACATGATAGCTAACAACCATCCATAACTCCAATTCCAAGGACTCTGATGGCCTTCCTCCAGCATTGCACAACATGGGTCCACCTCCATATGCATAGACAACACACTAGTACACATGAAATGAAAATAAAGTATTAAAAAATTTTAAGGGCTGGAGAGATGGCCTAGCGGTTAAGAGCACCGACTGCTCTTGCAGAGGACCTGGGTTCGATCCCCAGCACTCACATGGCGGCTGAGAACCATCTTTAACTCCAGTTCCAGGGGAATCCGACACCCTCTTCTGACCTCCGCTGCATTGCACAACACGGGTGCACAAACCTACATGCAGACAGTACAGTCATACACATAAAAAATAAATAAATAAAAATTAAAAAGAAGAAAAAAGATTTAAGGTACTTTATATTCCCTAAAGGCAGAGTTCCGATGTAGTTGGTGAGAGGACAGCCATATCCAGATTTCCTCTTTACTGAGACTGGACTACAGGACTGTAAGAATCAAAATGAAGTGTAAGCCAGAACCATCTACTTTCATGCTTGACAGCACTGATACCTGTTAAAGGTGGAAGAAAGAGCTGCCCAAGATGCTCATGTGAGCATTCAGAGCTCAACCTGCAGGTGCTGTGGCCTCACTCACACCAACCTGTGACAGTAGATCTTTATTTTGGATTATTTTCCAGAAGACCAGCTGTTTCTAGAAAACGTACTTCCTTCAGTCCAGGGAGTTTGTATAGCAGGGGTTTGAGCATGATCATTAGATTGTCTAGTATTTCTTTTTTTTTTTTTTTTTTTTTTTGATTGTCTAGTATTTCTAATTAACATTCAGTTCCGGAAGAGAGAGGAAATACCTTGACTAAGGTAAATTCATGGTATCTTGCTAATCAGTGATCTGGCAGAGGAGACTAGGACACAGGTCTATGTTACTAATCATCTTTCTGTCTCATTCCTGAAATGCCTTCTGTGCCCACACCCTGGCCCGGAAAGAAAATAGTCACTGTTTTTTTCTGAGTTAGTTCAAATGTTTCTTTAGAATTAATAAGGTTTATGGGATCTCTATTTAAGATAGCTACAGGGCATTTGACAAGTGTTTACACTTGATCTTAGCCAACAAAAAGGCCCAGAAGGATGGACACCTCATGTGAGTAGATTATTGAAAGTCTAGGCTAGTAGGTGGACAAAGTATATACACAGACAAGTGAAAATTAGAGACTGCAAAACAGTCAACTTTATGGGAATAGTTCAGGATACAATGGAATAATTTTGATATGCAGCCAATAAAATGTTAGTTGTGATGACCTAGAGAGATAATGATTAAAAGTCTACTGGAGCTGGGTGTGGGGCTTGTCTGTCATCTGAGCACTCACTGAGGTAGGAGGATCATGAGTTTGAACCAGCATGGACTAGATAGTGAGATTGCTTGGAAAACAAATAACCAGGGGGTTGGGGCTGTAGCTAGCTCAGTAGGTGGAGTACTTGCTGAGCATCTACAAAGCCCTAGGTTAAATCTCCAGCACCACTTGTAATCTCAGGACTCTGGAGGTTTGGAGGCAGGAGGATCAGAAGTCCAGGGTCATCCTCATGTACATAGCAAGTTCAAGGCCAGCGTGGACTCTGTGAGACTCTCACTGCTTCCCCCAAACAAAACAAAATGAAAAATCAGGGCAGTTTGAAGAAGTTTCTTTTATACTTTGCTTTACTGTATAGATTGTGATTCTAAAGCATTTTGGGTAAGTTTACCTATCTTCAAAGGATTAACTTTATGTTAATAGTACTTTCTGAAATTTATCAGTCAAAACCAGTTTATTTTTTTGGTTGATAACACAGAAAGTGTTTATTTTGCTTTTGTTGTATTTGATTAGCTCATTAGAAACTAATTCTGAAGCAGTTAGAAAACACTTCCCTTGCTAGATGTTGTAGTAAAAAATACTTGTCTCAATCTCTCTCTTCTCTCCTTTTAGGGCATCTGTTATGCACCTAAAGCCACACTGGAAGCTCCAGAAGAAAGAACGACCCCTGGAAGTGCGCAGTGACACTCTGAGAACGCCTATGAGCCACCAAAAGGCTGTCAGCGATGAAAAAGGCGGAGCTAGCTGCATGAAACCAAGCACACTCCCTTCAGCCTCTCTGGTCAAAGCATCATCTCAAAAACCTTTTGGGGTCCTTTCTCCAAATGTTCTGTGCAGTATGAGCGGGAAGAGTCCTGCAGAGAGCAGCTTGAATGTTAAAGCAAAAAAGAATGTACCACCTGCAACAATTCACCAGGGCGAAGAAGGAGAAGGACCGCTTGATATCTGGGCTGTTGTGAAACCTGGAAATACAAAGGAGAAAATTGCATTCTTTGCAGCCCACCAGTACAGCAACAGGATAGGATCGATGAAAATAAAAAGCTCCTGGGATATTGATGGGAGAGTTACCAAGAGAAGAAAAAAATCAGGGGATCTTAAGAAAGCCAAGGTACAGCTAGAAAGGATGCGAGAACTGAACAGCCGGTGCTACCAGCCTGAGCCATTTGCCTGTGGCATTGAGCACTGTTCTGTGCACTATGTGAGTGACAGTGGAGACGGAGTCTATACCGGTAGGCCTCTGTCAGTGATTCAGATGGTTGCCTTCCTCGAGCAGAGAGCCAGTGCTCTGCTAGCTAGCTGTGCGAAAACCTGCACAAGTGTACCTGCCATTGTGAAGCTTTCTGGCCAGTCCAGAGGTGTGCCACCTGCCCCTGAGCCCTTCTCTGCCCCAGGAGCTTGTGAAGAACCCACAGAAAAAGGAAGTCCTGAGGCTGGAAAACCACAAAGTGAACCAGTCCGTGTCCTTGACATGGTAGCCAGGCTGGAGTCTGAGTGCCTGAAGCGCCAGAACCAGCGGGAACCCGGGAGTTTGTCCCGAAGTAACAGCTTCCGTCGAAACGTAGGCAGGGTGTTGCTTACAAATGGTGCTCAGGCTGATGAAGACAAGACTAAAAAAGGCACTGTGGAGGCACCTGAATCCCAGGTAGATTCCATGCAGTCAGTGTCTGTGTGTGGAGGACCCTCTAGAGCTGACCGTTGTTCTTCAGGGGGCCAGACCTGGGATGACACCTCTCAGGGCTGCCCTTCCTTGCCAGCAGGTGTGAGTTTCCACACCGACAATGAAGAATTGGAGCCAGGTCAGCAAACTGCTATGAAAAACAGTAACAGGTATGATGTAGAAATGACGGATGAACTTGATACGTTGCCTTTTTCTTCTCACGCCTATCTCCAGGCCACTGAATCGTCCACAGATGCTATTGATTGTCTGAGTAGAGAGTTTGTACCACCCACTCACCAAAATCCTGACCCGAGAAGAAAAGAATCTCTGTGCATTAGCATCAGTGTGGCCAAGATAGAGAAAGAGCAGCCCTCTGGTTTCAGCTCCCTTGAAGAGCCTCTTCCAGGGATGCTGTTTTTTTTGAAACCAGGACAGGACCAGGCAGAGGGTTCCCACTTGAGTGAAAGCACAGCACAGGAGTCTTCAGAGGCCAGCCAGCTTCCGGAGGCTGCTGAGGGTGCAGATGCATCCACGGAGAGAGGGGCTTCAGCCGAGCCAGTCCTGCCACCTGTCCCTGCTGTGGAAAGCGCGTTACTGGTGCTTGAGGCCTCCAGCTGGAGGAAGCAGGTGTCTCAGGACTTCCTGGAGACCAGATTTAAAATCCAGCAGCTTCTGGAGCCTCAGCAGTACATGGCATGTTTGCCTCACCACATCATGGTAAAAATCTTCAGGTTACTTCCCACCAGGAGTTTAGTAGCTCTTAAGTGTACCTGCTGCTATTTCAAGTTTATCATTGAATACTACAACATCAGGCCAGCAGATTCTCGCTGGGTTCGAGACCCACGCTATAGAGAAGATCCTTGTAAGCAGTGCAAGAAAAAGTATGTGAAAGGGGATGTATCCCTGTGCCGGTGGCACCCCAAGCCCTATTGCCAGGCATTGCCTTATGGGCCTGGGTACTGGATGTGCTGCCACCGGTCCCAGAAGGGCTTTCCTGGCTGTAAGCTGGGCCTTCACGACAATCACTGGGTCCCTGCCTGCCACAGCTTTAACAGGGCAATCCACAAGAAAGCAAGAGGGAGTGAGACTGAAGAGGAGTACTGAAGCCCCGTGAGAACGACAGAGGACCGCAGAACTCCTCGGTAGCTGTCAGTGTGGTAGCTGTCAGTGTGCCACCTCGTCCCCACCCGTGTGGGAATCTCTTCTTAGATCAGGACTGCCATTGCTCAGGCATTTTTTTTGACTCTTAATTTACCAGCTGTACAAGAAAATCAGTCCTTGCTTTCTAGTGCTGCCTCACATTTGACCCAGGGGCATCCCACAGCTTGACTCACTCAGCTGAGAATGATCTGCCTGTTGTCTTCCATCAGCTCCACCCTCGGAGGATGAAGACTTGCCACTATCAGGGACGGTCAGCGTTCAGTGCTGCGGGCAGTCCCCACACAGGGTGCAGAAATCCTTCCGCAGTGCTGCCGCTGTATTTGAGATGAGTGAAAAGCAAGCCAGCCTTTGGATGAGAATCCCGCCTACAAAGGACAAATCAGGCACCTTACTTAGACTTTGTACGCTTGACCCTGTGAGAGTGATGTTTGTGGTTGGAGATGGATTTTATGCCCTGTGGTGTTTACAGTGTATATAACGGTTGTGTTTTCATAGGGCTGTGAAAGTGCACATTAAACCTGAGCGCCTTTACTTTAGATGAGTGCTTTGGCCCCTCTGTAAATAACATGATTAAAATCTAGTTGTATATGATGGACAGCTAACTAAACAACATAATCACCACAATGCAGCTAGGGTAGTGTTGCAGCTATAATTGTGTGTTGTCTCCTCAAATTTTGTACATCCTGTATAAAATATGAATGTTTCCCAAATAAACTATGAATGTTTGCTGTATAATATATGAATGTTTCTGAGAAGAAACTCTAAATAGTTAAGAGATTCACTTGTTCAAAGGCTACCAAATAATGGTTTAACTGGACAACATTAAAATCAGCATAAAGAATGATCCTTTGTTATATTTTAGTGATCCACCAAGAATAATATTATATAGTCAGATTATTACATTGTCTATCTGGTTACAGAAAGTTTTTTTTAACTTCAATAAAAACATACATTTTAAGTGGGGCCTGAGTTACAAATTTTTTGTTGCATGGGGGCTATTTTGGATAATGGAGGTTTTTTTGAGACAAGGTCTCCCTGCAGCCCTGACTCACCTGGAACTTGCTATGTAGATCAGGCTGGCCTCAAGCTCAGAGATCCAGCTGCCTCTGCCTCCTATGGGCTGGGATTACAGGCTTGTGCCAGTGTGCCCGGCGGGTTGTAATGTTTTGAAGGTTCTTATGAATTGAGTTTGTAAGGGACCTTTTGAAAAGGTTTTGTGGTTTTTTTTTTTTTTTTGTATGTGTATGAGTGTACTGTCTGCGTGCAGGTTTGTGCACCCGTGTCGTGCAATGCCGCGGAGGTCAGAAGAGGGTTTCGGATTCCCCTGGAACTGGAGTTCTCCCGAACCGGAGTTTCAGACGGTTCTCAGCCGCCATGTGGGTGCTGGGGATCGAACCCGGGTCCTCTGTAAGAGCGGTCGGCGCTCTTAACCGCTAGGCCATCTCTCCAGCCCCCAGGTTTTGTGGTTTTGGAGTCTGATGTGGTGGCTCATACCTGTAATCAGCCCTGCTAGAGGCCAAGGCAGGAGGATTACTATGAGTGTGAAGAAAGCTTGGGGTTACAGTCAATGTTGTTTCAAACCCACCCTAAAAAGATTGTTTTGTTTGGAAGAAAGAAGAGAGGTTTTTTTTTTTTCCCACTACAGTCATCTTCCTGTAACGTGTTTAAATTTTTGTTGCCTTTTTACATTCATTTTGAGTTTGATGTCTGCCTAACACCTGCCGTATCCCTGTATAGGTAAGTGCTATCTAAGGGATTCTTAAAGTTCATCCACCATTAAAGCCATGAACTATCATCTCCTTAGGCCTATGAACAGTTGGGACATACTGGGCCCTAAAAAGTTGTTGTGGGTGGGGATTGGAAAAACTAGGTTGGCTTGAAATCAATTGCTCATACAGTACACAAAACAAAACATCCTTGCAGCCAGCCTGCGCTGGAGGTGGGGAGGACGGATGGTCCCAAAGGAGGAGGATGCAGATTTGGCCAGGACAAGCTTAAGGTGGTGTCAGATTGGCCTGTGTTGAGGCAGGGGGCTTCCAAACTAGAATCTAAAGTTTTAAGAGCTATATGTGTCCAGGTGACCACAGAGAACACAGGTCTTTTGGAGACCAGAAGAGTGTGTTGGATCCCCTAGAGCTGTAATTACAGGTGGTTGTGAGCTGCTCACCGTGGGGGCTAGGAACTGACCTCCCTCCCAGCTCATTGACTTAACCAATGAGCCATCTCTCTAGTCCCTTATTGTAGCAAGTGCTCCCTCAGAAAGGCAGTGAAACTGAAGTGTGCCCACGATGAATGTCTTTCCCTGATAGACAAGGGCATGATACCCATGCTGGCCTGCAGTCTCAGAACTGCTGACGGGAGCAGAGGCAGCCGAGAACAGCTGAGGTTGGTTTGATCCCAACTGGCAATCTTGAGTGTCCAGTAAGTTTGTTGTGACTTGTAATTTGGGGTTAAAGGACCTAACACACTTGAGGACTGCAGTGCATGACAGGCCTCATGCAGTGACTGTTTGCTGTTACTGTTGCTGGCTGTGGTTCTCCCACGTGGATGCACAGGATAAACAACTCAGGCCTTTCGTGAGTCAGCCGTTCCTGATCTGGTTATCACATGCTACACAGCTGGGAGTGTGGGGCTGGGCCAAGCAAGAGCAGAGGGTGCACACAGTAGGCCCGCCCCCAACCTCGCTTGGCCTGCAGTTCTTGGAGCCTTGCTGCCGTGGCAGGACTTGGTTTCACTGCTGTCTGTGGGAATGACTGGCACCTGAGGATGCCCTTGCTGGTCTCCCTGCTGGATGTGCTTGGCCCTTTGCAGAAAGGCTGTGTGGCCCCGTGGTGCCAAATGTTAAAAACAGCCCACTTCTCTCCTTCCCAGACTTAGGGATGCAGATGTGCTCCCTTCTCCCTCCTTGCCCAAAGCCTCCCTTTCACTGTGCTCTGCTCAGAGGCTGATAACACCTGCTAGTGTGTTCCCCCACTGCTCACCTCAAGCCAAAGGAGAGGGTTGCAAGGAGACCAAGGACTAGACTAAGATTAAAATGTGCAGTTACAGCCAGGCGTGGTGATGCACACTTTTAATCCCAGCACTTGGGAGGCAGAGGCAGGCAGATCTCTTGAGTTCAAGGCCAGACTGGTCTACATAGAGTTCCAGGACAGCTGGGGCTACAGGAAGACACCGTCTCAAAAAAAAAAAAAAGGGGGGGGGGCAAAAAAAAAATGCAGGGCTTGGGAAATGG
Organism: Rhizomys pruinosus; assembly: GCA_009823505.1. NCBI lineage: Eukaryota > Metazoa > Chordata > Mammalia > Rodentia > Spalacidae > Rhizomys > Rhizomys pruinosus. The sequence goes on from VZQC01012778.1 coordinate 586,697, forward strand.
CTCAGCAGCTGTGAGCATTGGTAGCTAGCAGCCATCTGTACCTCCAGTTCCACTTGCAGGGGATCTGATGCCCTCTTCTGACCTCCATGGGAATTGCCCAACAAGAGCATTTACATACATGCTGAACACTTGTACACATATACATTAAAAAAAATTGTGAGTGCAGTTATGTGTGGTGATACACAACCTGTAATCCTAGCCAGCACTCAGGAGGATCGCCCACTGGAGACAGACCATCCTGGACTACATAGTAGGACCCTGTCTCAACAAAACCCAGTAATGTGGTGTCATAAGGTATACCAATGGCCCTGCTTAGTCACCTTTGTGTGACTCAGCCCTGCACCCCTCACTGTTTAGCCCCCACGTACCCGTCTCCCATTGCATATGGAGCTCTCTGGACTGAGAGGGCAGCTGTTATGTTGGGCTCCTACATGGTACACATGCCTCACATGGTACACATGCATCCCATGTTTGACCAGCAGATGGAACCCAGGACCTCCTGGATTCACACTGTAAAAACCAAACTCCTAAGTGGCTGGGATTTACAGGCATGGATCACCAGATCTGGCTTGCTGCTGCCAACTTTATGTGACATCTCTGGTTCATTTTATAGTTTCCTGTGGGGGTCGTAGGTGGTTTGCTCTGCTACCCTCATTGTACAGTTGCTTGCCCTAGACCACTACTGCTTGTGACCTGACCCAGGGTTCCCTTCCTCGGCTTTGTCCACTCACACACACAGCGTGGACTTCCTGCACCTGGAAGCCCATTTGGACCAACCACAATGGTTTTTACGTGAGCATTCCCAGTTCTCCAACTTCTTTAGTTGCTGCCACTTCTCTGCTCAGCAGGCTGACTCTCTTTACAGCTTGCTTTGCGTACATCAGAAAGTCATTTGGCACGAAGCCCTTCTTTGCCCTGAAAATAGTGCCAATAATGAGTTGCTGTTATCTGGCTGCATATCAGGTCCCATGTCCTGTATAAACATATGTTTACCGTGTAGTGCCAGGCACCTGTGGAATCTGATAGTGTTAAGCTCTGCCTCCTTTGGGTTCAAATTGGCTAGTGTTGCAGTCTTTTAGAGCTGCTATAGGGAAAGCCTGTGTGGGAAGTACACGGTCCCTTCGGCCATGCACACCACTCCTTAGTTTATGGCCCTAGCTGGTGTTTGCACAGCTTTGTGCGAAGAGCTAGCATTGTGTTTGGGTGCCCTTGGGTGACAGGTCTGTGTTGAGCTGCTTAAGCAGGCACAGTTGAACAGCACCCCCATTCTCTGTGGCTGGTCTAGTGGACCAGGACCACTAGAATTGGCAGTTGGGAAGAGAGCTGGAAAGGGGTAGAGATGGTGTCCCTTGTGCTGCAGCAACTGGAGAAGGGAACCCCACTGCTTAAAAGCCAGCTCAGTTTGGTGGGGATGGATGGAGCTAGGCCTGGCTTACCCAGACTTCTGTGACTGAGCTGCAGTGAAGACCTTCATTCTGCCCCCCACCCTCCTCTGTCCTAAGCAGCTTGGGCGGCTGCAGGGTGTGGTCCTTGGCTCCACTGTGGCCTAATTTACCCTCCCAAGCGAAGATGCAGCTTGGCTGTCCCAGTGCCCAACACTGTCATGGCCGACCAGTCTTGGCCCCTTGAATCTAGACTAAGCAGGTTCTGCAGAAGAAGCTGCTGCACTGAAAATGAGCATGTTCAAGGATTTATTATGAGAGTGGCATGAACCTCCCCATTATTTGCAGGGTCCGAGGCAAGAATAGAAAACTCACTTGCACCTATCGCTAACCCTCTCTCCTTTCCCATTAGAGGGTACAGCCCTCGCTCGATCAATGTTTTTTTTTTTTTTTTTTTTTTTTCTTGTATATGTACGAATGTATTGTCTGCATGCAAGTCTGTGCACCCGTGTCGTGCAATGCCGCGGAGGTCAGAAGTGGGTGTCGGATTCCCCTGGAGCTGGAGTTCTCCTGGAATTGGAGTTTCAGACGGTTCTCAGCCGCCATGTGGGTGCTGGGGATCGAACCCGGGTCCTCTGCAAGAGCGGTCGGCGCTCTTAACCGCTAGGCCATCTCTCCAGCCCCTCGATCAATGTTCTTTAAACATTAATGCACAGATTAAGTGCTGAAAGGAAGATTCTGCTTTAGTGGGTCTGAGAGGGTGCCCAGAGACAGTACTTTTAGCAAGTTCCCGGGTGGTGGAGTTCAAGGCGCATACCTTGTACGTAAGAAGACACACTGAGAAATGTTGGGGATGGTGAGTTCTGTGGAAGCTCTCTGGCTCTTTCTCGAAGGCCATGAAGGGGACAGAATTCCCTTAAGCCATTACCAAGAGCTCCCTCCAGAAAACAGGTATTTCTCCTCGTGGGCACCAGCCAGTCCTACCTGCAGTGCTAGTCGGATGTTCTTATCATCAACTGTATACTGAGACATCTCGCTTCAATCTACTTCCAAACCAGGTGGCCATACACCCAAATGGAGAGCCACATACTTGCTTATGCTCCAGAAACGTCTTCACAATTCTTTTAAATTTAGGAAAATGCAGCCGGGTGTGGTGGCACATGCCAGCACTTGGAAGAGGCAGATGGATCTCTGTGAGTTCAAGGCCAGCCTGTCTACATAGCAAGTTCCAGGCCAGCTGGGGCTATAGGGAGACTCTCTCTCTCTCTCTCTCTCTCTCTCTCACACTCACACACACACACACACACACACACACACACACACACCAAAAAACCCAAAACCCACTACTGAGCAAGGTAGTTAAATACTTTCCTCAAGGTCTTCTGAAGTGATTCAATAAATGCTAAGACATCATACCAGAGGGCAGGGGACAGAAACGATGACCCGGCTGGGGGCGGGGGCTATCAAAGCCTTAATATTTCAGCCTTCATCTGGCTTGAGCCCACTCTCCTCACTAACCTCAAGTGTCCATCAATTTCTCCCTTTTTAGATGGACACAGTGTGTTTCTTGATATTTTACCATTTTTATTCTTCAGAAAGTTTGTCTCCAGCTGGTTGATGACTCAGCAGGTAAAGGCTGATGCTGCAAGAATTTAATCCCTAGGATATACAATTGAAAGAGAAAACACCTCAAATTGTCCTTTGACCTCCAAACAGGGGCCTTGGCACATGTGATGCACTCATACATGTGCACAGATGGATGAAATGTTCATCTCACCGGTGGTCTCTGGTTAAAAGAAAAATTCCACACAATCTGTAAAACTCAAAGCAGTGCCTAAATCCCTTTCTCAGGGTATTTTCTTACCAGATGTGTGGAATAAGGACAATGGTTCCCCTCTGCAAGTTCCCCAGCTGGTGCCCCCGATGTTATGCCCTGGAGCACAGTTCCAAACTTCCTGTTAAATTTTGTTGGGCCACCTTTCAAATGAAAGGTGAGAAGCTATCCTTCCCTTCTACCCCACTTCTTCACCAGACAAAATGTAACTGGAGGACCTGACAGAGGACTTAGCAGTTAGGAACACTGGCTGCTCTTACGGAGGACCTGGGTTCAGTTCCCAGTATCCACACAGTGGCTAACAACTGTCCACTCCAGTTCCAGGGGATCCAATGTCCTCTTGTGGTCTCTACAGGCAAGTGCACAGAGGTGCACTTACATGCAAGCATGCAAGCAAAACACGAATACATGTAAAATAAATTAATTCTTAAAATGTAACCAGAAATGAGATCTTGCTTCATATGCCACACAGAATGTTCTAGGCTGCTATTTAGGAAGAGGGAAGCAGGAATGCCCAGACCACGCCCCGTCTGAGAAGATCCTCATCCCACAAAAGCAGGACAGCAAGGGCCCGACTCTGCCTCGACTTCCTGAGGGCCCAGCTGTCACTTATCTACTCCATGCTGACCTGGAAGCCACTGAAGGAGACATATTAGTTACAAAACGGATTCTCCAAAGCTACCCGGACTCCCCTAGGGTGAGGGGGTCCCCTATAATGCTTTCTCTCTTGACCTGAAGAAAGTGAGTGGCTGCCATGTGGCATCTCAGAGGTCCGCTCCTTTAGCTTCAAGTCTCATGTAGCGTACTGTAGCTGCCAAAAAAGAAAAGCCAAAAACAAAAACAAAACAAAAACAAAGAAACAAAAAAAAAAAAACCAAACAAACAAAAAACTAAAAACAAACAAAAACCCCACACCTTTAGAGAATGAAATATCTAAGTGGTAAGCAGCTATTTTCTCTGTTTGCCAAAAATGGATCATCATCATCATCACTACCATGATCAATAATTTTTAAACGTATTAAGAGATATTTTCTTACCTAGCAAAAACAAATTCTAAGCCAATTATTTTACAATGTATATGAAGTACTAGAGCTCTCACTCTTGCTAACCTTAATGAAGCAGTAGAAATAGCAATTTAAAAAAGACAAATATATTATTAGCAAAGTACTGTTAAAGGATTTATTGCAGTAATACAACAAAAGTTTAGAAAATATTTGTATGACCCAGCCCGGTTTGGAAGTCTCCAAGCAAAAGGAAATTCCTGCCCTGTGACCCACCAAGGTGACTCTGATACTGCAGTTCCTTCCCAAAGCAAAGCTGGTCCTTCCCGATACCCATGTCATTTCCCCAGTAAGTTCCACATGTGCAAACTCTTCTCCATTATATTCTAGTACATAAAAAATGTCCTGTGAGACTATTTAAAGCAGCCCATTTGGTGCCTCTTGGTTTTTATTATTACCTTGTTTCAATAAATCATTTAAAAATGGAAAATGTGACCAACTTCTATGGCTTTTTTTTTTTTTTTAATGACCAGCTTCACTTTTTAGAAAGCTGTTTACATATTGTTCCGGCACCTACATGAGAGGTTTGAATGAGCAGCAAAGAATGGGGGGGGGGACGACAAAACAAAAGCCAGGGGTTGAAATGTCTATTTCAAGAGTATTTACAGGTGGATCCAGTGCAAAATAATGAAACCCAAGTATTTCAGCAGTGTAAGCCAGTATGTTGGTGTTCAGTCATTGAAGGGTCTGCTCACGTACCCTGACGTAAGTGAACATGCCATAAAGTGCCTCTAGTTGACATTAGCAACAAAATACAGCCCGTCATCCCTACACTTCCACAAGGTTTTGTTGAACTGCTCTAGACATGAGCCTGTGCCCTTTGTGCATTCTTCTGCAGCTTCTTCTGCAGCTGGCATTTGTTCATTCTGCCAGATCTACTCTCCAAATGGCCAAATGCTAGCCCAACACTCACAAAGCTGAGCGCCCACAACAGGGAGAGCCCCGAAGGGGGTAGATGCTCAGAGCCGGGAACCTGGGACTTCTGGGTAGGAATTCTACCAAGTGCCAAGTTCACCAACAGCAAAGGCTATGTAGCACCTCAGATCTGGAGGCAAAGAATCAATACTAACAGTTACAATGAGAAAAAGGAAGCCAGGGCAGGGCAAAGGTCCGAGGGACTTACCTGAGGGGCTGTCATGCTAGTCACACTAAGATGTGGTGACAATACCTGTGAGGAATCTTCTTCACAGGATTCCTTTTTGTAGTTACATAGGATTTTTTTTGCAGTTATTAAAAATAAAAAAAGAACTACTTACAAATTTTTACATAATGCCTCTCTCATTATAGTTTTCCATAAGATTGTCATTAAGAGAATGACAAGACACATGAACTGAAAGCAGTGAATGAAATTCCTTCCTGGGACAGCTCCACAGTGTTCCACACTCTGCACAAGGCTGTGCAGGAAGCAGGCAGTACGGTTTCCCCAGGAACACCTGTCACCCCCTCAGGAAGAAACCACACAGAATGAGTAGAGGCCACTTAATCAAGTGGCTTTGGCCTGTGCCTAGGCAGGCATTTAGCTCACACAGGGAAGGAGCCATTTTCACTCCTAGAAAATAAGTTCCACTTTAAAATGAATATAGTGTGCACAGAAGAAACCCAGCAACCCAGGTAAGAATGAACTTATTTCCCTTCAGAATACAGTTTAGACATTTCTAAACATTATTGCAGTGAGGATTTTTCCCACTCATGAATGTGGGTCCTATAGAAATAAAGACCGTAGTTTCTTTGGTGTGTAGGGGGAGACAATCAGGAATGTGATGAACTACCACAGCAGCATAAGAGACAAGCTTTAACTCATTTCTTCCTCTCCAGAAAAAGACCCCCACTCCAGCAAGACCAAAACTGCTGCTGCTGAGTGAAGGCCTTACAAACAATGACAGAAAAACCAAACCCAGCTTGTCTTTAAGGTCCTCATCACCAAGAACCACGTCCTTGTGATCTGACCAACTCCAGAACTGAGGTCAGGAAGAGCCTTGGCTCACAGACATCAGCGTTCTGTGGGCTGCGGGGGGACTGGGGCACGAACGGCCCCAGAGGACCTACCACAATGGCCATAGGTCCTGCTACAAGTGCTGGTCTGAAGAGACAGACCTCTGCACCGTCTGCTCTACTGTCCAAGCATGCAAGTCACTGCCACAGGCCCTGACAGGCACAAGAGCTTGCCTCCCTGCTGGAATGGTGGTGTAACCTCCTTCAGCTCCAGGCGCTACTGTAACCACACGGACGAGGTTCTAGAGTGCAGGAGAGAGTTCATTGCGCAGACTGACATGTCTGGGTCCAGCTCATTAACGGTGTCCAGTGTAGGCTTTGAACCAGGAGGTCACAGAGGCTGCAGCAGAGGAGATCATCCCGCCTGCACTGCTGCTCGAGATAGGTGGGGACGTCTGGGTGCTCTGGCTCTGGGAGACTTCTACTGGCTGGGAAGGGATATCACAGAACCTGGGGCTTGGCAGGTTCTCCCAGTCCGTGCCCAGGTCAGTTTCCTCGTCGCTTACACGCTCATCTCCGCTCTCATCTGATTCTCCAGTGACTCCAGGATCCACAAATTCCATGGACTCCTCCAGATCTGCTGGGACTTCAAAGGGTCCCGACCTGTGTGCAGATAGTAAGGGGCCATTTTACGATAACCACCATTTACCAGCCACCAAGACTATACACTGTTCCCTGAATCTCTGCTGGACACACTGGTGAGCTAGAACTGACTTTACCCTTATAGCAAGCAATATCAGGTCAGGATAAAATCATCATTTCACACCCCACCCCCCACCCCCGCTATGCTCTAGATGGAAAGAAAACCCACCCAATGGATGTCTATGCTGTTAGGCTAGGTATAGCTTTTTTTTTTTTTAATGTGTACGAGTGTATTGCCTGCATATATTTAAGTGTACCCTTGTTGTGCAATGCCTGAGGTGGTCAGAGGAGGGCGTTGATCCCCTGGAACTGGAGTTATGGACGGTTGTTAGGTGCCACCTGGGTGCTGACACTCAAACCTGGGTTCTCTGAAAGAGCAGCCAGTGTTTTTTTTTAATTACATTTTTTTTTAATTTTATTTATTTTTGTATGTGTATGAGTGTACTACTGTCTGCATGTAGGTCTGTGCACCCATGTCACGCAATGCCGCGAAGGTCAGAAGAGGGTCTCGGGTTCCCCTGGAACTGGAGTTCTCCTGGAATTGGAGTTACAGACGGTTCTTAGCCGCCATGTGGGTGCTGGGGATCGAGCCCGGGTCCTCTGCAAGAGCAGTCGGTGCTCTTAACCGCTAGGCTATCTCTCCAGCCCCCGCAGCCAGTGTTTTTAACTGCTGAGCCATCTCTTTAGCTCCAAGCTTCTGTTTTAACAAGTACAGTATCTACCATGTAAATGAACAGAATTCTAATCCTGACCAAAAAAATGCTATCTGAGCTAGCATGGTGATGGAACTCCTACAATTCCAGCATTGAGAAGCTGACACAAGAGGTTCAGGATTCAGAGCCAGACTAGGCCACATATTGAGACTAAGGCCAGACTGGGCTACAGCAAGCCCTGATATCTCTATTTCTCTATTTCTCTCTTTGGTGAGATGAGATGGCTAGGTAGATAAAGGAGCTTGCCACCAAGGCTGGTAACCTGAGTTCAATCCCCAAAACCCACATGCTAGAAGTAGAGAAACAAATCCTGCACACTGTATTCTGACCACACACAGGAAATAAAGAAATGTGAGAAAACAAACACAAAAACCTGAAACAGGGGCTGGAGAGATTGCTCAGTGGTTACTGGTTGCTCTTACAGAGGATCTGGGTTCAGTCCCTAGCACCCACATGGCAGTTAACAATCATCCATAACTCTAATTCCAGTTCCAGAGGACCAATGTGCTCTTTTGACCTCCTCGGGCATTGTACAAGACAGGTGCACTTATATGCATGCAGGCAATACACTCGCACGCCTAAAGATTTTTTTAAAAAAAGAAAAAAAACCCTATTTAAAAAACCATTTGCTATGAATTGCAGTACTTTTCGTAGTGTACCGTGTAATACATCATCTGTAAAGAAAAAACATCTGCATAGATATTTCCTGCCTATTCCAGGAAAACCCCCAAATTATAAATTCTTAGAACTCAAAAATGTCAAAGGGTCCAGCTACACACAGGTCATCAATGTTTCCCTGGACTGCTATCAGAAGCATCTCTGAAAACATCAGCATGTAATTTTCCAAACAGACATGTTGCATGGAATGAGTTAGAGCTGTTTAGGATTTGTTCGTCACCATCAGGGCACAGTTCTCTGTAACTTAGGGAAAGCTTCTGATTTCCCAAAGGCTCCCAACAGCATCCTCCGAACCAAGCCCGAGCCCTTTCTCAAACTTCATCCTATGCTGGCTCCTCGCACCATCTTAGGGATGGTGCCAGCTTCCTTTTTCTTTTTTTCCCCCAAGACAAGGTCTAACTATGTAGCCCAGAATGACCTGGAACTGAACTCACAGCCTCCTACCTTGGCTACCTGGATGCTGGGGCTATAAGTGTATGCCACCTGGCCTGGCTCACCTGCTTTTCTTTCTCTCCTTTCAAAAGCCTTTAATCCTAGCACTTGGGAGGCAGAGGCAGGCGGATCTCTGTGAGTTCAAGGCCAGCCTGGTCTACGAAGTGAGTTCCAGGCCAGCTGGGGCAACAGGGAGACCCTGTCTCAAAAAGACAAAAAAAAAAGCTCCGCAGGGCTGGAGAGATGGGGCTGGAGAGATGGCTCAGTGGTTAAGAGCACTGGCTGCTCTTACAGAGGACCTGGGTTCTATTCCCAGCACCCAGGTTGCTGCTAACAAACACCTGTAACTCCAGTTTCAGGGGACTTGAGACCCTATTCTGATGGCACACTCACATACATCAAAGCCTACCACCTCCTGCCAGTCCCCTCCACTGTCCCTAGAGAAACTTTCCTAGAGCCTGCTGGACTATGGTCCAAGTCCTGCTGCAGCCCCTCTCCCTGCAGCAGCTCCCAAGATAGGCCTTGGGGCCTTGTTTCACTAATAGCTACTTCGGAAAATACTGGAGACCAATAAAAATAACAGAAATGAGAAATGTCCTGCTATAAGTTCCACCTTTGTCTACATTTCTTCCCAGTGTCTGGTCCGAAACAACAGGTCAGTAGCCCTCCCAGGTCTGCACTTCTCACCCCCTTTCCCCTCCCAGGTCTGCACTTCTTGCCCCCTTTCTCCTCCCGGGTCTGCACTTTTCGCTCCCTTTCCGCTCCCGGGTCTGCACTTCTCCCCCCCTTTCCGCTCCCAGGTCTGCATTTCTCGCTCCCTTTCCCCTCCCGGGTCTGCACTTCTCGCTCCCTTTCCCCTCCCGGGTCTGCACTTCTCGCTCCCTTTCCCCTCCCGGGTCTGCACTTCTCGCTCCCTTTCCCCTCCCGGGTCTGCACTTCTCGCTCCCTTTCCCCTCCCGGGTCTGCACTTCTCGCTCCCTTTCCCCTCCCGGGTCTGCACTTCTCGCTCCCTTTCCCCTCCCGGGTCTGCACTTCTCGCTCCCTTTCCCCTCCCGGGTCTGCACTTCTCGCTCCCTTTCCCCTCCCGGGTCTGCACTTCTCGCTCCCTTTCCCCTCCCGGGTCTGCACTTCTCGCTCCCTTTCCCCTCCCGGGTCTGCACTTCTCGCTCCCTTTCCCCTCCCGGGTCTGCACTTCTCGCTCCCTTTCCCCTCCCGGGTCTGCACTTCTCGCTCCCTTTCCCCTCCCGGGTCTGCACTTCTCGCTCCCTTTCCCCTCCCGGGTCTGCACTTCTCGCTCCCTTTCCCCTCCCGGGTCTGCACTTCTCGCTCCCTTTCCCCTCCCGGGTCTGCACTTCTCGCTCCCTTTCCCCTCCCGGGTCTGCACTTCTCGCTCCCTTTCCCCTCCCGGGTCTGCACTTCTCGCTCCCTTTCCCCTCCCGGGTCTGCACTTCTCGCTCCCTTTCCCCTCCCGGGTCTGCACTTCTCGCTCCCTTTCCCCTCCCGGGTCTGCACTTCTCGCTCCCTTTCCCCTCCCGGGTCTGCACTTCTCGCTCCCTTTCCCCTCCCGGGTCTGCACTTCTCGCTCCCTTTCCCCTCCCGGGTCTGCACTTCTCGCTCCCTTTCCCCTCCCGGGTCTGCACTTCTCGCTCCCTTTCCCCTCCCGGGTCTGCACTTCTCGCTCCCTTTCCCCTCCCGGGTCTGCACTTCTCGCTCCCTTTCCCCTCCCGGGTCTGCACTTCTCCCCCCCTTTCCGCTCCCGGGTCTGCATTTCTCGCTCCCTTTCCCCTCCTGGGTCTGCACTTCTCCCCCCTTTCCCCTCCTGGGTCTGCACTTCTCCGCTCCTGGTCGCACCTTCTTGCTCACTTTCTCCCAGAGGCCTTTGCGTCCCACCTGGACTAAAGCAAGCAGTGAAAGCTAGTGTGTGTTCCAGGCACTGTTTTTGGAACTTTACAAGTATTTGAGAACAAGATATATCAATAGGGTTTTCCTCTTGATTCAGCATTCAGCGTACAATCTCAAAGCGTCCATCAGACCGGGGTCCCCCCCATTTTCACTTTGCCTAGAAAGCACTATTTTTGCAAGAGAAGAGTAACTGAGAATAGGGAGAGACTGTTCTGTTTCGTTTCCCTTCAAGCTTGCCCGACGGAGCAGGCGGGATGCACTTTGGTTCTGCAGTCCTTCTGTCTCTTCCAATTCCTTCTGCACTAAGCTGCTCTCCACTTTCTTTTGCTCAGCAGAGGCTTACTTTACTCCAAGGCCATCCTTTTAAACATTTTTAAGTTTTATATTTATACACGCCTTTGGTACTGGCATACATGTCTATATGCCAACATGTATGCCAGTACCAAGGAGGCCATCAGATCCCCTGGAACTGGAGTTACAGGCAGTTGTGGGCCACCTGAAGGGTATGCTGGGAACTGAACTCGGGTCTTCTGCAACAGCAGCCAAGGGCTCTTAACCACGATGTCGCTCTGCAGTCCCCCAAGGCCACTTTTTAGATCTTTCTCCCAGCTCTCAATTCCTGAACATATACTTGTCCATCCATCCCTGCAGCCAATCACTCCTCAGATTCTTATATCTAAGTCAGGTAACCAGCCTCAAAACACAAGCCAGCCGAGACCCTTTCCCTTTTCCTGCAGGGTCCATGCTAGGGTCCCTGGCGCTGCTTGGGAACAGCAAATAAGCCCCTCCCCATTCACGATGTATCACCGTAGCAGCTCAGGTCCTCGGCCATCACAGGCCATCACATCTTTTTGGAATTCTGCTTCTTTCTCCAAAAGGGATTTACCTACTGTTGGGTCTGAGTTTCCCAGAACTGCGAGGGACACTCAGCTGTCCACTTCCTCCAGAGGCTGTCAATCTTATGACCTCTTCCCCTTTACCTGAGGTCCTGCCCAGGGCCTATTAAGGGAATGTACCTCAGTGGCCATCTTGCTTGCTGGCTGCCCACCAGGTGCCCACAGCTGCGATGCCCTGGGAATTCCTGAAGTAAATATGTTCCTGGAGTGACTAAACCTCATGTGCCTGTCTTTTATCAGGGGTTTGCACCGTTACAGACGTAACACCTACTAATAATGCTCACTATTCACAAACCCTAACTGAGCCCCACTGCCTCCCAAACAGGGCTTGCTGACTGCTGAGCTTTTGCTGTCCAAGGGGACCAGCAAGCTGCCAGGCTCCCTCTCAGCTTCCTCCCATGCTTCGTGTCTGCCAGCACTGGAGCCTCAGCCAGACTTCTAGTCCTTGTCCATGCTGCCCGACTCCTGCGGTCCTCTCAGAGGGAGGAGCAGCCCTTCTTTCAGGCAGAGCTCCCCCATACAAAGTCTCACTGGACTTGAGTTCTCTACTTTGAATCCCACAGGGCAGCTTCCGCTTGGCGAGGAGCAAGTGTTCAATTACAAACTTAAGGTGAAAAATAAGCAAATGAAAGATTTCTAAAGCAGCTAGTTGGAACAGCCTTGGCTCCACTGGGTAACCTGTGTTCTGAGAAGCCCTTTCTCACAGCCCTGTGAGACGTCCACCCAAGGCCTCTCCCATCACTTCTAGGTGATGGATGTAGCCCTGTCTGGCATACCCTGAACTGGTGAGATCCAACTCTGGATCAGACAGGAAGCAGCATCAGACAGTAAATACAGGGGCAAATTCCATGGGAAACGGCTGAAAAGTGTCTCCCAGGAGCTACACAGTGCAGCTCTGGTGTTTGTGAGACAGGGTCTCCCCCCAGCTGTCCTGGAACTCACTACATAAACCAGGCTGGCCTTGAACTGAACTCAGAGATCCTCCTGCCTCTGCCTCCCAAGTGCTGGGATTAAAGGTGTGCACCACCACAAAAGGCTTAGAATGCCTTTTTGTTATTTTTGGTGTTTTTGAGACAGTGTTTCTCTGTAGCCCCAGCTGGCCTGGAACTCCCCACGTAGATCATTGCTGTAATTAAAAGGTTGGAGTGCCTTTTGACTGGGGAGCTACTAAAGTCCCTAACAAAGCAGGAAGATGCAGGATGGAGACATCTTGCCCAGGTCAGTGTTCCAGCCTCCAGCACACAGGCTGAATTTAATTTAATAATTTAATTTCTGAGACATCAGAAAAACCCCAAGTGAAAGGTTTTTTTATAAGATGGGGCCCTAAGCATCACACTGCAGCACTGTAAGGATCAAGTGGACTGTGGCAAACCAGACTTAAAGGAGAGTGAAGAGGTCAAATAACTAATGTAGTGCCTGACGTTGGGCAGCCTACTGCAGGGTATGCAGCTGTAAGTTGTATACTGTATACTATATACTGTATATGCCTGAGGCTGGGCTGCCTACTGGGAGGATATGCAGCTGGATACAACAACATTTGGTCCACTGCCAACCATGAGCAAAGGCAGGAAAGCGTCAATGTGAAATGTGCTGAGACTGACAGAGGCATTGTGGATAAAAAAGAAAATATTGGCTGGGCATGGTGGTGTGCAACTTTAATCCCAGCACTCTGGAGGCAGAGGCAGGTGGATTTCTGTGAGTTCAAGGCCAGCCTGGTTTAAAAATGAGTTGACCCTGTCTCCAAAAGACCAAAAAAAGAAAAGAAAAAAGCTATGCCGTTGCTTATTGGAGACGTTCAGCTCCTACATAGTAATACGCGTAACTAGGTAACTCCTTTCCCTTACCGTTTTTTCTGTTTTGTGGCTTGCTCGGGAATTCTTTCCCCACCCTCTGATTACATATCATTGTCTTTTTTCTTAAGCCAGCCCCCCGCCCCCCCATACACATACACACGTACTCACACACTCACGCAAACAAACACAGACGATCTTTACTATCATCTGTAACTTGTTTTTGTATTCACTGCAGAGATCCACCAGTTGTATGAAGCCAACTTTCTCCTCACTTGAAGCTGTAACCCAGCTGGGCATGGTGGCTCATGCCTTTAATCCTAGCACTCAGGAGGCAGAGGCAGGCGGATCTCTGTGAGTTCAAGGCCAGCCTGGTCTACAGAACCAGCTCTAGGACAGCTGAGACTAAAGGGAGACCCTGTTTCAAAAATACAAAAAAAAAAAAAAAAAAACAAAAAAGTCGGTAACCCAAATCCCAAAAGGGCCACACTGTAATCACCTAATTGAACAGCTACCCTATCAAACAGCCCCATAGGCAGACGACCTGCTTCAGAATTATTTGCTCTCTTCTAACTGTTCTACCTATTTGTGTGCTAACAGCAACTTGTATTTGAGTCGGGATCTCACCATATAGACTAGGCTGACTTCAAAGTCCCGATCCTTTGCCTCAGCCTCCCAACTCCTGAGATCAGACAAACTATTAAAAAATGCTATTATGCTAGGCATGGTTGTGAATGCCTTTAATCCCAGCACTCAGAGGCAGAGGCAGGCAGATCTCTGTGAGTTCAATGCCAGCCTGGTCTACAGGGAGACCAAAACAACAACAAAAAAGTTATTGTTTTACCCAACAATCTGCCTGGAAAAAAAAAAGTTATTGTGTTTATCCATTGGGAGGGGGTCATGCCAGGCATGCCTGTGGAGGTCAAAATACAGTTCATGGGGGTCAGTTCTTGCCTTCCACTACATGTGTCACAAAGACCCACTCAACTGGGCGTGGTGGCACACGCCTTTAATCCTAGCACTTGGGAGGCAGAAGCAGGCGGATCTTTGTGAGTTCAAGGCCAGCCTGGTCTACAGAGTGAGTTCCAGGACAGCTGGGGCTCCAGGGAGACCCTGTCTTGAAAAGACCAAAAAAAAAAAAAAGATCCACTCAGGTCATCAGGCTTGGCACCAAGTGCCTTTATCCACCACACCATCTCACTGCAATCTTTTTTTTTTTTTTCTTTTGGTCTTTTCGAGATAGGGTCTCCCTGGAGCCCCAGCTGTCCTGGAACTCACTCTGTAGACCAGGCTGGCCTTGAACTCACAAAGATCCGCCTGCCTCTGCCTCCCAAGTGCTAGGATTAAAGGTGTGCGCCACCATGCCTGGCTTCACTGCAATCTTAAAACAAAAGTTAACTTTATGTTCTGTTTGGAAGAGATCAACTGCAACCATTATCCTGCTCAAAAACTCTTGGCAGATTATGCATCTGGCTGAACTCTGGAATCGGTCTGTCAAAGCTCTGTGAGTTATCTGCTGCTATTCGGATCGATCTTCCTTTGAGGGAGAAGCAGCATTTCTACAATTTTGAGGCTAGAAAATCCTGCAGGACTCTGTACTGCTTCAGATGTTTCATTCTATATGCTCCTTACACAGCCAAGAGATACCTGTCAAACAGAACTTACTGTCTCTCTTACACAGATGCTCTCCTATTTGTGAATGGCTGCTGGTGAGGGGGTGGGGGGGGAAGTCAGTTTTCTTCATAGATGCAGTCCCTAAGAGGCTACTCTGTTCCAGTAGTTGGACCCAATGGGTTGAGAGAGAGAGAGAGAGAGAGAGAGAGAGAGAGAGAGAGAGAATGAGAACAAGAGAATGAGAACATGAAGTAGGGAAGGAAAAGAGGTAGAAAAGCAGAGGACTGTAGGAAATGGGGGTGGATATAATCGAAACACATTATACGCACAGATGAAATTAAAAAACAAAAACAAAAACCAAAACCAAAAACCAGCCACAGAAACACTTGGAGAGAAGCAACCAACACATACTCATCTTACCTGCCCAGGTGCTCGGAGTTCGAACTAACCAGGTACATTAGATTCCTGAGAGTATGCAGTGGTTGTAACTGATCAAAATTTACATGCTAGAAAAAGCAAAGGTTTCATTAGTACCTTCGAATACACAAGTTAAAAATGAGTTCCCAGCATGTGTCCCTACCTGCGAGAAGCAAAGGTAGAGGATGTTTGTATTCAGTTTCTTGACTGCTCGAGTAAATTTCTGTTTGCTGAGATTTTCTCCACAGAACTCACTGTAAAACGAACACATAATATCTAAGATTTCTCTTAAGGAAATTCTAAGTTAAAAGTGTTCATTTTGAAGGTTCCATCTTACACTGTAGTTCAGTACAAAATATGGCCCACCCTTCTCCCTCCTTAGTAAACAGACCCTAAAACTGTTGCAGTTTCACTGTACTGACAAGACCTGCAAACTCATGTGCCATCTGACCAAGCAACTCTACTTCCAGGAGTTCATTCTACACAAACAGTAAATGCTACAGACGGGATGAACGCTCAGAGCAGTTTTGAAGCAACAAAAGGGAACTGCTAAAATCCTAGTACGTGCAGGAAAAGGAAACTCTGAAATTGTTTGCTCTATGCAAAGGGCTGGAGGTTTCCAGGGGCCCATGGGACATGACAGCACTCCTCTTCCTCTGCCTCTCCTGCCTTCCAGATCATTGTCTCTGCAGCTGCTTTCCACGGGGCCCCATCCAAAGCTTGTTTTCTGCCCTGGGTTGGAATATAGCTCAGCTCAGGGGATAGAACTTGCATGTGCAATGCCCTGGATTCAATCTTCATTACCACAAAAACAAAAACAAAAACACAGGCCTTTCCCTATGGCTAGCCATGCTGCTCCAGTGATGTCCACAGCACTTATCACCAGCTCATGAATCCTGGTTATCTGTTTACTGCTTGTGCCCTCCATTAAAATGTAAGGTCTAAAAACGCTGGAGGTGGGCTTCAGCAATCAGAATGCTGAAGCAGGAGGATTGTGAGTTCCAGATCAAGCCAACCTACATAAGAACCCCCAAAAGAAGGGAAAGGGGGAGGAGGGGAAAAGACAGAAAAGAGAATGGAGGGGAGAGGGGAGGGGAAGAGAGGAGAGGAGGAGGGAGGGGAAGGGGAGGGGAGGGGGAGAAGGGGAAAAACCAAACACTTAAGAATGGCAAGATGGGCTGGGCGTGGTGGCACATGCCTTTAATCCCAGCACTTGGGAGGCAGGGCAGGCGGATCTCTGTGAGTTCAAAGCCAGCCTGGTCTACAGAGCGAGCTCCAGGCCAGCTGGGACTAAAGAGAGTGTCTCAAAAAGACCAAAAAAAAAAAAAGGCAAGATGGGCATTATGGAGCCTTTAATCCTGCACTCAGGAAGTAGAGGCAAATGGATCCCTGGGAGACTAAGGCTAGCCTGGTCTGCATAGCAAGTACCAGGCTATCGGGAACTACACGGAGACCCTGTCTCAAACAAAACAAAAAGAATGGCAAGCCACTCTTTTGTGTTTAGGACAAGAGATTTACATGTGCTTGAAATGCAAGGATAACTGGAGGGGACAGGAAGGTCCGAATATGAACTGGGTAGACTGGATCTTTAACATTTTTTTTTTTTTTTGTATTTTTGAGGCAGGGTCTCCCTTTAGTTCCAGCTGGCCTGGAGCTTGCTCTGTAGACCAGGCTGGCCTTCAACTCACAGAGATCCGCCTGCCTCTGCCTCATCTTTAGCATTTTAAACATGAGGTTTTTATAACAAAACAAAAAACCCAACTGTAAATTCGCTCAGCTCTCGTGTAGGAGGATCTGCAGCATTCTCAGCAAATCCTGGCTTTTCCTTTTATTATTTTCCCTAGGTAATCAGAATGGATTCTCTGTGGTCTTCTCAGATTTCATACCTGACTGTAACGTAGGGAACTTGGCAGCATCTTTTGACATTAATCTTAGTCCTTCTGTCCAACCTTTTCTGATCTGATGATACTGAAACTGTTTTTCACTTAACTGACATCAGAGCAAAACAGAAGCTTGATAAAGATTACATCACCGACTCAATTACTTGCCTGTTGCACAGTTTTTTGGGAAGATTGACATCAAGTATATGAGACAAAATGTTGACCAGCTGCGTGGCATAGCACAGCGCGGCGCTGATGGTGTAGGCAGGGTTGTTATGCTCCATGTCTAAAGAGTAAACACACAGTCACAAACAAAGTACCTCTAACCAGCAAAAAGCATCCCAGAGCCAAGCCTTTGATTTCACCATTACATTATAATGATTGTTTCACACCTCGTTCCATGGTGTGACATAAATGGTCCACTGTTAGTGCTGAGTGGAATGTAACATAAGTAAATGAGCCGAAATAGGCCAAGTGTAAATGAAATTAAAGTCTAGATTGCTTGGATCTGATAATGTATCACCAAAATAATGCCCAATGTAGCCCAACTTGGGAGAAGGAGGCAGGAGACTGAGGAGTCTTAGGCAGCCTGAGCCCTCTTCTCAAAAACCAACGGCTGGGAGGCCACAGACAGCTCAGTGGTTAAGAGCTCATGGTACTCTTCTGGGACATTCTGTTCCCAGCACCCATATTAGGCAGTTCACAACTGCATGTCACTCCTAACCCAAGGGATCTGACACCCTCTTCTGGCCTCTCTATAGGGACCCACACATATGTGCCTATACTCATAGACACACATAATTAAAAATAAAAATAAATCTGGGGCTGGAGAGATGGCTCAGCAGTTAGAGCACTGACTGCTCTTGCAGAGGACCCAGGTTCGACTCCCAGCACCCACACGGCTGCTAAGAACTGTCTTTAAGCCAGGCGTGGTGGTGCACACCTTTAATCCCAGCACTCAGGTGGCAGAGGCAGGTGGATCTCTGTGAGTTCAAGGCCAGCCTGGTCTACAAAGCGAGCTCCAGGCCAGCTGGGACTAAAGGGAGACCCTGGCTCAAAAATACCCCCCAAAATAAAATATAAATAAATAAAATAAAATAAATCTTAAATTAACAACCATCAAGGGCTGGGATATAGCTTGTGCTAGGTTGCTGGTTTGCCTCGAATGCGCAAGGCTGAGCTCTAGCTCCAGTACTGAAATGAATGTTCATTAATGCCCAACACAAATGTTGCTTCCTCAGAAAGCCCTTTCCTGATGACCCAATGAAAAGTCCCTTTCTCTGCACACTTGCCTCACTTGAAGATCTGCTGGCCCTTCCTACAGCACCAATGCAGTGACTGTGGTCATTAGTTTTGTCAACTTAATGCAAACTAGAAAGAGTCTCAAAAAGTGACTGCCTAAGGTAGCCCTGTGGGCATGTGTGGAACTATCTTATGTTAGCTGATTTGGGAAAACTTAGCCCACCATTTCCTGGGCTTGGGTCCTGGGCTATAAAAAGAGAGTATGGGGCTGGAGAGATGGCTCAACACTTAAGAGCACTGATTGCTCTTGCAGAGGACCCAGGTTCAATTCCTAGCACCCACATGGCAGCTAAGAACCTTCTTTGACTCAGTTCCAGGGGAATCTGACGCCCTCTTCTGACCTCCGAGGCATTGCACGACACGAGTGCACCAACCTACATGCAGACAGCACATTCATACACATAAAAAATAATAAACAAAGCAGTGCGTGGTGGCGCACACCTTTAATCCCAGTACTTGGGAGGCAGAGGCAGGGGGATCTTTGTGAGTTCAAGGTCAGCCTGGTCTACAGAGTGAGTTCCAGGACAGATGGAGCTATAGGGAGACCCTGTCTCAAAAAGACCAAAAATAAATAAATAAATAAATAAAATTAAATAAAAAAAATAATAAAATAAATGAAAAGACTACTGAGAGTAAGCGATGCAGGAGAAGCACACACGCTTTAATTCTCTCTGGACTGTGGATATGATCAGATGATTTCGAGCTCCTGTCTTGCCTTCCCCAGTGATGGACTGTGACCTGGAACTGTATAAACCCTTTCTCTCCTCAGCTGCCTCCTGAGTGCTAGGATTAAAGGCCACCACGCCCGGGTGCATTTTAATTTTTATTTTTTTAATTATTCATCCTGTGGTTTAATTTCACCTCCAGCATTATGCTACTTAATCACATCTCCAGCCTGCCTCCTAGAGACGATTCCATGCATAAGATCTGGTTATGTAGCCCAGGCTGTCACTTCTCCCGACTTAGCCTTTCAAATGTTAAATAACGGTCATGTGTTATCAGAGCTGGTCAAATGTCTTTTTTTTTTTTTTTTTGGTCTTTTCGAGACAGGGTCCCCCTGTAGCCCCAGCCTTCCTGGAACGCACTATGTAAACCAGACTGCCCTTGAACTCAGAGAGAATGATCTTGCCTCTGCTTCCTGGTTTTTGGGATTAAAGGTGTGCGCTCATTTTATTTTTTCTAATCTCTTCTCTTCTTTATTCCTCTTCTCTCTCTCTCTGCTCTCAATCTCTCTTTTTTTTATGTTTTTTTTTGGTCATTTTCGAGACAGGGTCTTCCTGTAGCCCCAGCTGTCCTGGAACTCATTCTGTAGACCAGGCTGGCCTTGAACTCACAAAGATCTGCCTGCCTCTGCCTCCCAAGTGCTAGGATTAAAGGCGTGTGCCACCACGCCTGGCCAATAATAATTCTCAAATGTGAAATATCTAAAAGTGCTTCCAATTCCAGTGAGGAATCGATATATTATTCATAATATATAAAAAGCGATGGTGTTCCAATACAGGCCATAATGTGAACCCTATAAAAGAAAGCCACATGAAGCCAGGTGTGAATCTCAGCACTTGGAAGGCAGAGGCAGGAGAATCTCTGTGAGTTCAAGGCAGCCTGGCCTACACAGTGAGTTCCAGGTCAGCTGTGGCTAGGCTACAGGGAAACCCTGTCTCAAGAAGACCCCCCCCCAAAAAAATTAAAATCCCACATTGCATGATTTCATTCATGAGTTGCCTGGAAGAGCAGGCACACTGGCTGCCAAGAGCTGGGAGGAGACAGGACAAGACAACGGGACACATTACTGTTGTGCAGTTTCCATCTGGGTAATGGAGATGCTTTAGAACCATTCAGAGTTTGTACTTGCAGAATACAGTGACCCACTAAACTGTTTATTGCAATACTGTTCACTTTATCACATAAATTTCACCTTGTTTACAATGCACACATGTAACACAATTTCTTTTTTTTTTAATTTTTAAAAAAATTTTTGTATGTGTATGAATGTACTGTTTGCATGTAGGTAGGTGCACCTGTGTCATGCAATGCTGCGGAGGTCAGAAGAGGGCGTTGGATTCCCCTGGAACTGGAGTTAAAGACGGTTCTCAGCCACCATGTGGGTGCTGGGGATCGAACCAGGGTCCTCTGTAAGAGCAGTCGGCGTTCTTAACCACTAGGCCATCTCTCCAGCCCGGTAACACACTTTCAAAGAATATTAGCCAGGGGTGACATGCGTTTAATCCCAGCACTAAGGAGGTGCAGAAGCAAGTGTATTTCTGTAAGATGGAGGCCAGCCTGGTCTACATAGCAAGTTCCAGACCTGACTCAAAAAAGAAAAGAAAAAGAACATTGGTTTCTCACCAGGCCCTTGTGTTGTTTTCTTCTCTTCCACCCAACTGTAGTAGGCAGAGTAGTCCCCATTGTTTGGAAGGCTAATCCAAGGCCCTGTAATACTAATGCTGGTGTCACCATTGTGGTCATCGCAGACCCATCTTCCAGAGAGGTAAGTCGTCCTCCGGGCCTCAGCAAGCTTGCTCACCATGCTTGAGGTCATGGCACTGTCACTCTCTGAAGACACATCTGCAGGATCTCTGCAAATAAATAAGAAACCTTACTTGGAGGTGGCTTCAAAGCCACCTGAGTTGTAAAATGCCAAGATGACAAACCAGCACAAGTACGGAAGAGACACGTGCACATAATCATGTCTCACCTAAAGCAGGGCAACTCTGAGAACACATGGCTAGGCAGCTTATCACTGCAGGAGCAGAATGCACTCACCGTATGAAAACAACATCCCTGCAGGGCACAGGACAAGGCCTATGAGTACGCTGTCTGCTGGTGACCGAAGTCTATGTGGGCCTATGTGTACATGCTGTCTACTGGTGACCGAAGTCTATGTGGGTCTATGTGTACATGCTGTCTACTGGTGACCGAAGTCTATGTGGGCCTATGTGTACATGCTGTCTACTGGTGACCGAAGTCTATGTGGGCCTAT
>VZQC01012778.1:623909-634419 GCA_009823505.1 Rhizomys pruinosus
CAGAGGACCCGGGTTCGATCCCCAGCACCCACATGGCGGCCGAGAGCCGTCTGAAACTCCAATTCCAGGAGAACTCCAGTTCCAGGGGAATCTGAGACCCTCTTCTGACCTCCGCGGCATTGCACGACACGGGTGCACAAACCTGCATGCAGACAGTACATTGATACACATACCGAAATAAAAAAAAAAAAATTAATTAAAAAAAAAAAAAGATTTAAGCTCACCAACTTAAAAAACATGTAGCCTCAATTATCAAGAATATTAACTGAAATACTTTCTTGAACTTACCAACTGATCTGTTAGCCGTTTTCCTTCCATGGCCTTTAGTACTCTATGTAGGAAAGAGAGAATCAAGTTCTTAAAATAATAAAATTGTATAAAGCTCATCAATGTTTAGTTTTTTCTTTTGTTTTCAATACATGTGCCCAGGCTGGTCTTGAACTCCTGGGTTTAAGCAATCTCCCCCCCCTTAGCTTGCAGAGTCTTGGGATCAGAGTACACACCACCACACCTGGCTAAGAGCAACTTTTAAGGTACTAGTGCTTAGAAATGCCTAGACATATTGGTGGGACTTAAATAATTTTCCAACCTCTTGCTTTCATACTTCCAACACTACCAAGAGCCTTTCTGTATACATTCACAACTAACTTCCATAATAGCCCTGGCCTTTATATAATAATATATAATCAATATATATTGATTATAATCAATCACATCTACCAGCCATAAAAAATATACTGGCTGTAAAATAATCCATAATCTAAAAATACAATGATTAGTTCCTAAAGAAATGGTACAGGCCAACATCTCTGAAAATTTGTCTTATGGTGAAAATGTGCTCTGGGGAAAAAAAAAGTTTCTGTGATGGAGTATTCTACAAAAAATAGCTAAGTCAAACATATTCAGGCATACAGGTTTTTCTTACATTGGTTTCTTCTGCTCATGAACATGTTTAGGAGCCCATGGCAAACTCATGGGACGCCTAGACCCCACTCTGGGAATCATCAGCACAGACAGCAACTGTTTCCACCAGTGGAGGAAGACCTCCATATTGTGCTGGCTTGAGAAGACTTGGCAGAAGAGGGCTAAGAGATGGGCAAGACTTACAAAGAAGCAACACAGAGGGCAGGGGCCAGTGCCCGCGGGCACTGCAGGAGCGCTGCCAGGTCAGTGTGAGGGCAGAAGATTCCACGGGAAAATTCTCAAACCCAGAGTGCTTGCTAATAACTGAGAGTCTCAGACCTTGCCCCATACTCCAGAACATCTAAGACTGGGAGACCAAGAATCTACATGTTAAAGACTAAGATCCCAACACCCAGGGTAGAAGCATGAGGACCTCTGTGAGTTCCAGGCCAGTCAAGACTACAAAGTGAGAGCCTGTCTTAAAAGAATCAAAAACTCAAAACTAAAAACATTTTCATCTTAGCTTCTAAATTTTGATATAAACATCTACAAAGCACACTGCCCTTTGCCAACTCCCAACGGGAAAGATAAATGGAAGCATCAAGCCCCCACGAGGTGCCTGTGTGAATGCTAACTTGGGTCTTGTCAAGCCTCACTATGGTGGACCCACCCACCACCCATCAGTGAGTAGGGGCAGGGGTGGCTCATGTGTCCACATGAGTGCCTACTATGGAAAGGGTACGAGGCCTTGGGCCAGCGTTTTCTTTTTCTTTTTGAGACAGATTAGTCCCAGCTAAGGTCTCTTTTTGAGACCTTTAGTCCCAGTTGGCCTGGAGCTCGCTATGTACACCAGGCTGGCCTTGAACTCACAAAGATCCGCCTGCCTCTGCCTCTGCCATTGCCTCTGCCTCCTGAGTGCTGGGATTAAAGGTGTGCACCACCACACCCGGCCAAGCCAGTGGTTTTCTAGACAGATATTCTCCCCTACTTCACTGCTCTCAGATAGTCTCTTACCATACTCTACAGGACTGTCTGCTAAATGAGTTAGCCACTCATGTATCTTCTACCACGGCAACAGATTAAGTCAAGTGGTGATAGATAACCTCCATGAATTAAAAAACAAATTTTAAGAACTTACTCTTTCTGAAATTCTTCTTGCTTGCTCTTAAGTCGGCTTAACCTTTCCTTCTTGTCAATAAACCTGGAAGGGAAACAATTCTGGTGTATTTACATGTCCTTTTTAATGTTCAAGGAGAGCACACTGACTCCATTCCTGAGCTGATCCTCCTGCAAACTCCAGGGGAAATGTTCCTTCCCGAAAGCAAAGACTTCCTCAAGTGAGTACGTGCAGCTGCACACCACCACGTATCTTTAAACCAAACTGAAACCGGTCTACTTTAAAGACCACTTTAAATTTCTTTCTTGACTTTATAAAGTATGTTTGTACATTCTACCCTGCATCCCAACACAGTTTTCCAAAACACATGTATCAGAATACCATGTGCTTTTGTGTGTGTGTGTGGTTTTTCAATCCACCTGCCTCTGCACTTAAGTGCTGGGATTAAAGGCCTGTACCACACATCCCTGAGACAGGGTCTCACTTTGTAGCTCTGGCTGACCTAGAACTCACTAGGCAGACCAGGTTGGCCTTGAACTGCCTCTGCCGCCCCAGTGCTGAGATTAAAGGTAGCACGTGCATCACACCCAGGTCCACTAGTGTGAATCTTAATACAAGAAAAGTCGAGACTTCCATTATAAAACTACTCTTAATTGCTAAGTTTAATTTAACCTTGCCTTCCTCTACAAATTGAGACCTTACAACTTTAAAAAAATATTTTATTTATTTTATGTCTATGAGTGTATTGCCTGCATGTGTGTAAGTGCACCTGTACCATGCAATGCCTGTGGAGTCAGAAGAAGGCACTGGATACCCTTAGCACTGCAGTTAAAGATGGTTGTTAGCTGGCATGTGTGAACTGGGAATCCAATATGGGAGCTCTTACCTGCTAAGCCATCTCTCCAGCCCCCATAACTTTTTAAAAAATATTTTATTATGGGACTGGAGAGATGGCCTAGTGGTTAAGAGCGCTGCCTGCTCTTACAGAGGACCCGGGTTCGATCCCCAGCACCCACATGGCGGCCGAGAACCATCTGAAACTCCAATTCCAGAACTCCAGTTCCAGGGGAATCCGACACCCTCTTCTGACCTCCGCGGCATTGCACTGACATACATTCATACACATACGGAAATAAATAAAATTTAAAAAAAACTAAAAAAAATATTTTATTATTTCTATTTTATATGTATGAGCGCAATGCCTCCATGCATGTTAATGCACCTGTGTCATACAATGCCCCTGGAGGTCAGAAGGTGTCAGATCCCCTGGAACTGGAATTATAGATGATTGTCAGCTGCCATGTGGGTGCTGGGAACAGAACCTGGGTCCTCTGCAAGAGCAGCCAACTTACTGCTGAGCCAAGTTTCCAGCCCCCAATTTATTATTATTATTTTAATTTTTTTATCTTTTTGAGACAGGGTCTCCCTTTTTAGTCCCAGCTGGCCTGGAGCTCGCTATGTAGACCAGGCTGGTCTTGAACTCATAGAGATCTGCCTGCCTCTGCCTCCCAAGTGCTAGGATTACAGGCATGTACCACCATGCCTGGCTATTATTATTATTTTGTCTTTTTGGCATAGGGTTTCTCTGCGGCCCCAGCTACCCTAGAATTCACTATATAGACCAGGCTGGCCTTCCCAAGTGCTGGGATTAAAGGTGTGTGCCACCACGGCCAGCCTGAGACCTTACAACTTTTAAAGTAGAATTTTATTAATTTGTTAGTCACTGTAGGCTTACAAAAATGACTTTGTAAAGGTCGTCACAAAGAAGGACTATTACTCTACTGTTAATTTTGTCTAGCTTTGTTAGTCTTCTACCTCTGTTTCTTCTGTCTGCTTCAATTTGGGTTTAATTTGCCTTTGTTGCTTTTAATCATTTTGGTTTAATAATGGTAATTTAGATTAATTTATCCCTCTCTTTTCTAAATTTAGAATTTATTTAACAGACACATTAAACATTTCAAACAACCAGCTGGTATTTCCATACATAAATAGATTGTATATAATATTTATATCTGGCTAACCATACCTAATCTCCTCAAACATTTATCATTCATTATGATACAAATACTTAAACTTTTATAGGGTTTTGAAATCTATCTTAAATAATTATTTATAGTCATCCTACTATAGGGGAGAACGTCCTGCTCTTATCTAACTGTAGCAGACCAACCTTTCTGCATCCCTCCCTCTGAACCCTCCCTTCCCAGGCTCTGTAAACACCATCTACAACTTCTGAGATGAGGTTTTTTTGTTTGTTTGTTTGTTTGTTTGTTTTTGTTTTTGGTCTTTTCGAGACAGGGTCTCCCTGTAGCCTCAGCTGTCCTGGAACTCACTCTGTAGACCAGGCTGGCCTTGAACTCACAAAGATCCACCTGCCTCTGCCTCCCAAGTGCTAGGATTAAAGGCGTGCACCACCACACCCGGCTTACAATCTCCATTTTCAACCCTGTTGTTGAGAATACTCCCTCCCTTTTTATTTTTATTTTTTCCCTCCTTTTTAATAGAACAATATGAAGTTATAAATTTCCCTCTCCCCATTGTTTCAATTGCAACTTGCAATTTCTGATGTATTTTAATTACTACTGAATTTGAATCTTCTAATTTTTCATAAGATTCTTACTCCATAATCATCTAGAAATATAACTGTTTAGTTTCCATCTACATAGCCTTTCTAGGTCACTCACTGCTTCTACTGTAATCTAGCTATAGTCACAGGCTACACTCCAGGAGATTCCAGTGTTGAGACTGTCACAGCCTGCACTTGGTCTGCTTCTGTGAAAGTTGTGCGTGCACGGCCACTGGGTACAGTGTCCACAACTCTCAGTGGTGGCTGGCAATGTCATTCACATCTTCTAGATCTGTGCTGTTCAATTTGGTGGTTACCTGCCACACATAGCCACTGAACAACTAAAACATGGTTTACTGCACAGTTAGGATCTGGGAATAAAAGCATGACTAACATCATGCAAGCAACGAGGAAATGAACAAGCAACAGCTAACTTTGCAAGGGGAGAAAGGAAACGCCACACGCCACGGAACGTGGCAGAGTCTAAGAATGGGTTTCAGTGTCTCCTGAAATCTTAGCACAGACAAAAACCATGTAACGATCCACCACAGTGGCAAAAAAGAACTATTCAGACAAACTCTAAAATACCATTTCTTTCTTTTTTCTTGGTCTTTTTGAAACAGGCTCTCTCTCCCTTTAGCCTCTTCTGGTGTGCTGGAACTCACTATGTAAACCAGGCTAGACTTAAACTCACAGCAGATCTGCCTGCCTCTGCCTCCCTAGTGCTGGGATTAAGCTTGTACCACCACACCTGGCTAAAATAGCCCTTCTATAACCCTCATTTGTAAAATATTCCAAATACCTATTTCCAAATGGAAAGAATACATGATCGGATCACCTTATCATTTATCACTGGAAATATACAATATATTTTGAAGCAAAAAAGCAAAATCAGATATTATATATGACCATATTACAAACTTATAATGTGAAAAATTAAATGAACTCCTTATACTACCCCAGTCACTGGAGCAAGTTCTAAAGACAGAGAACAAGAAGAAATGTTGTTGCATATTTTCCTGAAGCTGGGTATTATCATGTTCCTGCCTTGATCAAAACATGGGCCAGTAAGCTAGGCATGGTAGTGCATGCCTGCAGTCTCTGCACTCAGGAAGCTGGGTCAGGGTGACGGCAAGTTCCAACCCAGCTAGGGCTACAGGGAAAGACTTGGGGGAGGTAGTGCTGAGACTAAAGTGGTATTACTGTGACCTCACTGAGGTGATATTAACTTATGTTCTGATAGCTTAAGGAAACAACAAATTCACAAGACTTTCAAACCAGTCAGGAAGCTGGCATGGAGGGTAAAATCCTGCTTTCAAGAACTAGAAAAGTGGGACAGCAGACAGCTGTACCTAGAGTCTATAGTGCTGGCTGATTCTCCAACAAAACTTTAAATCAAACATACAGCTGACAATAGAATAAACCAAAGATAACAGTAATAAGCCAATCAAATGCTTTGTAAGTCTTCATGAAAGACATTAAAAATGGTGGGATTAGCTGGGCGTGGTGGCGTACGCCTTTAATCCTAGCACTTGGGAGGCAGAAGCAGGCGGATCTTTGTGAGTTCAAGGCCAGCCTGGTCTACAGAGTGAGTTCCAGTACAGCTGAGGCTACAGGGAGACCCTGTCTCAAAAAGACCAAAAAAAAAAAAAAAAAAAAAAAGGGTGGGACTATGAAAGGGCAGCTGGTCGGAAGGAGCAGCGTCACTTGCTCACTCTGTGGACGCACCCTTCTCTGCATTCTCCATCCTGGCACTCATGAAAATGGATTCATTCCACCATCCTGCACCTTCTCAATATGGTTTCCAAGAAAGAAGTGGCAAGATAATCACTGCATTCAAAGGAATCTTAATGATTTATCTGTTATCTTGAAACAGGGTGTGTGGGAGGTAGATGCATATTTTATTACTGTTTTGTAGGTTGGTTAGTCTCATAAAGTGTCTTGTTTCTTTTTCCATGGCCAGCATAATGATTTATCACATTCTTTAACAGGCAGCCAGTCCTTCGCTGCTGGATGCCATAAAAGCTGTCTAAGCCTTCACTGATGAGCACTGCTCACTGTTATCAGTAATAATTCAAATCACCACCACAGTGCACAAACCTTTATAAGCTGCTCATGTTCTCTGTGGAAATCCCTTACAAATAAAATAAAAATGCGGGTTGAAGAATATTATTTATGTGAACCAGGTTATGTGCTGGCGCACCTTTAATCCCACACTTGGGAGGCAGAGCAGACGATCTCTGGAGATTGAGGCCAGCCTGGGTCTACTAAGCAGTTCCAGGCCAGTTTGGGGCTTATAGGAAGGACCTGTCTCAAAAACAAGAATATATACAAAATTCCCTCTAGAACATATCACATAATTTATACCCTATAGATGGTTTGGATGAGAATGGCCCCCATAGGCCCCAGTAGTTTGGGATCATTCGGTCCCCAGATGGTGGGTGCCTGTTTTTGGTGATATCTTAATAAGGTGTGGCTGTGCTGAAGGAAGCATGTTACTGGGAGCAGACTTAAGAGGTTCGTAAGAGGCCTTGCTGGATTTCCAATACCGTTCTGCTTCCTGTGCCCACCTGACCGATGTGAGTGGGCGCTTGGCTCTGGCTCCTGCTCTAGCCACCTCATTATATGCCTTCTCCACCATGAGGGACTCTATTCCCTGTAGAACCTGGAACAGTAAAACTGAAATGTTCCCAGTGTGTTATTCACAGCAAACAGAAATGTAACGACCCTACCAAGAGTGGAGGACAGGACCCATCCTGACTATCCCCAGACACTGACCATCTGTTCTGAGTCTTTTCAAATCTGACTGGCTGCCTATCCCTCTTCCTAATTTATTTATATTTATTTGGTATTAAAAGGCTGAACACTTTGTTCAAATTTATTTATATTGTCTTCGTGTTTATGTCTGCCCCTAGTGTTCCCCCCTCCCCCAGAGGTCCGACAGAGGCATCCCTCCCACCACTGGAGTCGGATGCTTGTTAGTGGCCATGTGGTTGCTGGGAACTGAACCTGGGTCCTCTGCACAGCATCAGGTCTCTTTCCTGCGGGCATGGGTAGCACACACCTTTAATCCTAGCACTGGGAGGCAGAGGCAGGCGATGGATCTCTGGGTGAGTTCAAGGGCCACCTGGTCTACAGAGGTGAGTTCCAGGACCAGCTGGGGCAACAGGGAAACCTGTCTCACCCAAAAGAACAAAAAAAAAAAAAAAAAAAAAAAAAAAATCACAAAGGAAGTCAGTGACTCTGTTTTCCTTTTGTTATTTCCCTATATCTTTCGCTGTCATTCATCTTTTACTCAATGGTGGAAAAATCATGTTTTTCCTTCTCAATTCCATTTCTTACCTTTTTGTTGTTGGGACATCTAGCTATTTTTTATAAGAACTCTGCTGGAAAACTTTCTTTTTTCTATGCGCATTAAAAAGAACAAAAAAGAAAATAAGCCAGGTGTGGTGGTGCACGGCTTTAGTCCCAGACCTTGGGGGGGGGGGCGGGGGCAAGTGGATCTCTGTGAGTTCAAGGCCAGCCTGGTCTACAGAGCAGGAAGGAAGGGAGTGAAGGAGGAAGGGAGGGAGGGAGGGAGGAGGAGGAGGGGAAGGGGAAGGGGAAGGGGAAGGGGAAGAAGAAAAGGCTACCTATAGTCACACAGCTGTGATCTCAGCACCTAGAGGCCAAGGCAGGCAGGATTCTAAAAGCCTTCTGTGTTTATTATGCTCCTCCTTACATACATGCAAGATTTGGAGTATTTTCCCTTGTTGCTTCCTAAATTCTTCACACTTCTGTGTCTTTTTTCCCCATTTAAAGGCAGTCCTCTTTCAAATGGCCTGTCAGTCAGGAGGTGATGACATGGAGCTCCTCAGTGTGGCATCAGAGGACATAGCTCAGACCTTGGGGACTTTGTGGCAGTGAGTCCCTTCCATGCTAAGGGAGAAGAAATTCTGCAGTGTGAGAAAGTACTCTGTCTTATGCCGGCGCCTTTAAACCCGACAATGCTGTTAATAGTGATGGTAGTATGATGCTGTTTAAAAAAAAAAAAAAAAAGAATGAGGGCTAAAAAAGAGAGATGGTGCAACTGTTAAGAGCGTTCTGAGCTCTGTCAGAGGGGCTGGGATCCAAGTGCCCACATCAGGCGGCAACGACAAAGGCCTGTAACTCGTGCTCCAAGGGATCTGAGGCTCCCTTTCTGACACTGGCATGTACGTGCACACACACACACACACACACACACACACGCACAAATTAAATCAATCTTAAAAAAAAAATAAAGGCAGTGGTCAGGAGATGTCTCATGACTCCACTGCTCCCCAGCTGTCATCAAGGGCAACTGACCTGGTCTACACGGGTCCACAGCTCAGACTAGTCACATCAATCTGCCTCATGTTACCAGAACAGCAGCACTCCATCAGTTATCTGTACTGTTACATCCATGCTAGGAACCAGCAGCAGCACACACACCTTACCAAACACTTACTATGTGTGCTGGACAGCTTTAGTGTCAACTTGACACACCGGGATTGAGGGAGCCTCACCTGGGGATTTGGCTCCATTGGACTGGCCTGTGGCCACGTCTGTGGAGTATTGTCTTGACTGTTGAGTGATGTGGGAGAGGCCAGCTCACTGTGCGCAGTGCCACCCCGGGCAGGTTGTTTGTTATGTACAGTGTAAGAAAGCAGGCTGGGCATGGGCCAAGGGTGCAAGCCAGTAAGCAGCATTCCTCCATGGCCTGTGCTTCAGCTCCTGCCTCCAGGTTCCTGTCCTGAGTTCCTACCTTGGGCTCCCTCAGTGAGGAACTGTGAGTCAAATAAACCTTTTCCTCCCCAACTTGGTTTTGGTCAGTATTTTGTCACAGCAATTGAAGAAGACTAGGCAAAGCACCTTTAATCAAATGAAAGCCCTTCCACCTGCCTGCTCAGTCCTTCCCCCTCATCCTAGGCTACATGTATACTCTATGCCTAAAACAGGACGATTTGAGATCTCCTGAGCCCAGTGGCAGGAAGAGGGGGAGTCAGGTAGGAATCCTTTGGTCCTGCTGTCTTTGGTTTGATTGGCCTTTGTGGCTGTGAGGTTGGAGTTATCCTCCCAACTGGGATTAAAGGTGTGGTCTTTGGCTTGATTAGATCTAGTGGCTGTGGGGGCGGAGTTATCCTCCCAGCCGGTATTAAAGGCACGCTTGTGTGACTCTTGAGATTTGAGATCTCCTGAGCCCAGCGGCAGGTGCCGGGCTCTGGCTTAGGAGCCCCACACCCCACCCAACAACCAACGGTGAGATTACGAAAGAAGCATCTGAAGGAGGCAGCAAAGCAAGCCTTCAACTCAGTGAAAGGCATTTAGGATTCACAATTGGAATACAGGCAAGGAGAAGCCCATTGCCCAGATCACGAAGAAGAGACATACGACTTGGGAAGTGGCAAGATAATCCCACGCCAGCCTTTTAGCCAACCCCGATGGAAGACTCCTGCAGTGGGATCCCTCAGGGATCCCCAGGACACAAATCAGAAACATATTGGGACATACTTTAAGATCTACAAGATCATAAAGAACAAAGAAAAGAGAACGAGGAACTCAGGAAGGACCGAGAGAGAGAGAGAGATAGAGAGAGATAGAGAAGGGAGAGTGAGAGGAGAAGAGAGATAAGGATAGAGATACCATATACTCCACATTATAATCTCTCTATCGTCGCTAGCTCTCTCTCTCGCTCTCTCTCTCTCTCTGCGCATTCCCCTCTCCGGTACGTACGTCTACGCACTTCACAATACTCCATTCCTTCACGCCCTTTCCACATACCCCCACCCTCTCATACCAACATCTCTCCACAATATCTCTAGAATCTCTCAAAAAGAAATAGAAACAACTAAACAATAAATCATAAGATTAAAATGAAAAAATTAATCAAACACGCATCCATTCAAGAGGAAAGGAATTAAAAA
>VZQC01012778.1:640028-653981 GCA_009823505.1 Rhizomys pruinosus
AAAAAAAAAAAAAAAAAAAAAAAAAAAAAAAAAAAAAAAAAAAAAGTCAGCAGCAAAAGACAAGGCTCCAATGAACAGGAAAAATGTTCAAAGCTGGGGGAATGTCAGGAAAAAAGTTAAAGGACGGAATCTGAGGATTTGAGAGAAGGCTCAACACTGGAGAAACCATGGCATGAGTTTATTTTTCTGAGTGCCTAATACATGCTAGATGTCACACTAAGCACTTTATTTATTCTAGGTGTATGAGGGCATTGCCTGTCTGCATGTAAGTGCACCTGTGTCATGCAATAACCTTGGCGATCAGAAGGGGGTGTCTGATCCCATGGAACTGGAGTTGTGGATGGTTGTTAGCTGCCATGTGGGTGGTGGGAACCAAAACTGGATCCTCTGCCAGAGGAGCTAGTGCTCTTAATTTCCAGCCCATACACTAAGTACTTTAAAAGCATGTGCTCATAAAATCACTACCAGAAACCTCTGAAGTCAAGAAATTTGTTCAAAATCATATAGCAAATTGTGGCCCTTGGATTTTATTCAAGGCAGCATGAATCCAAAACTCACAATTGTTGTCTTTTTTAGAGCGGGTCTTCCTGCAGTTCCAACTGTCCTGGAACTCGCAATGTAGACCAGGCTGGCCTTAATCTCAGAGATATTCGCCTGTCTCCCCATGCCCAGCCAAAATTCACATTTTACTTATTTATGTTTTTGGTCTTTTCAAGACAGGGTCTCACAGTAGACCCAGCTGTCCTGGAATTCACTCTGTAGACCAGGCTGGCCTTGAACTCACAGAGATCCGCCTGCCTCTGCCTCCAGACTGCTAGGATTAAAGCCCTGCTAAAATTCACATTTTAAACTCAACCTTATAGCCAAAAATTAGAAAAGCAAGCAGTAGCCAAATCACATGGATATGCCAATACAAGAGACTGTATTTTAAATTTAGTACAAAGCCACTGAAAGGTTTAAGTAACTGACTTTATCCCTGTTTACTTTTCCAGAGCAGAGGTGGGAGTGTCTGCATAAAAGGACTACACCCAGTGTGGTGGCGCCCGCCTTTAATCCTAGCCCTTGGGAGGGAGAGGCAGGCAGATCTCTGTAAATTCAAGGCCAGCCAGCCTGGTCTACATATCAAGTTCCAGGACAGGTGGGGCTACAGGGAGACCTGGTCCCAAAAAGACAAAAAAAAGGATTACTCCAAACTACTCACTCCAGGTGGTGATTTGAATTGCAAAGAGAAAATACTTTGGTGTCAGCCTGAATTGGACTGTCTGATTACTTAGATGCTGGTAATAAGAGGAGTAAAAAGTAAATACAAGGTAACTTCCAGACTGCTGGCTTTAGTAACCAGCAGACCATGAAAGATGATACAGAAATGCTCCAGGAATAGACTAGAATGAAGGCTAGATTCTTACTGTACGTAAAGAAACAACAGTCTACAAAAGTGTCATTCCTCCTAGAGCTTATCAGATGGTGATAAATGCTGTGGAAGACAACAAAGCATATTAAGAATGGGTCATTTCCTAAAGGACCCAAAAGAATCTTTATGGATAAGCAGGGGCCTGAAGGAAACGGGAAGCAGCCACTGAGATTCCAGTAAGAGTTCTTGGCAGTAAGACTGCAAAGGCTCTGAGGCAGGAGTGTTCTTGGCCTCAGAAAGAGCCTAGGTGGTAGAGCTACTGGTAAGGGAGAAAATAACAAGAGATTAGGTTAGAGGAGTTACTGATCATGTAGAACTTTTTGGTTCAGGATTACGGCTTCTGCTTTTAGTAAAATTGAAAAAAAAATCAGAAGATTTGAACAATAGAATAGAGGAGTGGCATGCCGGGCGTGGTGGTGCACGCCTTTAATCCCAGCACTCGGGAGGCAGAGGCAGGCGGATCTTTGTGAGTTCAAGGCCAGCCTGGTCTACAGAGTGAGTTCCAGGTCAGCTGGGGCTACAGGGAGACCCTGTCTCGAAAAGACAAAAAAAAAAAAAGTGGGGGTTTGGCCATTTACTGCATTGGGATTAGTTGTAAACGGTTCACAAATGTAAAATTAGACTTCAGTTTGTTATGTTAATAGAAATGACTATCGGGCTGGAGAGATGGCCTAGCAGTTAAGAGCACAACACTGCTTTTGCAGAGGACCCACATAGTGGCTGAGAACCATCTTTAACTCCAGTTCCAGGGGAATCCGACACCCTCTTCTGACCTTCGAGGCTTTGCACGACACGGGTGCACAGACCTACAAGCAGACAGTACATTCATACACATACAAAAATAAAACAGATTAAAAAAATAGAAATTATCAAAAAATTAAATACAAATGTTGGAAAGAAAAAACATCAAATACAGATGTTGAATAATAGCAAGCTGTGTTCTGGACTTGAGGTTTGGGCTGGAAATAGTCTTTTTTAATTTTTAATTTTATTTTTTATGTGTATGAATGTACTGTCTGCATGTAGGTTGGTGCACCCGTCATGCAATGCCTCAGAGGTCAGAAGAGGGCGTTGGATTCCCCTGAGACTGGAGTTAAAGACAGTTCTCAGCCGCCATGTGGGTGCTGGGGATCGAACCCGGGTCCTCTGCAAGAGCAGTCGGTGCTCTTAACTGCTAGGCCATCTCTCCAGCCCAGAAACACAGTCTTTTTTTTTTGTCTTTTTGAGACAGGGTCTCCCTTTAGTCCCAGCTGGACTGGAGCTTACTTTGTAGACCAGGTGGGCCTTGAACTCACAGAGATCCACCTGCCTCTGCCTCCCAAGTGCTAGGATTAAAGGCGTGCACCACCACACCCGGTAGAAACACAGTCTTAAACCTAGGAAAAGTGTAGATGAAAACTCAACACCTGATAAATTTCATCATCTGGACATTCTCATCCTATAGCCAATTTTTTTAAATTTTTTTATTTCTTAAATTTTTTTTATTAATTTCTATTTATTTCTGTATGTGCATGAATGTACTGTCTGCATGCAAGTCCATGCGCCCGTGTCGTGCAACGCCGCGGAGGTCAGAAGAGGTCCCGGATTCCCCTGGAACTGGAGTTCTCCCGTAATTAGAGTCCCAGACGGCTCTCGGCCGCCATGTGGGCGCTGGGGATCGAACCCGGGTCCTCTGCAAGAGCGGTCGGCGCTCCCAACCGCTAGGCCATCTCTCCAGCCCCCATCCTATAGCCAATTTAACTTAAAAAAATTTTTTTTTAATTTTTCTCTATGTGTATGAATGTACTGTCTGCATGCAGGTCTGTGCACCCGTGTCATACAATGCCTCAGAGGTCAGATTCCCCTGGAACTAGAGTTCTCCTGGAATTGGAGTTACAGACGGTTCTCAGCCACCATGTGGGTGCTGGGGATCGAACCCGGGTCCTCTGCAAGAGCAGTCGGTGCTCTTAAACGCTAGGCCATCTCTCCAGCCCCCCCCCCTTTTTTTTTGTCTTTTCGAGACCCTGTAGCCCCAGCTGTCCTGGAACTCACTCTGTAGACTAGGCTGGCCTTGAACTCACAAAGATCCGCCTGCCTCTGCCTCCCAAGTGCCAGGATTAAAGGCGTGTGCCACCATGTCCAGCGCCAATTTAACTTTTAACACTATCACCTAGGACATCAGTCTAATTATCAAGGGCGTCCACTAAAGGCAGCAAAGAATTAAAAAGGTTTTGTTACACCAATCTCATCAGTAGAAAAAGAACTCCATTCATGATTAGAGATTTACTAGGAGCTCAAAACACCCCACATCAATAGGTTGGATAGTCTAACAGATTCACTGGTATGTGGATCCAGGATGTCTGGGTGGGTTTTTTTGTTTTGTTTGATCTTTTTGAGACAGGGTCTCCCTGTAGTACCAGCTAGCCTGGAACTCACTATGAAGACTAGGCTGGCCTTGAACTCCTCTGTGTTCAAGTGCTGGGGTGCTGGCATTCAAGTCGTGCACCACCACGCCCAGCATCAGGATGTCTGGGTTTTAATTCTGATCCCTGTACTTGTTATCTGTAGACATGGAGCAAGACACTTAAGAGTAGGAAGAGTCCAGCAGGCCGGCTGTGGTGGTGGTGGGGGGGAAAAAAAAAAAAAAAGAGTCTCCTCTGCAGTAAACTGGGAATAATAACTTACTCGGTTGTAAGAAAATGAATGCCTCAACTTTTCTCCTCAAAAAGATACCTGTCTTATTATTGAAATTAAATTGTTGAAGCAAAGTAGGAGATAAATGCTTTTCAGCTAATCACATTCATTTTTCAATTATCTTTTTTTTTTTTTTTGGTCTTTTTGAGACAGGGTCTCCCTGTAGCCGTAGACCAGGCTGGCTGGCCTTGAATTTACAGAGATCTGCCTGCCTCTCCCTCCCAAGGGCTAGGATTAAAGGCAGGCGCCACCACATTGGGATTAAAAGCCTGTGCCACCAGGCCTGGCCCATTTTTCAATTATCTTAAACCAAGGCTGGAGGCTAGAGAGATGGTTCAATGGTTAAGAGCACCGGCTGCTCTTGCAGAGGATCTAGAGTTCTTTTCCCCAGCACCCATACGGTGCCTAACACCTGTTAACTCCAGTTCCAGGGGATCCAACACCCTCTTCTGACTTCCCCATGCACTGTATGAATGAATGCACTTATATACACGCAGGCAAAACATTCAAGACGTACATTTTTTTAAAAAAGGGCCGTGGCTCCTGGTTTAGATTGCAAAAGACCGCCAAAACAGTTTCTCAAACTCATTTCTTTTAACGAAGGGCTTGCAACTCCTAATCTGATTTTTTAGGCAAAGCCAAAACTCGTCCCCAAACTCCTGAGGATCCAAGATTATCTTTGGAGGCACGGTGGGAAGGAGACAACTAGTTAGTCCTCGTTCACACTTGAAGAGTTAACATGTCTGACAACAAAGACCACCTGTGACAGGCAACCAGGACCCAATTCCTCCTACCCAGTTATTAGGTTCGCTACCAGTCCCTTCTCCAGAAAAATCATGTACATCTGAAGACAAAAGATTAAACAAAGCTTCAGATCCGGGGAACAGCAAATGTAGGAATCCTCTATACAGAAGAACAGAGGGAGACTTCTCAAAGTGCGCAGGAAAACGGTGGGGTCAAACTCCTCTCAGGTGGGTGATGAGAAAACAACAACCTTCCCTCACCTGGCCCCCACCCCCACCCTGTCCACTAGCAGCAAAGCGCCGGCGCAGAGCAGCTCCTCTCCCTCCACTGTCGCTGGGCTCCGGGGCCCGGCCTGGGGTGTTCAGGCTCCAGCCTCCGACCGTCCGACCAGAGTAGGCAGAGCAGATGAAACAATAGGGCCCTGGCGGCCGCCGTACCTCTCCCGGTCCCGGCCGTCGAAGTAGACGAAATCGCCGCTCTGGACGCACTTGGCGCAGGTCAGCCGGCGGCGGGTGGTGTTGCACAGTGGACACCGCTCGACCGCAACGTACAACCCCTCGGCGTCGTCCACAGAGTCCACTAGATCCCTGGCCGGCAACCGCGGCCCGCAGCCAGAAGCCTCGGGCGCTCGGGATCCCTTCCCACTGGGAGACGCCATGATGGCTTGAGCGCAGGGCCAGTCACGTGGGATTTTGTTTTCAACCAGGTGCATCCTGGGCGCGAGGGCGGGGCCTGAGGGCCGGGGGCGGGGCCTGCAGCCCAGAGACCTGGAACACTGGAGTGCTTGCTTAGTCCGTCTCCCGCGCGGATGCGCAGTTCTGTCTGCTGAGCTGCGCGAGCCTTTTGAGGTCTTGATTTTTGTAGAGTCCGCGGAACAAAACAGCAACTGCGTCATCGGGCCAAGCTGGATCGTTAACTCATCAACGTTATAAGAACAGTAATACGGTGCCCTACGCATTACTGGGAAAGGCATGGGAACAGAATAAAGGAATTTGATTCGCTAAGGATACTTTAAGGTTCGGCTCAAACTATGGGAAACAAAGCTGGGTGAGCGTGCTGGATCATGGAACTAGCTTGAAGTTTCGCTCACCTTCTCCATCCGTAGCTGTGAGATTTGGAGAAAATCCTTTAACCTCACCGTACCTGATTTTGTCCTGGTTGATGTAATACCTACCTAACGCCGTGAGGATTTAAAAAAAAAAAAATTCCTTAGTATTCTAACACCACGACCTCACATCAGTGAAAACCAAACTGAAGGTGCAAATCAAAGTTGTATGTTTTGAAACAAGGTCTCCCTATAGCCCCGGCTGGCCTGGAACTCGCTATTTGACCAGGTTAGCTTAATATTTTTTAATTTTTATTATTTATGTGTATGAATGTACTGTCTGCATGTGGGTTGGTGCACCCGTGTCATGCAATGCCGCGGAGGTCAGAAGAGGGTGTCAGATTTCCCTGGAACTGGAGTTAAAGACGGTTCTGAGAGCAGGCGCAGCCCTTAAAGGCTCAGATTCACAACCAAAAAAAAAAAAAAAATAGACAAGAGTCAGCTTAGTTTCTTTGTGAGACCAAGAACACTCCTGCCTCAGAGCTTTCGCAGTCTTACTGCCAAGAACTCTTACAAGAATCTCAGTGGCTGCTTCCTTCAGGCCCCTGCTTATCCATTAAAGATTCCTTTGGGTCCTTTAGCAAATGACCCATTCCTATTTAATATACTTTGTCTTCCACAGCATCTGATAAGCTCTATGAGGGAAGACACTGTTTTGTGCACTGTTTCTTCACATAAAGATTTGAGGAATCTAGCCTTCGTTCATGTCTATTCCTGGACCACTTCTGTATCAACTTTCACGGTCTGCTGATTACTAAAGCCAGAAATCTGGAAGTTACCTTGTTTGGAATGACCAGAGAAAATTATTTTTCTTTAAAATCTTAAACTTTCAGGAATCATTCAGGCTTAGGGGAAGCTATTTTTGAAAATGATCTGGGGGCTGGAGAGGTGGCTCAGCAGTTAAGAACACTGGTGTTTCTTGCAGAAGACCCGGGTTTGAATCCCAGCACCCACATGGTAACAACTGTAACTCCAGTTTCAAGGAATCCAACATCCTCTTCTGTACTCCGAGGGCACTGCATGACAGGGGTTCATTTACATGCAGGGAATACATACAAATTTTTTTTTTATGTGTATGAATGTACTGTCTGCATGTAGGTTTGTGCAGCCATGTTGTGAAATGCCTCGGAGGTCAGAAGAGGGTGTTGGATTCCCCTGGAACTGGAGTTAAAGACGGTTCTCAGCCACCATGTGGGTGCTGGGGATCGAACCCTGGTCTCTACAAGAGCAGTCAGCGCTCTTAACTGGTAGGCCAACTCTCCAGCCCCCAAATAAAATTTTTTAAAAATTAAAAAAAATGATCTAAGGAATTTAGGGGTTTTGATTACCTTATTTTGGGGGGGGTCTTTTTGAGACAGGGTCTCTCTGTAGTCCCAGCTGACCAGAAACTCAATCTGTAAACCAGGCTGGACTTGTATTCAGAGATCCACCTGCCTCTGCCTCCGCCTCCCAAGTGCTGGGATTAGAGGCCTGCACTACACCTGGCTGTGTCTTCCTATTGTAACCAATCCTGCCCTGGAGTTTCCCATCCTCCTGGGCAACAATCTGAGTGATGAGATTACAGGTGTGTACCACCAGCACGGGGTGGGGTGGGGAGTGAATTCTAATAAACTGGCCTGTGTCCCTTCCCTGCCCCCAAATAGATGTTAGATTTCCTTAATCCTGTTTGGATATGCCTCTAAACTATAAAGGGGAGAAGAGCCGTGGGGTTGTAGGTCCAATCATTTTGCTGCTGATTCTCAAAAATCACTTCAGCTGGCTGTCCTGGGATGACTGGCCCTGAATCCTCTCCAGATGGGAGTCGCGCCCCCCCCCCCAAGTCCCATCCCCAGGACTCTGGGCTGTCTCCACACCACCTTGAGACTGAACTCTACCTTAAAAAGGACTGTCTCTAGCCATGTAGGGCCTAGAGCGTGGGATCACAATAGCCTCCCCCATCAATCCTTGCATGCTTATCAAATGCTGGGGAATACAATTTAGATCCTGTTCTGGGGGTTTGGACAGGTGGCTCAGCAGTTAAGGGCACTGACTGCTCTTGCAGAGGACCTAGGTTTGATTCCCAGCACCCACATAGTTGCTAAGAACCGTTTTTAGGCTGGGTGTGGTGGCCCATGCCTTTAATCCCAGCACTTGGGAGGCAGAGGCAGGCGATCTCTCCAAGTTCAAGGCCAACCTGGTCTACATTGCAAGCTCCAGGCCTGCTGGGACTAAAGGGAGACACTGTCTCAAAAAGACAAAACAAACTTGGTCTGAGCCCTTTGTCCTTTGCCCTTCCCCTACCCAGTTATTAAATACTATGACATAGAATTAGAAAGTAATCAAGGGGCTAGTCAGGTGGACCCAGGTCGGATTCTCAGCACCCACAGGGCAGCCAACAACCATTTGTAACCTCTGACCTATGGGCATTCCAGACACAGGTGCACTTACATACAGGCAGAACACTCATACACATAAAATAAAAAAATTATGCTGGCTGTGGTGGCACAGGCCTTTAATCCCAGCATTTGGGAGGCAGAGTCAGGTGGATCTCTGATTTCAAGGCCAGGCTGGTCTAACACAGCAAGTTCCAGGTCAGCTGGGGCTACAGGAAGACCCTGTCTCAAAAAGACCAAAAATAAGTTAATCAAAAGCCCCAAATTCCTTAGATCGTTTTTAAAATAGCTTCCCCTAAGCCTGAATGATTCCTAAAAGATTTCTAAAAGATTTTTAAAGAAAAATAATTTTCTCTGGTCATTTCAAAGGATTTTAAGGTTTCAGACACCCCTTGTCACTCCTGTGTCGACCTTCGACAATGTCTCTTGCCTCACGGTCATGATCCTCTTTAAATACTTCAAAAGGCAAAAAAAAATTAGACATGCATTTTTACTGATAGATGTGATGTTACAGGTAGTATCTTGTGGGACAGCAATCCTTGACTCAGACCTATCTTGAGAGTATGCCATCTACCAATTTTTTGCTCCACACTAGGTGGAGCAAAAAATTCAGGGCATGCCCTGTTTTCTGCTAGCACAGGCTCAGAAGTCATGTGTCCGCTGGTCAGCACACCCCTTTTCTGAATATAGCCTATGAGCTGGGATGATGAATGATGGTGTGGAGGTCTAGGATTGGCCACTGGGAGGTGATGTCATGTGATATAGGGGCTACCTGTCCCAGACCTATATAAGCTGCTTGTTGCACAGAATAAACGTATTTGTACCCTGAGATGTGGTCCCCAGGATGTTACTGGAATAATCCCACGCTGCACCCCCTTTAGGTTATTCAACCATGGGTCAGCTACCCCACAGTATCTAGTTTATGCAGTTACTTGAAATTTCTATTACTCTATCTCAGAACAGTTTAATGCATTATATATTTAACAAGCAAGCACTGTTTATGCCTCATCATTCTAGGAAGGCCTGAAATAGTCAATTCTGAAATAGGTTTACTCATTCTGTGGGTTTTTAAAAAATTTTTAAATTTTTATTTCTGTATGTGTATGAATGTACTGTGTGCATGCAGGTCTGTGCACCCATGTCGTGCAATGCCGCGGAGGTCAGAAGAGGGTCTCGGATTCCCCTGGAACTGGAGTTCTCCTGGAATTGGAGTTTCAGACGGTTCTTGGCCGCCATGTGGGTGCTGGGGATTGAACCGGGTCCTCTGTAAGAGCGGTCGGTGCTCTTAACTGCTAGGCCATCTCTCCAGCCCGGGTTTTTTTTTTTTTTTTTAATAACACATAAGACTGATTTGAAGTAAGAAAATTTCTCCATTTCTTAGGTATGGTTTATTTACACAGAATCACCTTGTAAGTTAAAGTGTACTTGATGTCTACAGTTCTGTGTAGAAGATGGCTCTGGCTCTTTCTCTGCTGGGCTTATGCACATATCCAAATCACTATTCGAGACATGATCAACTCAAGATTTTTTAAAACCTTCTAGAATAGGGTAAATGTTTTCAAATGCTTCATAGATCTCAGAACGTTCTTTGGCACCTACAAAGAAATCCAGGGTTATATGATCTATAACAAAAATAATGCCAAAATCTTTTAAATTTCAATTAATTTTACTTTTTTGGGGGGTGGTTTGAGACAAGGTCTTCCTGTAGTCCCAGCTGGCCTGGAACTCACTCTGTAGACCAGGCTGGCCTTGAACTCACAGAGATCTGCCTGCCTCTGCCTCCCAAGTGCTAGGATAGCGTGCGCCACGTCCAGCAAGAAAACTTATCATTGTCATCCTTAGAGTCTGAGGTGTCAGAGGATCTTTAATTATATGACTGCCTAGGACTTATAGGGCTAGACCCATGGATTAGACACACTATCCTTGAGAAGTATCAGTCTCCAGTCATCTTTCACTACCAACTCTCCACCTTTCACTCTCCACCTTCAAAAATAGGTAGTAGGCACATCACACTGATCCTTACAGACTTGTACTTTTTTTTTTTTTTTTTTTAGTCTTTTCGAGACAGGGTCTTCCTGTAGCCCCAGGTAGCCTGGAACTCTGTGGACCAGGCTGGCCTTGAACTCACAAAGTTCCGCCTGCCTCTGCCTCCCAAGTGCTAGGATTAAAGATGTGCGCCACCACGCCTGGCTCAGACCGGTACTTCTTATGTGAGCATCATGGGCTGTGTGGGCTTATCAAACAGTATGTGACATTTGGATGGGCAGTAAACTAAAAGGGAGGAGGATAATGTAGGTAACATTAGGAGCTGTTAGCACTAGACATGGTGGTCCTTGTCTATAATCCAGTACTTACTTGGAGGATGAGCCAGGAGGATTATGAATTTGAGGCCTGCCTGAGCTGCATTGCAGATCCTATTTCAAAACCAAAAGGGGGGGGGGGCACCAAACCCTGTTAGCATGAAGAAATTGGAGAACAGCTGGAATTATTAAGAGCCTTCCTTCAGAGATGCAAAGCTGGAAGGGAGGAAAGCTTCTCTGAGCACTGGCAATCTTAGGGTGATCATCTGGCTTAGCTGCAGGCCTAAGGACAGGAAAATCCACAAGGAGGATCAACACATCTGAGAAGCAGAGAGCAACTAGATTTCAGAGTCAGGATGAGCTATAAAGGCTTTTATTAAAGGGAAAAGCAAACAGCAAGCCAGGTGTGGTGGAGCACGCCTTTAATCCCAACATTCGGGAGGTAGAGTTAGGCGGATATCTGAGTTCAAGGCTAGCCTGGTCTACAGAGCAAGCTCCAGGTCAGCTGGGACTAGAAGGAGAGAGACCCTGCCTCAAAAAGACCAAAAAACAAAGGGGGAAAAACTAAAGGGAAAAGCAGGTGAAGACAGTGCTGGAGGTAAAGTGGGCTTCGTGTCCAGCTGGGCCATGTCTCTAAGGAGAGTCCAGCGGTCCCACTCCTGGGTAAGCACCGCCCCACACCGAGAGCACATGTGCAATGCAGACTTGCACTGCAGCGGCCATTCTGAGAACCAAGATGGGGAAGCAGTGTATGGACCAGAATGGAGGTA
Organism: Rhizomys pruinosus; assembly: GCA_009823505.1. Taxonomy (NCBI): domain Eukaryota; kingdom Metazoa; phylum Chordata; class Mammalia; order Rodentia; family Spalacidae; genus Rhizomys; species Rhizomys pruinosus. Next base: position 651,404 of record VZQC01012778.1, read on the forward strand.
TGTGTATGCAGCAGAGTATTAGCCAGGAGGAGTGAACTCTGGGCTGCATGCTGCGACCTGGATGAATCTAAGAAACATGACAGTGGGGAAAGCTAGTCTCAAAAAGTCACATTTATGTGAAATATCCAGAATAGAGCGGGGGGGGGCTGTTGAATGACACAGGCATTTGGAGCTATGGAAATGTCCTAGAACCAGAGGTAGGTCTGTTCACACTACATGACACAGAACATACGAAATGCTAACCAACTCTTCACTTTAAAATGGTAAAGTTGGTTATATGAATTTTTCAAATTTTAAAGAATCAAGGAGGAAGTCCTTTTTAGTCTAATTTCTTTGGGGGGGTTGGTTATGAAAAAAAATTATTTGTTGCCAAGAAGCTTGAATTGGTGGCTCCCTGACCCTGAAAGAGGTAGAGGGAGGGAGAGGGTGAGCTATTGACAGGTAAGAGGAAGTCGAAACCTTTGGGAGTAGGAAGCCCCTAAAGTTCATCAGAGTTTTACTTCCAGCACTCAAGTTTTCACTCCTAAAGAGATGGGTTTTATGAAAACAGAACAGCCTACTGCTGGGGAGTTGCCTCTGGCTTAGTGAACATGTGTGTCTAGAGCAGCCTTCTTGCCAGCAGAGAAGGAAGCATGCCACACATGGCAAACATGCACCTGCCTGCACCAAAGCAAGGCACCTCCTAAAAATTCCCTGAGGAATGGGGTCCACATCCAGCATTTTATTTTTTTTTTTGGTCTTTTCGAGATAGGGTCTCCCTGTAGCCCCAGCTGTCCTGGAACTCACTCTGTAGACCAGGCTGGCCTTGAACTCACAAAGATCTGCCTGCCTCTGCCTCCCAAGTGCTACAATTAAAGGCGTGTGCCACCACGCCCAGCCAGCATTTTATTTTGAATGAACATATACTTTTGCTTTTTCTGGGATGTATATATGTGTGTGTGTGTGTGTGTGTGTACACACACACACACACACACACACATATATACATCCCAGGGAGGCAGAGGGAGGCAGATCTCTAAGTTCAAGGTCAGCCTGGTCTACAGAGTGAGCTCCAGGCCAGCTGGGACTTAAAGGGAGACCCTGTCTTAAAAATACACAAAAAAGGGCTGGAGAGATGGCCTAGTGGTTAAGAGCACCGACCACTCTTGCAGAGGACCTGGGTTCGATCCCCAGTACCCACATGGTGGCCGAGAACCATCTGAAACTCCAGTTCCAGGGGAATCCAACACCCTCTTCTGACCTCCGCGGCACTGCACGACGTGGGTGCACAAACTTGCATGCAGACAGTACATTCATACACATACAGAAATAAATAAAATTAATAAAAAAAATTTTAGCCGGGTGTGGTGGCGCACGTCTTTAATCCTAGCACTTGGGAGGCAGAGGCAGGCGGATCTTTGTGAGTTCAAGGCCAGCCTGGTCTACAGAAAGAGTTCCAGGACAGCTGGGGCCACAGGGAGACCCTGTCTCGAAAAGACCAAAAAAAAAAATTTTTTTTTAATACACAAAAAACGTATATATGTATATGTACACACATACACAAATGTGTGTAAAACAAAATACCTAAGAACATTACATTTAAGCACAAAGAACACACCATCTGGAGAACCCTGGGGAGCAGAAAATGCTGATTCCCCATGGCAGAATGTTCATTATTTTATATCAGAAAAAAAAATGACTTTAGACACAAGAGAATATAGTTTCCTCCCTTTATCCTGTAAATGGATAAAGCAAGACCCAACAGATTGAATCATGAAGCAGCGGCTCTACAGGGGAGCTCACATAGCCAGTGTTCCTTCCTTTACACAGGAAAGTGTCAGCCAAATGCTGCCTGTGCTTGTTACTGCATGTACAATGAGGAAATTCTGTCAGCTTAGTACTAGTTCTGAGGCTGGGGATCAAACCTAGGGTCTTCTGCATACTAAGCAAACTCTGCGGAAGCTGTGCTCCAGCCCTCCTCCAACATTTCTTCTCTGAAGTATGAGCATCAGTTTTAAGGAAATTTTAATTAGCTTTATAGCCTAATTAACAATTAAAGCCTCTACCTTATACCACCACCACCCCCAGGCTAGGTGACCCTGGTCTTTTAAGCAGAACTGTGCCTTTTCTGTGGATTGCAGTTACTGCTGAGGGGGAGAGATACACGCCATTCCTAATCTGGGTAACTGAGGTGGCAATCTATGACCTGGTACACCAGAGAAATGTTTGGTTTTGAGGGTCCAAATACCAGTTCTACCACTAACTGGTTTATAGGCACCTTACCTGACCACTGAGTTTCAGTTTCCTACCAGAAAGACAGCACCCTTTCCCACAGAGTCATGATAGGATTGCGTGAGCTAAATCATCTTTGTGGGAAGTCCTTTGAAAACCATAACATTTTGGGGCTGGAGAGATAGCCTAGCGGTTAAGAGCACCGACGCTCTTGCAGAGGACCCGGGTTCGATCCCCAGCACCCACATGGCGGCTAAGAACCGTCTGTAACTCCAATTCCAGGAGAACTCCAGTTCCAGGGGAATCCGAGACCCTCTTCTGACCTCCGCGGCATTGCACGACATGGGTGCACAGACCTGCATGCAGA
>VZQC01012778.1:656904-678891 GCA_009823505.1 Rhizomys pruinosus
TATATATATATATAAACCTAAGCCTTTTTTCTTGCAGAACATACTTCAATATCATATACTTGGCTGGTCCACGTACACGGGGCTTATCATTTGGTTATAGGAGAGCCAGTGCCATGCAACTTGGTCATCTGTCTCTTCCAGGGTTGAGTTACTGCCAGATAGAGAGATGCATCCTCAGCACCTTACAAGGCGCATGCTCCTGGTTGGCACCCGAAATTAAGAGTCTGTTATTGGGATATTACATTTGAGAACTCATCCCCATCTCTTAGCCAGCAACACTACAACAGCTTGCACTGGCCAAGGCTATTCTTACCTTGACTCTTAAGTACACATCTTATTCTCCTAAGTGACATTGCATTTGTGTGCACACAGGTATAAATCTTACAAATTTAAACAAACTCCTTATTCATTTTATGGTATACACCAACCTGCTGTTAGTGGGGGTAGCCAGCTTTAACTGGCAGGGACATTGCTTCCTTGCTCATCTGCCTTGCCGTCTTCCTTTTGCCCTCTAACCTACTCATTTCCAAACACCACAGGTGATCCTCAGGAACAATGATCCAATTTCTTTACTTTGGAGGGAAATAAGTAAATATGAAGTATTTTACTAAATCTTTAGACTCCGTATTTTTTTTAGATTTTTAAATATTTTCAATGTGTGTGCTTGCATGTGACCACATGCTTGTGTGAGCAGGTGCCTTTGGAGACCAGAGGCCTTGGATTCCTCTGTAACTGGAGTTATAGGTGGTTGTGGCCACCCACCACAGGGGCTGAGAACTGAACTGGTATCCTCTGCCAGAGCAGCATGTGACCTTCTGCTGTGCCACATCTCCAGCCCTAGACTCTGTATTCTTATCAGGGCAAGGCCTGACAGCCAAGTTCCAGGGTTTTGTGTATTTTTGTTGTTTATTTTAAGACAAGATACTCACTATGTAGATCAGGCTGTCAATGTTACACAGATCTGCCTGACTCTGCCTAGCCAGTGCTGGGATTAAAGGTGTGGACTGCAGGGCGTGGTGGCGCAAGACTTTAATCCTAGCATTTGGGAGGCAGGGGCAAGGCCAGCCTGGTCTACAGAGTGAGTTCCAGGACAGCTGGGGCTACAGGGAGACCCTGTCTCGAGAAAGACAAAAAAAAAAAAAAAAAAAAAAAAAAGGTGTGGACCAGCACACCTAATATGCATTTTTTGGAGGGGGGGGGTTGGCCTTTTTGAGACAGGGTCACCCTGTAGCCCCAGCTGGCCTGGAGCTCACTATGTAGACCTTGAACTCACAGAGATCCACCTGCCTCTGCCTCCCAAGTGCTGGGATTAAAGGCCTGGGGTATCACACCCAGCTACCTATTAGGTTTTAAAAAAAATTTTTTTTTAGACAGGGTCTCCCTGTAGACCCAGGTGACCTGGAACTTAATATGTAGACCAGGCTGACCCTGATCTCACAAAGATTGGCCTGTCTCTGCCTCCCTAGTGCTGGGATTAAAGGCATTCACTATCATGGTCAGCATCTGGCAGGCTTTCTTAATGACTGGGGAAGAGCCCCAAGGGTAGGTTTTCTCTGAGATGATTTTACCTCCTGTCCATGTGCCAGGCACTGCGATTTGGAGTTTCTATGGCTATTTGCATTTTACATGTATGGAAACCAAAGTGGAGAACTTTAATTCACTCCAGGTCACATGGCCAGTAAATTCTTCCAACTTGGACAGCTGGGTTCCAGAGTCCATCCTCTTGGCTGTCACACCCATTCACTGTCACCATTAAGAGAACATTTCTCATTCTTCCCAATAACAAGGAGCAGCAGGAAGAGCATGCACAGGATTGAGGACAGGCAGTTTCACAGACACTAAAAAGCTAGGCATGAGGGAGTATGAAAATGGACGGCTGAAACAGGGCTGTTTTCATTCCCCCTGTGCTGCAGCACACACAGTTGTCTGCCATTAAGGTTATCAAATCTCACCATTTTCCCCATTCATCAGGTGAGAACCCTGAGGTATAAAGTATGACCACTCCACAACTGGTCATACACATAGACTGTCTTTGAATTGCCCAAGCCTAAGTGGCACATCTGTGATGCAACCTCTACACTAAGGGTCACGGTTCCGTGAAGGAGGGGTAAAGAGAACACTAATGCATCTCTCAATTCTCATCAGTGAAGCTCCCTCATGTAACAGAGGGCCAAGAATACAAAAGGTCACAAATGGCCAAAACAGAATAAGAGTCCTTGGACAGGACTTCTATATTAACCTCCACCCACCCAGGTCTCAGGGACCATTGCTGAAGAGGGGGCAGAAAGAGTGTAAGAGTCAGGGAGGAGGCGCATGAGCATATTGAAACAGAGACCTACAGGCTCCTGGGACCTTGCTCACACGAACCTATAGCAATGGTGTCAGCATGCCTAAGACCCACGCAAGCTCAACCAGACAGAAACCCAGCACCGAACTGTGGAAATGGGCAGCAGATCCCAATCTTAGCTGAAGAATTACTGGCAGCTGATTACTGATGGGTGAGAACAGCTGATCTTCTTAAAGGGAGGGACTCTAGACCTTAATGCAAATGACAAAATGTAAGAATTCTAGTTGGGCGGGGTGGCTATGAGAGGGGACTAATGGGGTATGGAGTATAAAGTTGATTAAGATGTTCTGTATGAAATACACAAAGATTCAATTAAAGTTTACAAAAAAAAATACTGAGGAAAAAAAAAGTTTACTAGACTACCATTTAAAGTTCTTAGCACACTTCCTGCCACACGGTACATCTTGGGAGAAATTGACATATTTTCTCCTACTGTAGATAATGCCAGGAAAGCCTAGCTAGGCTCTTAATTTTACTGTGGTTTGAGGAAAAACATGAATCCTAAATGTTATACCACAGAAAACCAGCAGAAACTTGGGAAAACAGAGTCAACTTGGCTCAGGTCCCATGGCTGCAGTCAGGGTCAGTAACGACCAGGCTAGCAGGGCTTCTGTTTCCAGCACTCAGGAAGTAGAATCAGAACATCCAGCAGCAGCCTTGGACATGGTGGCTGCAGTCTGGGCTCCTTCAGGGAGGACAATTTTACATAGGAGGATTTTTTTCCTAAGACTGTGCAAATATGGGCGCTGGAGAGATGGCCTAGCGGTTAAGAGCACCGACTGCTCTTGCAGAGGTCCCGGGTTCGATCCCCAGCACCCACATGGCGGCTGAGAACCGCCTGTAATTCCAATTCCAGGAGAACTCCAGTTCCAGGGGAATCCGACACCCCTCTTTAAAAAAAAAAAAAAAAAAAAGACTGTGTAAATGTATACAATACAATTTTTCCTCTGTTTTGGGAACAGTCTCATGCTATAGCCCAGGCTAGACTGAAACTCACCACACAACCATAGCTGGCCTCATGGAAATCCTGCCTCAGCCTCCTTGGTGCTAGGATTATGGTCACCATGCCTGGCTGAGATAGTTTTAAGTAGCCACATGTATACTATGTACATTGGGCTTCTGGAGGTCCCACATAGTCAGGACTGCAGTCGTCCATTATTTAACACAAACTCAAAGTGAGTTTTTAATGTCAACACCTATTTTCTAAGCAAAAGTAATTTGTTGTTGGGACTTTGATTTCAAAACACATCTGAGAAACACACACACACACACACACACATATCTGAGGATTACTGGTGCCTAAGGTGCTCAAGGCCATATGTAAGCATCTAGGACTCCATTGGGTACCTACTCAAGTACCCCAGCTTCTGTCTGGAGGCAAAGCCAAAAAGAGATCTCATTGGTTCTTTTTTCCAGATGTTCCTCTTGCACCAAATTGTGCCTTTCAATCCCCTTGAGCCTAGGTATCTAAGACTAAATAAGGAACCTCTGTCTGTAAGGTTCAGGCAAAACTAATCAAACCACTTAGTTCTAAACAAAGTAGTTTGAGACAATAAAACAGATAAAAATCTCAATGGATTATCATTATCATCACTTGGTGTTAGTTATAGATTGACTTTTATTTTATAATTAAAAGTAGGACTTCAATTTCAGTTAAAGTACATCTTCCGCCCAGCATGGTGGTGTGCACCTTTAATCCTAGCACTTGGGAGGCAGAGCCAAGTGGATCTTTGTGAGTTCAAGGCCAGCCTGGTCTACAGAATGAGTTCCAGGACAGCTGGAGCTACAGGGAGACCCTGTCTCAAAAAGACATAAATAAATAAATAAATAAATAAATAAATAAATAAATAAATAAATAAATAAATGTACATCTTTCTCTCCACAAAAGGATGATTCATATCTTTGTGAGAATAAAGAAATTTGTGTGTTCCATGCACTCACTTTGAATTTTAAAGTTATAGTCTTTGAATTTCCTGTAATGGACATTCCTTTGCTGTTGTGATTTGAAACTTCAAGTAAATGTGTATATGACTCTGGGGGGATGGGACTAGAGAGATGGCTCAGTGGTTAAGAGCACAGGCTGCTCTCCCACAGGACCTGGGTTTGATTCCCAGCTCCCACATGGAAGATAACTGTCCATAACTTCAGTTCTAGGGGATTGGATGCCCTGGACCCATGGGTATTGCATGGACAGGTATGCTGACATATGTGCAGGCAACACAATAATACACACAAAATAAAAATTAAAAATTGAGCTCATGGGGCTGGAGAGATGGTTCAGCAGTTAAGAGCACCGACTGCTCTTGCAGAGGACCCAGGTTCAATCCCCAGTGCCCACATGGCAGCTGAGAACCGTCTTTAACTCCAGTTCCAGGGGAATTCAACACCCTCTTCTGACCTCTGCAGCATTGCACGATACAGGTGCACAAACCTACATGCAGACAGTACACTCACACACATAAAAAATAAAATTAAAAAAAATGAAAAATAAGCTCATAATGGGAACTTAATCTGTACTTGGCAATTTGTTTTGGTCTTGAGACAGGGTCTCCCTGTAGCCACAGGTGGCCTGGAACTCACTGTGTAGACTAGGCTGGCCTCCATCTCAGAGATCCACCTGCCTCTGCCTCCTGAGTATTGGGATTAAAGATGTGTGCCACCATACCCAGCTGAAATATATGTGTGTGTGTGTGTCTGTCTGTGAGTCTGTGTGTCTTTTGGTTGAGACAGGGTCTCCCGGTAGCCACAGCTGGCCTGGAACTCTCTATGGAGACTGGGCTGGCCTTGATCTCACAGAGATCCACCTGCCCCTTGCCTCCTGAGTGTTGAAATTAAAGGCATGCACCATCATCCCTGGCACAATTTATGTATTTTGTTGTTGTTTCGTGCCGCTGTGGGTGGAGGTGGGGAGCACACTGGGGATTTTACACAGGGACTCAAGCATGCTAGGCAAGCACTCTACCACTGAGTTACAACCCTAGCCCCTACTTTTTTTTAATGTGTATGAATGTACTGTCTGCATGTAGGTTTGTGCACCCGTGTTGTGCAACGCCCCAGAGGTCAGAAGAGGGTCTCGGATTCCCCTGGAACTGAAGTTAAAGATGGTTCTCAGCCACCATGTGGGTGCTAGGGATCGAACCTGGGTCCTCTGCAAGAGCAGTCAGCGCTCTTAACCACTAGGCCATCTCTCCAGCCCCAGTAGTTCCAGGACAGCTGGGGCTACAGGGATACTGTCTCAAAAAGACAAAAAAAAAAAAAAAGGGGGGGGGTAGGCCAGGATGTCAAGATAAAAATATAAATATGTGAAAAAATGCCATTATTTTAGGCATTGGGACTTATGGGTGATGTTATATTCTTTTCTATTTTTCGTTTTCCCACAAGGACTTACCTCAAAATGGTGAAAAGCTCCTCAGAAGGCAATCAAAGCACACAGGTAGCTACTGGATTTTAGGAAGTTAGGTAAGAGTCTTAGAACTTACCTGTCAATACAACTTTTCCAGAAACAAAGATAAGCAACACAATTCGTGGTTTGACCATTCTATAAATAAGCCCCGGAAACAGTTCGGGTTCATAACTGTTAAGTCATAAAAAGGAAAAGTTAAAAATAGTACTATTCATCTATTTTTCCAAAACATTCAAGATTCAGCACATTGAAGGTGCATGCCACAGCAGTTATAAACAAGTACTATTTCACTAAAAACCTCCTGGCTATCTAACAAAAGCAGCATGTTCAGTGTAGACATTTTTTCCATGCTAGGACTGAACCCAAGGCCTCCTTCACCCCAGGCAAGTTCTCTGTGGCTACACTCTTAAGCCGAAGTGCAAACACAACATTCAGGAATACAAATTTTGGTGGAGCCAAGCCTGGTGGCTCATACCTGTAATTTCAGCAACTGGAAGGATGAAGCAGACTGAGAGTTAGGTTAAGATTATTTGGGGCTGGGGCTGGAGAGATGGCCTAGTGGTTAAGAGCACCGACTGCTCTTGGAGAGGACCCGGGTTCGATCCCCAGCACCCACATGGCGGCTTAGAATCGTCTGTAACTCCAATTCTAGGAGAACTCCAGTTCCAGGGGAATCCGACACCTTCCTCTGACCTCCTCGGCATTGCATGACACAGGTGCATAGACCTACATGCAGACAGTACATTCATACATGTAAAAAAATAAAATTAAAAGATTATTTGGGGCTATATAGTGAGGCTCTGCCTCAAAAAAAATTGATTTTGACTTGTTTATTGAGACAGGGTCTCCTTATGTTTCCAAGGTTGGTCTAGAATTTGCTATGTATAGCCTAGGCTGGCATTGAACTTGTGGCCTTCCTGCCTCAGATCCCTGAGTGCTGGGATTTCAAGCCAGGCAAGGTGTTACATGCTTAAGTATTAACCTTTGATTATGATTTTTTTTCTCATTTTCAAGCCATTGTAGGTCATTAGAAAGATTAATTTAGGGTATCAGATTTAGTATATTAAGATGTTACTATTTAAATATTTTTCAACTTTCAACAAAAACTTGCCAGTAACAGTACATAGACATGTTTTTCTGAAATTTTCCAAGTTCTTAATAAGCACATTTTGTGTATGTTGGTAAGTTATCAAACATTTTTAGTAAGTACAATCTAAAAAAATAATTTAAGACCACAGCTATTTGTCTTTGGACAGCTGCTATAAGAAGAAACCTGACTACATTATCCCAAGTATGTAAAATTCAGAATTTGTTCCTATAGTCATTCATTCATGTTTACTAATATAACCTGGATTCTCCATGGAGCAAAGGGTGACAGGGCTTAAGAACTCTCTCTCAAAAAAAAAAAAAAAAAAACACCTCTCTACTTTCCAGCCCAGAGACCACTGAGTCCTAGAAATGGTTGCGGCCCCTTCCCAAAAGCAGCTGGGAGTTAAGAGGGTAAGGAAATAAAACTATTCTCAAATCAATGGCTCATGGAGAATAGACAAAAGGAAAACAAGCTATCTGAAAGAATGGAAACTAGACTATACATGAACCTTTCTGCATAGAGGGTGAATCCATACCACACAGACAAATGTCATGGAGTTCTACAAGGAATCAAACTGTAACAGCAGCTATTCATACCAGAGAGGCAATCGGTCCGAGGTGGCCAGTCTGAATGCATGGAGGTCACTGTCAAAACCATGGTTTCAAAGTAACAAGCATAATGAACTCCTGATTAGAAGTGCTATTCACTCTGTATATCAGTGTAAATAAAGAAGGTGAAAATGGATCATTTTTGGTTAAGGGCAGAGACCATCTAATAGAGACTGAGAATCAAACACCTGTCAATTTCTTGGCCAGCTCAACCTTGAATCTCCAAGTTTCACCCCCGAGAAGTACTCCTTGCCATCCCCAACCCCCATAACAAAGTGCCCTCAGAGTCCCATAGCACATCAAGGGGTCTTCGCTTCAGAGTTATCACATTTCATGACTGGCATTGGAAACTTTGTCTTTAGTCAGTGAACTCCATGTGGGCAAAAGACCATGACGACATAGCTTGCCAGTATCACCCTAACATCTACTACATAGTAATCACTTGGATTTTATTCATTTAACATTTATCATCTGTATTCTTAAAAATTGAAGAGGAAATGCTCATAGAAAACTATAAAGATGATTATGACACAAAGATTGACAGAGAGGGCAAAAAGGGAGAGTGTGGTAGGGGGATGTAGCTCAGTGGTAAAAATACCTGCCTAGGATACATGAGGCCCTGGGTTTCATGGCAAGGGAAAGGGAAAGGGCTGGGTGTGGTGGCACACGCCTTTAATCTTAGCACTGGGAGGTAGAGGCAGGCGGATCTTTGTGAAGTCAAGGCCAGCCTGGTCTACAGAGTGATTTCCAGGACAGCTGGGGCTCCAGGGAGACCTTGTCTCAAAAAAAGAATAAAGAAGTTGGCATGGCGTTGCATGTTTATAATCCCAGTACTCAGGAGGCTGAGGCAGGAGGATTGCTACAAATCTGAGCCCAGCCTGTGGTTACATGGTAAATTCAAGGCCAGCTTGGGCTACATGCTCAGGGGTGGTTTCAACACAACACACAAAACAATGACACACCTGTGTTAGATGTTGAAATACAAATTAGCAGAACCTAAAAATGAGGTTAATATAAGGCATACTTGATCTGATCATAACTGATGGATAAAATCAAGCAATTAAAAAGGGTTAAAATGATTATTTTCTGTTAAGAAATGTGAAACGTAGGTGTGTGTGTGTGTGTGTTTTGTTTGAGACAGGGTCCTTCTGTAGCCCCAGCTGGCTTCTAACTCATTCCATAAACAAGGCTGACCTTGAACTCAGAGATCTGCCTGCCTCTGCCTTCCTAGTGCTGGGATTAAAGGTGTGTGCCACCATGTCCGGCTTAAAGAAAGTTCTTAGCCACCATGTGGATGCTGGGAATCAAACTTGGGTCCTCTGCAAGAGCAGTCAGTGTTCTTAACCGCTGAGCCATCTCTCCAGCCCAAACTTGTGTCCTCTGCAAGAGCAGTCGGTGTTCTTAACCACTGAGCCATCTCTCCAGCCCAAGAAACATGTTCTTAAAAGCTTATGTCGGGCTGGAGAGATAGCCTAGCGGTTAAGAGTGCCGACCGCTCTTACAGAGGACCCGGGTTCGATCCCCAGCACCCACATGGCGGCCGAGAACCGTCTGAAACTCCAATTCCAGGAGAACTCCAGTTCCAGGGGAATCCGACACCCTCTTCTGACCTCCGTGGCATTGCACGACACGGGCGCACAACTTGCATGCAGACAGTATCATACACCATAATAAAAATTATTACATAAATAAAAAAAGCTTATGTCAAAAATATACACTGGAGTTGTAATCCACATCCAGTGGATGAAGGCCTGGCATAGTGCATCTGAGGGAGGCCAGAATAAGACTAGAAGTAGACAGCTTTGAAACACAAAGCTCATGTTGCAGCCAAAAGAAACGAAGATGGCTGAGGTCATAAAACTGGCAGACAAGGAATATGGAACTGGGGTGGGCCCACGGCAGGTGGTTAACAGGCAGGCAGTTGATCCTCATTTTGTGTTCTGGCAGTTTTGTCTTTGAGAAGGTACATGTGGTATGTCATCAAGAAAGGAATGAAACAAAGAACAAGGAATCACATGTATTGAGCCCAAGTGGCTTGAAATGGGAGCATGAAGTCTACTGCAGCCATGCTTTGAGATCAGTCAGGCAGAACTCATTCTCCTTCCCAGCAAAAGGTGGTTCTGGGAAAGGGAGGCTAGGACTCATTGCCTGAGAATCTGCAAGGTGAGATAGCAGTGCTCACACCTTTAAAATGAAGAGTTGCCAGGCGTCGTGGTGCAAGCCTAATCTTAGCACTCGGGGGCAAGGGAGGTGGATTCTTTGTGAGTTCCGAGGCCAGCCTGGTCTAGAGTGGAGTTCACAGCGACAGCTGGGGTACAGGAGAGCCTGTCCTCGAAAAGACCAAAAATTCAATTAAATATATAACAATACGAGAAAATAAAACTATAAAAAAACATAAGAAAATAGAAAATAAAAACTAAAATAAATATACAATAATAAAAAATAAATATAAATAAAAAATATACAAAAAAAAAAAAAAAAAACTGAAAGGGTTACTATGATGCCTCCCAGTTATCCCCGACTGAAGACAAGCACAGAGGTGATGTATATTGCACGAGGAAGGGCGGATGCTTCCTTTGAAGCTCAGACTTCAGAAAAATGGCAGATAGCAATCATGGTCACTCAATAAGTGAATTAATGCAGAAAAGGAAAAAAAGAAAATACAATTAGGAGAAAAAACAAAAGTTGCCCAATGCTTGTAAAAGCTAAATCTGGGGGCTAGAGAGATGGCTCAGCGGTTAAGAGAGCCGACTGCTCTTGCAGAGGACCCGGTTCTATTCCCAGCACCCACAAGGTGGCTAAGAAGTGTATTTAAGCTGGGCATGGTGGCACACGCCTTTGATCCTAGCGGGCAGAGGCGGGCAGTGGATCTCTGAGTTCAAGGCCAGCCTGGTATGCAGAGTGAGTTCCAGGCCAGCTGGGGCGGGGGGTATGGAGACCCTGGTCTCAAAAAAAAAATAAAAAGCTAAATCTGGCAGAATGTGGTGGTGCATGCCTTATAATCCCGAGCACTTGAGAGTAAGAGTGAGGCAATCTTAGTTCAGGCCAGCCTGGTATGCAGAGTGAGTTCCAGGACTTGGGCTATAGGAGACCCTGTCTTCCAAAAAAAAAAAAAAAAAAATGCTAAATCTGGCAGACTGTGGTGGTACATGCCTTTAATCCCAGCACTTGAGAGGAAGAGGCAGGCAGATCTCTGAGTTCAAAGGAAGTTCGAGGCCAGATGGGATTACAGCTATCACAAAAGACCCCCCCCCCAAAAAAAAGCTCAATCTCAGAATGAACTGTGATGGTACTGCATGCATATGGTGTAGTTACATGCAAGCAAAACATCCATACACTAAAAATTTGAAAACTGAAACATCCATACACTGAAAATTTAAAAAAAAATTTTTTTTAATTTGAAAAAGACAACTGGGCATGGTGGCATAAGCCTTTAATCCCAGCACTCAGGAGGCAGAGGCAGGTGGATCTCTGAGTTCAAGGCCAGCCTGGTCCTATATAGTGAGCTCTAGGCCAGCTGGGGTGATAGAGAGACCCTGTCTCAAAAAGAAAGAAAAAGACAAGTGATCAAGAGAAATGAACACCATCTGTGATTCTACATTAGGTTGAAAAGCATCTTTGATTCTACATTAGGTTGGGTACTTTGGCCCTGGTGTACACCCCAAAGGGCAGAGGGCTTTAGTGCTGATTGTTAAGCCCCAGCTGTCTCCTCTGGGGGCTGAGCTGGGGACAAGGAGCCATTCTAGCTCTAGTGATGAGCAGTTAGGAAAAAAAGCCAGGAAGGCTAGAATACTTCCTTAGAATGGGAATACATTAAAGACAAAATGGTTCCAACTACAAAAAGATCCCTTCCCAACAAAACAAAAGCAAGGCTAGATAGGATCACACTCACAAGCTGGATCACAGCCATCCTCTAACTCTTTCTCCACTCTCGACTGTCAGCCCCTCCCTCCTTAGGCGATGCAGCCTCGCCCTTCACTTCTCCCACTGCCATCTCCAAAGCCACTGGACCCATTTTTGATGTCTGTTGATTAGAGGGTTTAACATAGAACTTCAGGCCAGCAGCCACTGACACTGGGTGTGAGCTTTGCAGGACTGCAAGCTAAGTCTCCGAGAGAACCCTCACTGGGGATGTGTGTTTTATAGGTTGTCCAGGTGATCACCATGCAATTTCAATGTGAGAACCACTATTCAAAAGACTGGGCCCATATAGTAACCTCTGAGGAGTCAGACACAGCATCTTAATCCTTTATCTACTATACCTATGTTATTTTTAAATTTTTATTTATTTACTTTATGTGTATGAGTGATAGGCCTGCATGTTTAAGTGTCATGCAGTGCCCGAGGAGGACAGAAGAGGGGGTTGGATCCTATGGAACTGGAGTTGTTAGCAGGGATTTGAACCTGGGTCTTCTGCAAGAACAGCCAGTGTTCTTAACTGCTGACCCATGTCTCCAGCCCTGCTAATCAATCAATCTATCTATCTAATTTATTTGTAATCACTTTCTCCAAAAGCTGCCTTCACAGCCTGAACTGTATAACTGTAGACCTAGGAAATGCAATGTTAAGTTTGAGAACTCTCATACCTACTAAACTGTCGATGGGTCAGCACCAAACCCTCCAGCCTGATGGGAAATTTCACATCACAGCTTCCAACCATGTTCTGAATTTTAAAATCGAGGAATCTGGCAGGGAAGCCAAGTTTCTGTACCACACGAGCATACTTTCTTGCTGCTAATCGAGACTGGTCTTCACTGGGGAGGTGCAAATATGATTAAAAATTTTCTATTATATATACATATACATATACATATACATATACATATACATATATAGAGAGACAGACAGACAAGCCATGTAGCCAGGCCAGACACCAGACTAACCCATAGCAAACCTCTTGCTTCAGCCTTCCAGGTGTTGGGATTACAGGCATGTACCACCACAGCTAATTAATGGCATTTTTTTGTTTTTGGGGGGGATCTTTTTGAGACAGGGTCTCCCTGTAGTCCTAGCTGGTTAGCCTGGAACTTGCTCTGTAGATCAGGCTGGCCTTGAACTCAAGAGATCCGCCTGGCTCTGTCTCCCGAGTGCTGGGATTAAAGGCATATACCACCACAGCCGGCCTGATTAATGGCATCTTAACCATCTGTGCTGCATTTACATCACACTTGTGTCTCTCTACCTGTCTAATGTTCACATTTCACTATATTTTAGTAGACAGTTGAACTGTCCCAAAACCAAGTTCCCTTGATTGTTTGGCTTTCACATATAAGGTAATTTTACTTTTACTTGTGTTAAATGTTATCCGATAGAGCTAACCATTGTGCTATTTCTCAAAGAGTGTCCTCAGACTCTTCTGAAAACTTGTCAGAAAGCCCATTGCCCAGGCCCAACCTCAGACACTCTGGGATGGGGACCAGCAAATTGCTGCTCACAGCCTTCCAAGTGCCTCTGTGGCTCACTACTGTGGAGATGTGCAAACACAGTCAACATGAGGGAGAGAGATGTAGTAACTGAATGGTACAGATGTGGACTTTACGTGACAAATTGTCAGAAAAGACAAAAACCAAGAAATGTGACCACTTTAAAACCTGCCCAGTTTGTGGCTCAGGGCTTCTCACACAACTGCTATGCGATCCATACCCAACATGAGAAGAAAAAAAACTTCATCCCAGCTTATGGCTACGCTCTTCAAATGGCCAACCCTAAGTCCATGGCAGACAGTGGGAGTCCTGAGATTTGAGGCTTCACTTGTTAGAGACTGTTCACCTGTCACTGCCAAAACAGCGGGTGTAGCAGGAGCTGACAGAGGCCATACCTGGCAAGTCAGTTTTGTGGAAACTACTCCCCTTGGGCTGTCATCATCTTTAGGCTATAAGTCAACTTTCATGAAGGAAAAGCCAGCGTGGCCTTGCTGGCCTGGTAGCTGTGGATCTAGGTCCTTCACTTTTTTGGGGGGGTCTTTTCAAGACAGGGTCTCCCTGTAGCCCCACCTGTCCTGGAACTCACTGTGTAGACCAGGCTGGCCTTGAACTCACAAAGATCCGCCTGCCTCTGCCTCCCAAGTGCTAGGAGCTCTAGGTCCTAGCTCCAGGTCTTTCACTATCACTGACCTCCTGTGTGTGGACTGTGTCATACTTTGCCTCAATTAATACTGATTCTCCTACACACTTTTTTTTTTAATATATTTTTTTAATTTATTTTTCTCTATGTGAATGTACTGTCTGCATGCAGGTCTGTGCACCCATGTCGTGCAAGGCCATAGAGGTCAGAAGAGGGTGTTGGATTCCCCTGGAACTGGAGTTCTCCTGGAACTGGAGTTTCAGACGGTTCTCAGCCTCCATGTGGGTGCTGGGGATCAAACCCTGGTCCTCTGCAAGAGCAGTCGGAGCTCTTAACCACTAGGCCATCTCTCCAGCCCCTCTCCTACACACTTCTAACTTCTGATATGTGCTAAGAAAGACCATGTATTCATTTAGCAATGAATTTTTTTTTTTGGTCTTTTTGAGACAGGGGCTCCCTTTAGACCCAGCTGGCCTAGAGCTTGCTCTGTAGACCAGGCTGGGCTTGAACTCAGAGATCTGCCTGCCTCTGCCTCCAGAGTACTGGGATTAAAGGTGTGAGCCACCACACCTGGCTAAATTTTTTTAAAGTTTTGGTGTTTTTTGGTTTTTGAGACAGGGTCTCTCTGTAGCCTCAGCTGTCCTGGAACTTGCTCTGTAGACAGGCTGGCCTGGAACTCAGAGAGCTGCCTACCTCTGCCTCCTGAAGGCTGTGATTAAGGCCACACCCAGCCTAAAGTTTTTTTTTAATTTTTATTTATTTCTGTATGTGTATGAATGTACTGTCTGCATGCAGGTCTGTGCACCCGTGTCGTGCAATGCCGCGGAGGTCAGAAGAGGGCGTCGGATTCCCCTGGAACTGTAGTTCTCCTGGAATTGGAGTTCCGGATGGTTCTCGGCCGCCATGTGGGTGCTGGGGATCGAACCCGGGTCCTCTGTAAGAGCAGTCGGCGCTCTTAACCGCTAGGCCATCTCTCCAGCCCCTGTTTGTTTTTTTAATTAAAGAAGCTCCTGAGCAGGCAGGGCAAAATGGCACACGCCTTTAATCCCAGCACTTCGGAGGCAGAAGAATCTCTGTGAGACTGAGCCAGCCTGGTCTACATATCAAGCTCCAGGATGGCTGGAGCTTCAGGGACACCCTGTCTCAAATTGCTTTGCAGCCCGAGACTAGACTTGAACTTTCAATCCTCCTGAGTCAGCCCCCTCAAGTTCTGGGGTTTAGGTGTGTGCCACATCTAGCAACAGTTTCCACTTTGAAAAACTACATTTCAGGGGCTGGAGAGATGGCTCAGCAGTTAAGAGCACCGACTGCTCTTGCAGAGGACTTGGGTTCGATCCCCAGCACCCACATGGGGGCTAAGAACCGTCTTTAACTCTAGTTCCAGGGGAATCCGATGCCCTCTTCTGACCTCCGTGGCATTGCACAACACAGGTGCACAGACCTATCTGCAGACAGTACGCTCATATACATTAAAAAAAACCAAACCCTACATTTCATTCAACTGACCCAATACATTTCTCATTTTAATAAGTTCAAATTATGAGAATTTGCATAGTTCTTTAGTTCTAGATAACAGCTGTAAATTTCACAATTTTTTTTTTTTTTGGTCTTTTTGAGACAGGGTCTCCTGTAGCCCCAGCTGGCCTGGAACTCAGAGATCCGCCTGCCTCTGCCTCCCAAGTGCTAGGATTAAAGGTGTGCGCCACCATGCCCGGCACTAAGTTCATATTTTAACAAAGCTCAAATGTACATATATATTTATTGCCCAAACACTAGAAAATATTTAAAACCTTAAAGTCTCACCACTAGTGGTAATAATTGAATTTTACCTTTTATATTTACCTAGAAAAATATAGCATCCTTTCATCTTTGCTATTAGAAAGAAAATAGGTTTGGATAAAATTTTAACGACAGAGAGGGCTGGAGAGATAGCCTAGTGGTTAAGAGTGCCGACTGCTCTTGCAGAGGACCAGGGTTCCGTCCCTAGCACCCACATGGCGGCTAAGAACCCTCTCTAACTCCAATTCCAGGAGAACTCCAGTTCCAGGGGAATCCGAGACCCTCTTCTGACCTCTGAGGCATTGCACAACATGCGTGCACAAACCTACATGCAGACAGTACATTCATACACACAAATAAGAAAAAATTTTTGACGATAGAGCCGGGCATGGTGGCACAGGCCTTTAATCCTAGCACTCGGAGGCAGAGGCAGGCAGAGCTTTGTGAGTTCAAGGCCAACCTGGTCTACAGACAGAGTTCCAGGACAGCTGGGGCTACAGGGAGATCTTGTCTCAAAAAGACAAAAAAAATTTTGACAATAATACTGATTATCTCTTTTTTTGGTGGGGGGTTTGTTTTTGAGACAGGGTCTCCCTGCAGTGCCAGGTGATCTGGAACTCACTATGTAGACCAGGCTGGCCTCAAACTCAGAGATCTGCTTGCCTCTGCCTCCTTAGTGCTGGTATTAAAGGCTTGCGCCACTACACCCAGTGAGATTTTTAACTTTAATTTAAAAAATTATTTAATGTGGGCTGGAGAGATGGCCTAGCGGTTAAGAGCGCCGACCGCTCTTACAGAGGACCCGGGTTCCATCCCCAGCACCCACATGGCGGCTGAGAACCGTCTGAAACTCCAATTCCAGGAGAGCTCCAGTTCCAGGGGAATCCGACGCCCTCTTCTGACCTCCTCGGCATTGCACGTCACGGGTACAGAGGCTTGCATGCAGACAATACATCCATACACATACAGAAATAAAATAAAAAAAAAATTATTTAATGTGTATGACTGTTATGCTTCCATGTATATAAGTGTACCCATGTCATGAAATGCCCATGAAAGTCAGAAGGGGGCATCAGATCCCCTGGAATTGGAGTTATAGATGGTTGGTAGGTACCATGTGGGGTGCTGGAATTTGAATCCAGGTCTTCTAAAGAGCAGCCAGTGCTTTTAACTGACAAACCATCTTTCCAGCCTCACTGGTATCTCTTATACAAACTAAATTCTTACACTCAATGCAAAACTCAAGAACTAAATCGACTCAGATAACATGTATCTCTCTGAACTCAGTTTGCCATCTGATTTTAGATACTAAATTCAGATATGGAAAGACACCTGTGAATGTGCATAATGAGAATATTTTACAAAGTTGTATAACAAACTTACAATTTAGTTGCCTGTTCCCAACATCCAATATAACGTGTTGTGACACCCCTTCCAATGCAATATGTGTATATTCGGCTAGTACAATTTCAATTTGACAAATCAATACCCTCTTACTAGATATTTCATTTAATTGTTCCCATTTTAAAAACAGGGCTGAAATGACTTGTACATATCTTGTACAGTTGTTCAGTGACTGGGAATGGAAGTTTCTGGGCCTAGAGATGTATAGACCAATTGAATAGAAGGCCCAGATGTTCATTTAGATACTTGTATAGAACTCGGTATGTAAAATCAAGAAAGTGGGGTCAGAATAGATTCTTCAGTAAGTGCATTTGAATACTGACTGGTGGTTTGAAAAACATTGCCGGGCATGGTGGCACATGCCTTTGATCCTAGCACTTGGGAGGCAGAGGCAGGCAGATCTTTGTGTGTTCAAGCTTAGCCTGGTCTACAGAGTGAGTTCCAGGCCAGCTGGGGCTAACATGGAGACCCTGTCTCAAAAAGATCAAAAAGAAAAAAAAAAAAAGAAAAACATTATCTTACGCTGAAATAAGATTCTAGACTTGTTCCATCTAGTTAATTCAAGTATGTTTGGTGTTTGACCGCCATGGTAAGGAGTGGCTACCCACACTGATGCAGAACAGTCCTGTCACCCAGAGCATGCCCTAGATGAATCAAAAAGCCAACTATCCTTTCTCCCAGTACAAGGTAAGATCCAAAAAAGACCAGAGAAAGACAAGGGAGATCAATGTTTATATAGTATTGTACAAGGAGAATGCCTTCCTAAGCATGAAACTAAATGTTAAAACTATAAAAAAAAAATGGATTGACCATGTACCAACAAGTTTAAGTTGAGGGTTTTGTTTTTGTTGTTGTTGTTATTGGTTTTGGTCCTTTTTGAGACAGCGTCTCCATGTAGCTTCAGCTAGCCTGGAACTTGCTATGTAGACCAGGCTGGCCTTAAACTCTGCCTGACTCTGCCTCCTGAGTGCTGGGATTAAAGGTGTGAGCCACCATACCCAAGCTTTTTTAAAAACAAAACACAACACAATGAATAGGGAAAATATTTACAGAATAAAATGGCAAAGATATTTAAATACAAAAAGCTATGGACGCTGGGCGTGGTGGCGCACGCCTTTAATCCTAGCACTTGGGAGGCAGAGGCAGGCGGATCTTTGTGAGTTCAAGGCCAGCCTGGTCTCCAGAGTGAGTTCCAGGACAGCTGGGGCTACAGGGAGACCCTGTCTCGAAAAGACCAAAAAACAAAAANNNAAAAAAAAAAAAAAAAAAAAAAAGCTATGGACAAAAGACATATCTCTAGAATATTGGGTAAAAGATATAGTAAGCAATTTACATGTTTACGAAGAGATGTTGACTCTAGTTGAATCGAGAAGATAAATTAAAACAATGTATGTTTTTGCTGATTCATTTAGCAGATTTAAGAATATCTACAGCCAGTGTTCATAGGAGGAAATGAAGGCTTGGTGCATTTGTAAATGAGAAACTGGAGCCACCTTTTAGAAGGAGAGTGACGGCTCTACCAGCTTTAAGCAGAGGCAGGTGGATCTTTGTGAGTTCAAGACCAACCTGGTCTACATAGCAAGTTCCAGGACAGCTGGAGCTACAGGGAGACCCTGTCTCAAAAAAAAAAAAAAAAAAAAAGCACATATCAGCTCATGCCTCCTCTGCAGGAGACAGCCTTTTTTAGAGATGTCTCTTGAGCGATGGCTCCAGATGTGTCTCATTTAGAACATTCTACCCACTTGTCTGTAATGAGGAAAACCCACACACTAATGTTGTCCTCAGTCTTATGACATCTTGCTATGTCTGTCAAGTTTTTTGTGCATCTTAAAAACGAGTTCTAGTAGTCCAGTTAATTGTGTGTACAAGTGTTTTGCTTGCATGTATGTATATGCACTTGTGTCATGCAATGCCTGTGGGGACATCACATCCACTGGAACTGGAGTTACTGGCAGTTGTTGGTTGCCTTATGGGTATTAGGAACAAAACCCAAGTTCCTTTAGCTTTAATAATACTGGGGGCTGGGGCTGGAGAGATAGCCTAGCGGTTAAGAGCACTGACTGCTCTTGCAGAGGACCCGGGTTCGATCCCCAGCACCCACATGGTGGCTGAAAACCATCTTTAACTCCAGTTCCAGGGGAATCTGACCCCCTCTTCTGACCTCCGCGGCATCGCACGACACGGGTGCACAGACCCACATGTAGACAATACATTCATACACATTAAAAAAAATAATAATAATAATACTGGGGGCTGTAGGGGGCTGTAAAGTGTGGAATATAACCCAGTATTATAAGACGAAACACTTCAACCCCCCAAATTTGAATTTCATGGCATTAACTATTTGGCAAAGAAAAGTCTTTTGCTACGACTATGAGGTTTCAAACAAATTCTATGCTTCTTTCTTTTACGTAGTAGGTTGTAAGGTAAAGCTAGAAACTGTAGCCTCATACCTTTTAGCTCCTGTGCACACCATTTTCCCAGAGCTAAATATGAGGGCTGTTGTTCTGGGTTCCCGGATCCTCATTATGACTGCAGCAAACCTCTGCACACAGAAGCCAGTGGTAGAATTAGTCTCTGCCTGGATTTAATACTAGACAAGTTGAAAAGTTGGGCTGGATATGAAAATAATCTCAAAGAAACTGAAATTGGAAAGGGAAAAACAATATCTGGGTTAATTCTTCCCGCATTAACAAAAATTATGGTTCTAAATAAGATAAACTATTATTGTATGGCTGTTTTGAAAGTAACAAGCAAAATTACAGTACCTTTTATACTTCATGTCCAATGCTAAGAACTCTCATTATTTCCAGAACAAAACTAATGAGTCTAGTGTTGGCCCCACATAATGCACAAGAAACTAAGCCTTCCACATTACACAGAAAATGGTAAAGATGGTATATAAAACCACAACTAGTCAGACTTAAGCTGACAGATTTTTTTCTTTTACAGAATCCTTAAAACAAAATTTAAGGGTTGGAGAGATGGTACAGCTGTTCAAGGCCCAGGCTCACAACCAAAAAAATAAGATTAAGAAGTGGGGCTAGAGAGATGGCCTGGCAGTTAAGGGCACCAACTGCTCTTGCAGAGGACCTGAGTTCGATCCCCAGGGTGCACAAACCTACATACAGACAGTACATTCACAAACATAAAAAAAAAAAAAAAGTACATATGGAGGGGCTGGAGAGATGGTTCAGTGGTTAAGAGCACCGACTGCTCTTGCAGGACCCAGGTTCGATTCCCAGCACCCACATGGTGGCTAAGAACTGTCTTTAACTCCAGTTCCAGGGGAATCCGATGCCCTCTTCTGACCTCCACGGCATTGCACAACATGGGTGCACCAACCTACATGCAAGACAGTACACTCATACGCATTAAAAAAATATATATGGGGCTGGAGAGATGGATCAGCGGTTAAGAGCACTGGCTGCAAGGACCTGGGTTCAATTCCCAGCACCCACATGGCACCTAACAGACAATTCACTGATACAATTAAAAAAAAATTATGAGCTGGGCGTGGTGGTGAATGCCTTTAATCCTAGCACTTGGGAGGCAGAGGCAGGTGGATCTTTGTGAGTTCAAGGCCAGCCTGGTCCACACAGTGAGTTCCAGAACAGCTGGGGCTACAGGGAGACCCTGTCTCGAAAAGACCAAAATAAATAAATAAATAAATGTACATATGGAGGGCTGAAGATGTGGCTCATTGACAGAGCAGTTGCCTAGCCTGTATGAAGCCCTGGGTTCCATTCCAAACACTGAATAAACCAGGCTTGGTGATGCACACCTGGAATCCCAACACTTTGAAGGTAGAGGCAGGAAAAATCAGAAGTTCAAATTCATCCTTAGTTACACTTCAAGTTTGAGGCCAGCTTGATACATGAGATCCTGTCTCAACAAAACAGAATATATATGCGTCTGGTGTGGTGGCACATGCCTATAATCCCAGCATTTGGGAGGTGGGGGCAGAGGCAAGAGGATTGCATGTTTAAGGTCAGCCTGAACTACACAGCTTCATCCTGTCTCAAGACAAAAACATAAATGCACTACAAGGAGGAATAGTTTGCTATTACGTATGTTATTTACCAAGACTATAGAATGTACCAAGATAGCTAAAATAGAGAACTCAACACACATGACAGGCGTGCTGAAGATGAAGTGGAAATAGGCTCCATCCAGTTGTTGTCTTCACAGTCCTGTGTGTGGTTCCAGGCCAGCTGCACCGTGAACCCTCCAGGTGGTGCTAAGGTGCTCGCGTTGACAGGATTAAATGACCTGCTCCTGCTCCTCCACTCCCCAACCTTCCTCTCCCCATTAAGCTGGTAATGAAACTGGAGTGGCTCTATGCAAGACTACATCCAAAAAAAAAGACTACGCCCAAAAGACCATAGGTCACTTCAAGGTCTGACAGGCAGCTGCAATTTGAACTGTGAGCTGTAAAGATGCCCAAGTTGCCCCCACAGAGTTGATCAAGTCTTCATTAATGATTTTCAGCTGTTTACTAAAAGGTATTGCTTTCACCTGGTATTTTTTTTTTTTTTCTTTTTTGAGACAGGGTCTCCCTGTAGTCCCACCTGTCCTGGAACTCAGTATGTAGACCAGGATGGCCCTGAACTCAGATCTGCCTGCCTCTGCCTCCTGAGTGCTGGGTTTAAAGGCATGAACTACCATGCCCTGTTTGGTATATTTTTGTTTCTAAAGACAGTCTTCTCATAGCCCCTGCTGCTTGGAACTCACAATATAGACCAGCCTGGCTTCAGTCTCAGAGATCCACCTTCCTCTGCCTACCAACTACTGGGAATAAAGGCATGCACTACCATACTCAGCTTTGAACACTTTTGTGAATATAGTACTGCACTATATAGTCCAGGGTAGCCTCAAAATTGTTCCTGCCTTAGCCTCTTGAGTGTGGAGAGTACAGGTGTGCATCACAATTTTGCCTAAGGTATTCCTTATTAAACTAATTTTAAAATTTAAAGGTAACTTAAGGGCCAAGCCAAGCCAGAATTTGTGTTAAGTTCAGACAGATCCTATGTAAACCCTCCCACAAAAAGAAGGGCTGAAGATGGAAAATAAAATATGCTTACTATGTTCTCCCCCCATAATGTGATAAATCACTGCCGCAGCCATTAAGAATTGTACCTCATGCCAGGCGTGGTGGCGCACGCCTTTGATCCCAGCACTCGGGAGGCAGAGGCTGGCGGATCTCTGAGTTCAAGGCCAGCTTGGTCTACAGAGCGAGCTCCAGGCCAGCTGGGACTAAAGGGAGACCCTGCCTCAAAAATACAAAAAAAAA
>VZQC01012778.1:684194-718887 GCA_009823505.1 Rhizomys pruinosus
AAAAAAAAAAAAAAAAAAAAAAAAAGTTTAAAAAGTAGCTCTTGCTGGGCAGAGTAGCACACACCTGTAATCACAGCATTCAGGAGAGAGATGCAGGTGGATCTATGTAGACTAGGCCAGTGTGGTCTACATAGTGAGTTCCAGGCCTGTGACAGATTCATAGTGAGACCTTGTTTCAAAAAGCACCCCCCCCTTTTTTTTTTTAAAGAAAAAGACTTTTTTCCATAATTTTTTAGAAATGCTAGTGAACCAGGTGTGTGGTATGTCAGGACATGCACCTGTAGTCCAGGTAGGATGAGGCAAGGGACTAGTTAGAGCCCAGTTATTTACGACCAGCTTAGGTAATCAGATGCCCTCTCAGTGACTTGAGGGAGAGGGGTGTCTTAGGAGTGATCCGGGGTCCGGGGTGGGGAGCCACAGGTGCCCAGACTTTTTTCAAACCCATAACCCCGAGTTTTTCAGAAAGCCTGTCTTTGGCATCTTGGGCTGCGGTCCCTTGAGAACCACATCAGCGCTGCCCCAAGCAGGACTTGGCCTGGCAGCAGTGCTAGACCAGGAGGTGGCTAGAAGCGTGTCTTCACGGAAACTGCATCGCGTGGCTCCAGATTCTGGTCGTCGTCGTCGTCGTCGTCATGTCACAAACTAAGTTGTCCTACAGCCTAGATAACTGAGCCAGCCTGTTAAGGAGGCTTTGGAGTTTCAGAGAATTCCCTAAAGCCAAGCCCTTCACACACCAACCCTGGTGCTCAGCCAGAGTCCGGACAGCGGCGCGGCTGCCAGGCTCACCTGGGTGTCGCACCCGTCCAGGTAGAGCTCCAGGTACTCGTCCTCCTCCATGGGGAAGCACGCACCGCACCGGGCTGGGCCACCGAGTCAGAGCTGGCCAACCTCCGGTGGAGCCGGAGGGGTGCAGAGCAGATGGCATTTATCAGCCGCGGGCGGCACGTGGCGAGGCGGGGCCACCCGGGGCCACACTGCACAGATGGCGGGAATGAGCTAATAAGCCCAGCTGTATGCAGCGCTCAGCACCGCCAGCAGAACCCTTTTCTGGAGATGCTGCACTTGCCTCCAGGAGAGCAGCATAAAAAGTTAGCGCAGGGCACAGAGAGAAAAGTCTGGATCCTCCCCTCTCTTCCCCTTTCTCCCTCAGCCCCCACTCTTTCTTTCAAAGAAGTTTGCTTTCTTCTGGGTGAGTGCGTAGAATTTGAAGTCTCTAACCTAATCAGGGTTTTCTTCCTTCCTTCCTTTCTTCCTTCCTTTCTTCCTTCCTTTCTTCCTTCCTTCCTTCCTTCCTTCCTTCCTTCCTTCCTCCTTTCCTTCCTTTCTTTCCTTTCCTTCCTTTCCTTCTTTCCTCCTTCCTTTCCTTCCTTTCCTTCTTTCCTTCCTTTCTTTCCTTTCTTTATTATTTTTGTTTGTTTTAGACAGGGTCTCCCTGTGGCCCCAGCTGGCCTGGGACTCACTATGTAGACCAGGCTGGCATTGAACCCACAGAGATTGCCTGCCCCTGCCTCCTGAGTTCTGGAACTAAAGGCATGCACCCCCATGCCCTCTCCCTTCCTTCCTTTCCTTCCTTCCTTCCTTCCTTCCTTCCTTCCTTCCTTCCTTCCTTCCTTCCTTCCCACTCAGGAGGCAGAGGTAGGCAGATCTCTGTGAGTTCAAGAGCAGCCTGCTCTGTATACTGAGTTCCAGGACATCTGGGGCTACAGGGAGACCCTGTGTCAAAAACAAAAAACAAAAAAACAATTTTGTTATTTGTGTGCGTGTGTGTGTGTGTGTGTGTGTGTGTGCACGCGCGCGCGTGTGTGGGGTCTTTAAGGAAAGAAAAGAGCATTCTTTGATCGTGCAGCACCCCATTACCCCCTCTCCTGTTTGCTTCTTTCCTAATAGCACCCTACTTTCTTTTTTTTTTTATTTTATTTATTTTTTATGTGTATGAATGTACTGTCTGCACGCAGGTCTGTGCACCCGTGTCGTGCAATGCCGCGGAGGTCAGAAGAGGGCGTCGGATTCCCCTGGAACTGGAGTTCTCCCGGAATTGGAGTTACGGACGGTTGTTGTGGGTGCTGGGGATCAAACCTGGGTCCTCTGCAGGAACAGTCGGCGCTCTTAACTGCTAGGCCATCTCTCCAGCCCCGACTTTCATTTAAAAAACATTTTATTATTTTTACTTTATATATATGAGTATATTGCCTGATGTACATAAGTGCACTCATGTTGTGCAATGCCCTCAGAGGTCAGAAGAGGGTGTCAGATTCCCTGGAACTGTAGTTACTGACAGTTGTTAGCCATCATGTGGGTGCTGGGAACCTAGGTCCTCTACAAGAGCAGCCAATGCTCATAACTGCTGAGCCATCTCCCTAGCTCCATGCACCTTTTATTTTCATGTCACCTTTTCTTTTCATTTTAGACAGGGGCTCACTATGTAGTTCTGGCTAGCCTGGAACTCACTATGTAGATGAGGCTGGCTTCGAACTCAGAGATCCACCTGCCTCTGCTTTCCAAGTGCTAGGATTAAAGGCTATCCACCATGCTGTGCGTCGTGGCGCACGTCTTTAATCCTAGCACTTGAGAGGCAGAGGCAGGCAGATCTTTGTGAGTTCAAGGCTAGCCTGGTCTTCAGAGTGAGTTCCAGGACAGCTGGGGCTACAGGGAGACCCTGTCTCGAAAAGACAAAAAAATTAAATAAATAAATAAATAAAATAAAGGCTATCCACCACACTTGGCCCCAATTTTTAATTTCTATTTTATTTGTATGAGTGTACCACATGTGTGCAATGCCCGTGGAGGTCAGAAGAGGGCATTGGATTCCCTGAAACTGTATTGATTGACAGTTGTTAGCTACCATGTGGGCGTTGGGAACTGAACTCAAGTCCTCAAGTGCTCTCATCTGCTCAGCCATCTCTCCAGCACCTCACCTGTTTTTTTCAAGGCTCCACATATGAGAGAAAATATGCCACCCTTGTCTTCCTGTATCTGGCTTTGTGTGGCTGTTTCCTCTGGGTTTGACATGACCATTGCCAACTTGAATCAGAACAGGTAAAATCACTTGCATGTGACTCTCACAAGTCAGGGTCCCTTAACGTTCCTTCATGGAGGGAGTAGGGAGACTCATAGGGCCCAAGGGCTCCAAGCTTTCACAAGACACCCAATGAGCTCCCCTGCCCCCAGAGGAAAACCATTAACTAGGGACCCTCTTCCACAGTGTAACTGCCCATACATTGCCTGATGATGAGACTCTTCCATGGTGCAGCTTTGCATGTGTCCTCCATGCTGTGGGGACTTCCTGGAGATGTAGCTCCTTTGAGTCACCCATACTTCCTTTTTTTTTTTTTTTTTGAGACAGGGTCTCCCTTTAGTCTCAGCTGGCCTGGAGCTCACTCTGTAGACCAGGGTGGCCTTGAACTCACAGAGATCTGCCTGCCTCTGCCTCCCAAGTACTAGGATTAAAGGTGTGCGCCACCACGCCCGGCATGAGTCACCCATACTTCTATAGGTAACACAAATAAACTCTGGTTCTTCAGTCCAGACAGTCCCCTATGAGGGACTATTAAAGGGCCAATTCTAGTGAGAACCACATGGAGCTTTTGGTCTTTCAGTGTTCTTTCTGTTCCCTCTGTCTGGGATAAGTAGAGATTTCTTTATGTTGCCCTAGGAAAAGCCACAGGGCAGGCATATTAAGCTTAACATGATTTTGTTCTTTATGGCTGAATAATGTTCTGCTGTGTACATATTTATACCAAATTTTCATTATCTCTTCATTATTGACAGGTACCTATTGGGAACAGTGCATAAATATACAGCTTTCTGTGTTGTATAGTACCCCTGATTCCTTCAGGGATAGACACAGGAATGCTATAGCTGGATTATATGAGAGCTCTATTTTTAGGTTTCTGAGGAACCTCCATATCAATTACTATAGTAGTTGGGTTTACATTCTCACCAATTGTATAAAGTCCACCCCATCTCCACCCCCAGGATTCTTACTAGCATTTTTTCCCCTAATGATGGTCACTCTGGCTGGGGAGAGGTAGAATCTCAATGTAGTTTTGATTTGTGTTTCTCTGATATTATAGATATTGAAATTTTCCTCATGTAATTAGACAAGTCTTTGATTTTAATTTCCCAAGAGTAGTTATCCTGGCTAGATTGTTTCCAAATTTTGGATCTATCAAAATGTGAGCTTATAAATTGATAGTGTGTTTGTTTTGTTTTTGGAGACAGGGTCTCCCTGTAGCCCCAGCTGTCCTGGAACTCACTATGTAGACCAGGCTGGACTTGAACTCACAGAGATCCACCTGCTTCTGCCTTACAAGTGTTGGGACTAAAGGTGTGTGCCACCATGACCAGCTTGTGTGTATTTTTTTTTTTTTTTGGTCTTTTTGAGACATGGTCTCCTTTAGTCTCAGGTGTCCTGGAACTCACTATGTAGACCAGGCTGGCCTTGAACTCACAGAGATCCGCCTGCCTCTGCCTCCCAAGTGCTAGGATTAAAGGAGTGCGCCACCAGGCCCACCGGGTCTATGTTTTTAAAATACTTTATTATTTATTTGTACATGTGTGGATGTATGTACACATGCTTGCAAGTATACTTAGAAGTCAGAGGGTGTCAGATTCCCTGGAGCTGGGGTTACAGGTGGTCGTGATTATAAAATAGAGGCTGGAGACATGGCTCAGCAGTTAGGAGCACTGGCTGCTCTCCCAGGGGACCCAGGCCCAGTTCCCAGCACATGGTAACAGTTGTCAGTAACTCCCGTCCCAGGGAAATCCAAACTGTCTTCTGACCTCTGAGGGAACTGCACAACACAAGTACACTTACGTGCAGGCAATAAACTCGTATACTAACAATGAAATATTTTAAAATTATATAATAGAAAATATTTGAACAGGCCACAGCCCACATTAAATATCATTTTTGCTGTATATTTTGTTATACATTATATAAAAAAGAGAAAGTATAATACAGTAAATCACTTTATATATGATGAACTTAAAGAGTTTCCAAATAAATTAAATATAATTTTTATATTAAATAAGCATTGATTACTTGGAAGTACTTGATATTTTGGAGACATTTAGTCAAAGTTACTAATTTTAGTCTGGTAATTTAAAAGTTTTGGGAGGAGGTAGGTGAGGAGAAGGCTCAGGGTATCAAGTGCTCACCAGGAAAGCATGAGGACTTGAGTTCAATCCCAATGCCCACACAGAAGCTGTGTTCAACTGTAATCCCAGTGTTTGGGAGGTGGAGACAAGATGCTCCCTGGGACTTCCTGGCCAGCCAGCCTAGCTGAATCTAGGAGCTCTAGGTTACTGAGAGACTGTCTCAAAAGAGTTAGGTAGAAAGGCTACAGAAATGGCTCAGTAGTTAAGAGAATTTGCTGCTCTTGTAGAGGGCCTGAGTTTGGTTCCTAGCACCCACATGGTGGCTAACAACATTCCATAACTCCATTTCCAGGTGATCCAACTCCCTTTTTTTTGGCCTCTGAAGGTATTATATGCATGTAAGCAAAACACTGATAAATAAATAAATAAACATTTTGGGGGGCGTCTTTTGAGACATGGTCTCCCTTTAGTCCCAGCTGGCCTGGAACTCATTCTGTAGACCAGACCGCCTGGAGCTCCAGGCCAGCTGGGACTAAAGGGAGACCCTGACTCAAAAAGACAAAGAAGACAAGTATATGAGAGAATTTTGAATGTTTCATCAGAAAAAAGATAAATATGAGGTGATAGATATATTCCTTATCCTTATTTGATCATTATATAGTGTATACATGTTTCAAAACATGATACTGTTCCCCATAAGTCTGTATAATTACTATAGGCCAGAAATATCACAGAAAGGAAAACAGATTTGTGTTGAAGGAATGTTAAGAAAGACTCTTCCACTAGGGGGCGCTCCTTCCTCTCCATGAAGATAATATCTTCTGCTTTGGGGAGCAAACATATTTGGGGTCCAGGTCAGGAAAGAGTGTGTATATATATGTCTGGATGCATTAGACCAGAGGATTCTTCCAAAGGTACGTAGAATTGGTTACTGTATCAGTTAATGCAAATATGTTCCTAGACAGGCAGGTTCCATTAAAAGCAGCTATGCTGGGAGCTCTTGTAGAGTGATGGGTATGTTCCCCTTGGTGACTATTAAATGTGAGAGGCAATTTTTCTGCCTAGGAAATAACTGAAAGCCAAGATTCTACATAAATGCAGGTAGGTTTCTGGAGGCTACGTTCGGAGAGAACAGTCTTTAATCTGGTGACAATCTTGCTTGGTTCAGGCTTGTCTTTTTCCTGGGAGCCCTGGACATGGTTGTGATTAATGTCTTCACTGAGCTGTCAGTTTCCAGACAGGGATTTTATCCACGAGAATGTGGAGGTGCATTTAAGCATCCCTTGAAGGTCTTTTCTAGATCAAAATTTAATGAGTTCTTATTTCTTTTTTTTCCTTTTTCTTTTTTCTTTGACTTCTTGTTCTATCAATAGTCACTTGAGCTCAAATGTCCCCACCCCCCAATAATTCATCCTCCTTTTTAGTGGCTGTGCATTGTAAACCTGGGTTCAGGGAGGGAACCTGTGTTAGTTGGCACAATCTTGGCTCATCCACCCCAGTGCATTGAGGATCCTGTGTCACAATGTTACCTTATTCCTCCCTATAAATGCCATAGCTTTCAGGCAGGACTATGCAAATGGCATTGCACACTGGCCCTAAAGAAGTCTTGTTGAATTTTAATTTTCCCAGAAAAATGGATTAATTTCATGTAAAATTAAAGACAAGAATTAAAATTACACAAGTCCCTTTTTCTCTTTGGACTATACTTTGCTATTTTCTTTCTGTGTGAACATCTCTATCAGAGACTTTCTACAATAAAAAGTTTATTATTTGCCTGGCATGGTGGTGCATCCCTTTAATTCCAGTGTGGTCTCCATAGTGAGTTCCAGGCAAAGTAGGTTTTACATTTAGGAAGGTATCTATAAGGATTTTCACTTCTAGCTTCCCACTGAACTTTGCTTTGTACACACCTTGATTAAAACAAACAAACAAACAAACAAACAAATCTTTGGGGGCTGGAGGGATGGCTCAGTGCCTGAGTGTGCTTGCTGTTCTTTCAGAGGGCTCAAGTTCATTTCCCAGAACTTATTTTCGACAGTTTACAACTACCTGTAACTCCAACACTAGGGCATCTGACACCCTCCTCTGGCCTCCATGGGCACCTGCACCCAAGCAACATATACTCACACAGACACAGACATACACGTACACATACATAAAATATATTTTAAATATTTTATTATATTATTTGTATATGAATGTATTCCCTGCATGTATGTGAATGCACCCATGCCCTGCAGTGCTACAGAGGTCAGAAGAGGGTGCCGGGTTCCCCTGAAACTGGAGTTAAGGACAGTTCTTAGTCTCCATGTGGGCGCTGGGAATCAGACCTAGATGCTCTGCAAGAGCAGTCTTAACCACTGAACCATCTCTCCAGCCCCAATAAAAATAAATATCTGCCTGGCTTACTGGTGCATGCCTTTAATCCCAGCACTTGGGAGGCAGAGGCAGGCAGATCTCTGTGAGTTCAAGGCCAGCCTGGTCTACAGAGTGAGGTCCAGGCCAGCTGGGACTAAAGGGAGACCCTGTCTCAAAAATACCAAAAAAATAAAAAAATAAATAAATATCACACACCTCCAAATCTTTGGGGGCCTTGAGTATCACTCAGTTACAGACTGCTTGCATTGTATGCATGAGGCTCTGGGTCTGATCCAAAACACTGGAAAACAAATAAAAACCCGGTCTTTTTATGTGTCTATCTTTGCATGCTATACAATTAGAGTGAAGTTAGGAATGACTCTCCAGCATGGGCTTTTCCTCTCCTTGAGAATTAGTGTTGAAATTCTGGTAGGCTTAATACACATTTCTATGTATTACAAAGTCAGTCTTCTGAGATTTCAGTTGGTTATGCACATGTGAAGGGTTTGCCTTAATGTGGGAAACACAAGGTCATTTTCACTTTTGAAATTATGGAGAAGAAAAATCCACGTTCAGTCATTGTGTGACCCTCCTGGCAAAGATGAGTATAGTCTAAAGAGATATTATGGCCCCCTCCTTTGGGTTGTCAGACCCTGTAACAAGGTACCCCCATGGGATTGGAATTTGCCCTGGAATCTCATGCTGGGAAAGAGAAAAAGCTGAAGCTTGGTGCCAGCCAGGGGAGGAATGCCCCCCTAAAAGAGATTTCACACTGCTGGCCTCTTGCAGCAGAGACTGGAGCAGAGTCCGCCAAGGTGAGGCTCACGCCTTGACCAGTACTGCTTAGCTCTGCATCAATGTGGCCTTCTACTTAAACATTACCCTCATATTAGGACTTGAGAGATGGACTTGGTGTAGATGTGTGGATGTGTGGATGGGGGTCCCAATGAATCCCTCTCTTTTTCCAATGCAGCCACATTGAAGAAATCTTTTTCTGCTTTTTTAAACTTTTTAATTTATTTTTTGTCTTTTGAGATAGGGTCTCCCTGTAGCCCCAGCTGGCCCGGAACTTGGTAGATAGACTAGGCTAGCCTTGAAGTCACAGAGATCTGCCTGCCTCTGCCTTCCAAGTGCTGGTATTAAAGGTGTGCACCTCCACGCCCAGCTCATCTTGAGAATCTTAATGATATTGGCAAAGTTCCTTTTTCTTTTTTTATTCTTTTTTTTTTTTTTTTTTTTTTGTCTGAATGTACTATCTGCATGTAGGTTGGTGCACTCATGTTTTGCAATGCCCCGGAGGTCAGAAGAGGGTGTCGGATTCTCCTGGAACTGGAGTTAAAGACAGTTCTTAGCCGCCATGTGGGTGCTGGGAATTGAACCCGGGTCCTCTGCAAGAGCAGTTGGTACTCTTAACTGCTGAGCCATCTCTCCAGCCCCCAAAGTTCCTTTTTCTGTTCTTCTATTCTTTTTTTTTTCATTTTTTAACAATAAGTAATTATGAGTACAAGCATCCTTCATATAAAAACCAATTTGCAAGCAGTTGTGCCCAAACCCACACAGCCCAAGGATCCTACTATCTAGCTGGGGGGGGGGGGGGCTTGTATGTACAATCAAGTTGATCAAATCAAAGTTCCTTTTTTCAAAATGAAGTCCCACTCACAGCTTCCTGGTGGACACATCTTTTGGAGAATCACAATTCAATTAACTACTGGCTTTTCTTTAAGATGTTCCTCTCTTGCTGCCTCCCCAGGGATGTCCTTGTTATTAAGGGAAGGTGGCCCGACTTAGTTTATTGGAACATCAGAATCCAAACCCTGACCCTGACTCTGCTAACAGTTGTCCACAATGGGACAGA
Source organism: Rhizomys pruinosus (assembly GCA_009823505.1). NCBI lineage: Eukaryota > Metazoa > Chordata > Mammalia > Rodentia > Spalacidae > Rhizomys > Rhizomys pruinosus. Next base: position 693,508 of record VZQC01012778.1, read on the forward strand.
AGGTGCCAGTGGGTAAGAGTCTACTTGGGAACTAGACCTCGGTTTGAATCATGGCATCGTAATAGACAGGATTGTCACATTAGGCTAATTGACACTGGTCAGCTTGAATGTCCTTCCTTGTGGCAGGAAGCCAATCATGGACCTCTCCTAAAGCTGTAGCAAAGATTTTATAAGATAAAGGATAGCGTGCAGAACAGGGCCTAGCACAGAGTCAGTGCTAGTTGATGGCTGTGGGCTCCTGGGAATAGTCTGGTCACTAAGAGTGATGCCAACCCTCAACTCCAACAGTGAATATCTTTATAAATCTCCAGAGTGAACTATCTGTGTAGAACATTGGTCTCCTAGAAGGTAACTTTACAAAGAGCTCATGAAGAGAACATGGGGAAGATTCTGGAGTGTCTAGGGACAGAGCTGTGCCAACACTGAAGGCCTCCACCACTCCCAAGGTGCCTTGGAGAGACAGCGACCTTGGGGAGGAGGCCACAGGCTAGGGTGAGTCAGCACACCTACCCAGTTCCTGAGGGAGGCTCCCAGGCCACTGAGTCACTCTGACTTTAAATCTGGAAGTCTGCCCCTCCCCCGCCCCTTTCTTCCCTTTAAGTGCTGAGAAGTGCAGCATGAATAATAAAATATAATTGCTGCACTAACAAATCAGCAAATGATGGGCTTTAAGAAGAGTAATTTTCCTTTTGATGGGGTGTGCTTACTCAGGAGGGCAGCAAGCTTCTCATAAGTCAAAGGGGGTGCCTGGTCTCTACAATGATCAGGACAAGATTCTTCACCTTTTGGGGGGACCTGGGTACTTTTCCTGCTGCTGGGTTATGGAATGTTGGATAAAGGAGTCATTCTATTGGTCTCAGAGGTCTGCCTGCCTCTGCCTCCCAAGTGCTGGGATTAAAGGCCTGTGCCACCACACCTGGCGGTTTATTTCTTTTTTAATAAAATTTATTTATTTATTTATTTACTTACTTACTTATTTTTATTGTCTTTTTGAGACGGGGTCTCCCTGTAGCTCCAGCTGTCCTGGAACTCACTGTGTAGACCAGTCTGGCTTTGAACTCATAGAGATCCATCTATCTCCCCCTCCCCAGTGCTGGGATTAAAGGCATGTGCCACCACACCCAGCTTATTATTTTTTTTTATGTGTATGAATGTATTGCCTGCATGTATGTAAATGTGCCCAGTCATACATGCCCTTGGAAGTCAGAAGAGTCATCAGATCCCCTGGAACTGAAGTTGCGGATGGTTGTTAGCCACCACATTGGTGCTGGGAGTCCAATCTGGGTCTTCCACAAGAGCAGCAAGTGCTCTTTAGCCACTCAGCCTTCTCTCCAGCCCCGATTGGTTTATTTCAAGATTACTCACCTGTCCCCCCATATGTTTTCTCATTATTTAACACCACACATTCTTTAGATATGAAAGAGACAGATGCCTGTCTTTTTTTTTTTTTTTTTGCCTTTTTGAGACAGGGTCTCCCTGTAGCCCCAGCTGTCCTGGAACTCACTTTGTATACCAGGCTGGCCTTGAACTCACAGAGATCCATCCGCCCCTGCCTCCCAAGTGCTGGGATTAAAGGTGTGCACCACCACGCCTGGCAGATGTCGGTCTTTAAGGAAATTACAATACAGTAGGAAAAATGCTTGCTAGTCGAGATACTGACACTGTTGATTGATGATATGCTGTGTCCAAGTACTGCTGAAAACTCTTAAAAATTCTTTTTATTAAAGTAATGCTATTAATATGAGTGGAGGGGACTCTCATCTCAACTTCAAAGAGGGGGAAAAGGCCTGTGGATGTGAGGCAACTCACCCAAAGACAATCTGTGAAGACTCATAATAACACAAAGTGAGTTCAGTGAAGTCTTGGTAGATTCTGGGAGTGATGACTTCTTGGGGCTAGACAACAGGACATAATTCACAGGGGAAGCAGCAGGAGAGGAACGTCTTAAAGAAAAGCCACTAGTTAATTGAATTGTGATTCTCCAAAAGATGTGTCCACCAGGAAGCTCTTCTGAGTGGGACTTCATTTTGAAAAAGGAACTTTGCCAATATCATTAAGATTCTCAAAATGAGCTGGGTGTGGTGGTGCACACCTTTAATACCAGCACTCAGCAGATGCAGGCAGATCTCTGACTTAAAGGTCAGTCTGGTCTACATACAAAGTTCCAGGAAAGCTGAAGCTACAGGGAAACCCTGTCTCAAAAAGACCAAAAATAAAGAAATAAAAAGATGATGAGGCTGGAGAGATGACTTAGCAGCTCATTGACAGCACTGGCTGCTCCTACAGACGACCTAGGTTCAGTTGCTATCACCCAGGTCAGGTGGCTCACAGCCACCTCCAACTCCTGTGCCAGGGGATCCAGTCCCACCTTCTGGCCTCCCAGGCACTTGCACATATGTGGTGTACATACATACACTCAAGCACACACATGGGTATAAATAATTAAATTGAAAAGGGAGGCTGGAAAGATGGCTCAGTGGTTAAGAGTGCTGGCTGCTCTTGCAGAGGACTGGGGTTCCATTCTCAACAACCATACGGTGGCTGCAGCTGTCCATGGGTCCAGTTTCAGGGAATATGACACCCTCTTCTGACTTCCACGGGCACTTAAATACATGCAAGCAAAACGCTTGTAGATGTAAAATAAAAATTAAAAATTAGAGCCTGGCGTGGTGGCACATGCCTTTAATCCCAGCACTCGTGAGGCAGAGCCAGGCAGATCTCTGTGAGTTCAAGGCCAGCCTGGTCTACAGAGTGAGTTCCAGGCCAGCTGGGACAAAAGGGAGACTCTGTCTCAAAAAGATCCTCCCCCCAAATTAGAAATTAAATTTAAAAAATTTTCAAGATGAGCTTGCCCTGGATTTAGGATGGGCTCTAAATCTGGGCTCAGCTGTCCTTGCATGAGACAGAGGCAGAGGAGAGACACTGACAGAGGGGACCATATGAAAATGGGCAGAGACTGGCATCCCTGAGCCAAGAATAACCAGGTGTTGCCATCAGCCAGCAGAACTCCGGAGACAAACACAGATTATATTCTCTCTGTGACCCTCCGAAAAGAACCAGATGTGCCTGCTGACACCTGGATCTTGGATTTGTAGCCCCCTAACTTTGGCAGAATAGTGTTCTGTTGCTTTGAGCCATGATATGTGCTAATTTGTTGTAGCCATGGGAAAGGAATGGGAAGGGTATGTGAGAGCAGGGGAAACTGCAGATCAGAGATACTGAAATGGACAAACCTAAAGTCTTGGATTTTCAGCTTTGGATGGCCTGGAGAATGAGAATCTTGACATTGAGTAGGTTGTTTAAAGACCTGTTCTGGACTGGAAAGATGGCTCAGCAGTTTAGCGCACTTTCTGTTCTTGCTGGGGACCTAGGTTTGATTCCGAGCACCTACAGAGTGGTTAACAACTATTCACAACTCCAGTTCCAAGGGATCCAACACCTTCTGACTTCACAGTCATTGGATGACATGGGTGCACTTAACGTACATTCAGGCAATGCACCCATATACATAAAAAAATAAAAAATATATATTTTTTGGTCTTTTTGAAACAGGGTCTCCTTGTAGCCCCAGCTGTCCTGGAACTCTGTAGACCAGGCTGGCCTTGAACTCACAGAGATCCGCCTGCCTCTGCCTCCCAAGTGCTAGGATCAAAGGCATGCACCACCTAGCTGGGCCCAAGACGGTTCTTAGCTGCTATGTGGGTGCTGGGACTTGAACTTGGGCCCTCTGCAAGAGCAGTCATTGCCCTTAACTGCTGAGCCATCTCTCCAGCCCGTTTTGGTCTTTTTGAGACAGGGTCTCCCTTTAGCCCCAGCTGGCCAGGAACTGACTATGTAGACCAGGCTGGCCTTGAACTTCCAGAGGTCCTCCTGTCTCTCTCTCCTGAGTGCTAGGATTAAAGGTGTGGGCCAGTATGCCTGGCCACAGGACTTTGAATATCAGGTTAGGAGACATATTTTATTTGATAAGCCATGAGGCACTTGATGACTTGTATATTTAGAAAATGAAGGGGTCCCTAGCTGGTTAGTTAGGAGGTAACATAAACTGCGATTAGGGCAGGGACTATGAGAGTAAAGAAAAAAGACAGAGAGAAAAAAATCTCGTAGGAATTTTAAAGAGTTGGCAAACAATATATTCTCAGTCTGACTTGCTGAGTAACTTGATTCATATTTTACCTGCTATTGTTTATGTGGTTTTTGTTTTTCTTTAATCTTCAAGGCTGTGTAACACCCACACTTTAAATGAGCTACCCCAAGTCATTTGGCTGACTATCAGGCTGCTTTATAACTCGGCCTAGCTTCCTGGAAGTCTGTGTTCTTGTGCTGAAGACCTTTCTGTATCTCAGGATCATTTCTTTTTCCTTCTCGGCCTTTGTCCTGCATGTGGTAAACCTTTACAAACTATGCACAGTGACCTTGGACCTGCCCAGGCTGAGCAAATGGGAGGGGATAGGGGTGTGGTGGAGGGGGTGGTAGCGGAGGCAGAACTTCAGGGCCACGGAGCTGGCCTCATTCCAGGACCCTTTGCAAATCCTGTCTTAACATTTAATGATAAGTATGCTGTTGAGGTGGGATTGATCAAGTAGTAACATTTCAAACAAACATAAATCTTGGAGCCATGTAAGAAGTTAGACTTTCTTGATGCCTGGAGACTTTTAGTGTGGTCAGAGGCTTCAAGCCTTTTTGACACCCCATTCTGTATGGTTCCTGACCCCAAATCTCACTGATCTCCCAGCTCTGACTTTCTCATTTGAAATTAATGGAAGTATTACAGTTGCTCTAAGGCCACTAAGGATGTACTCCTCCCTCAGACTCAGCTTTGGGCTCCACCCCCATGCCCCTCCCATATTCCAGGGAACACTAGGAACCTTTAGCTTTGCCACGCCTTAGGCCTCCAGGTGAAAAGAATGGAATAGCTTTGGCCTTGGGCAGAGACATTCTGATTGGTTCCAAAGAATCCAACATTGCATACTATGGTCTCCTCTCTTAAAAGTAAATCCAGCAGGGCCTCTCAATCACCTAGACAAGAGACTACCCCTCAGGAAGGCTGATTCACCTCAAGCCAAGCTAAGGTGGGAGGAATAATTATCCCCTTAATGAGATAATATACTTATCTTCCCTGGAAATCCAGCTCCCAAGCAGCCTCTCAAGGGAGTCTCTGAAATGTGGGCCTGCTAAGCATGCCTGCTTTTGATTTACTCAGAAAAGTGTAACTTCTCCTTTTCCTTCTTTTCATTTTCTTTGAAATACTGACCAAACCTCATTTTACAGGCGAGGATGTGGGAACACAAACAATCAAGTCACTGCACGAGGTCACGTAGGGAGTAGAGCTGCCGGCCTCTAAATCTTGGATCTTCAGATTCCCCCCGATACCCTGTTGCCTCCTGTCCAGGATCTGCTTGCTTGTTCTCTTATTTTTCAGGGCTGCTGAAGTTGTCAGCGTTCAGTTCAGGGAGGGTATCTCTGCAGGATCCACCTGGTACTTGCTAGTGTTTGACCTTGAGGTTTTCTCACCATCTGGTCCCTTCTCTGGCAAAGATGCTGGCTTAGCGCTTCCTGAGCATCAGTTTCCAGAATGATCTTACCCAAAGGAACAGAAGCCTGTGTTGCCATCCAGTTTTCTGGTTGCCGGCAAGAGAGAACAAAACGGGTCCTCGGCTGGAGCCTTGACCTCTGCACTGATCTTCAGGAAAGGAAACGGTTTAGATACAGGGCAGTGGGAGCCTCAGTTCATATGCTCTAATCTCAGAATGGAGTCGGTGTCCTTGGGAAGAAGCCTGCTGTCCCACCAGGCTTTGGCCATGCTGTTTTGACCTGCCTTCTTCCTCTGCATCTCTCTGCAGCCCCAGATCTGGCCTTTGGCATTGATTGGGATGCATTATTGCCTTTCCCCAATCCCTGTACTTATTTTGATTTACCCATATAAACTTTTTTTTTTTTTTTTTTTTTTTTTTTTTTGTATGTGTTATGAATGTACTGTCTCCAATGCAGGTCTGTGCACCCGTGGCGTGGCAATGCCACGGGGTCAGAAGAGGGTATCGGATTCCCCTGAACTGAGTTCCTGAATTAGTTACAGTACGGTTCTAAGCCGCCATTGGTGGGCTGGGGATCGAACCCGGGTCCGCTGCAAGAGCGTCGGTGCTCTTAACCACTAGGCTATCTTCTCCAGCCACCTACCCATATAAACTCTTAAGTTCTCTGATTCAGGGTTTGTATAGTCTTTCAGTTCCCTCCATTTCTCCCTCCTCTCCCTCTTCCCCCCCCTTCTAGTGCTAAGAGTTTTTTGGGTTTTTTTTTTTTTTTTTTTTTTTTTTGAGAGGGTTCTGTATCCCAGCTGTCCTGGAACTCACTCTGTTAGACCAGGCTGGCCTTGAACTCACAAAGATCCGCCTGCCTCTGCCTCCCAAGTGCTAGATCAAATGTGTTCGCCACCACACCCAGCGTCTAGTGTTAGAGTTTGAGCCTCTCATGTGCTAGGCAGGTGCTCTACCATGACCTACATCAGTTTTTAAAATTTGAGACAGAGCCTGGCTTACCCATTGCACTCGATTACTCTATAATAGCCCAGGCAGGCCTTGAGCTTGAATCTCCTGTCTCGCCTCTCTACATGGCTAAGATTACATCCTGCACCACTGGGCCCAGCCTTCCTGTGTTGCCCCTTTTGCTGGTCATACCCTTAGAGCGAAGAGCACCCCTTTCTCTCATGCTGTAGTGCCTGCCAGAGAGCCCAGCATAAAACAAAGGTGTTAATGCAGATTAAGTCCCTTTTTTTTTTTTTGGAGACAGGGTCGCCTATTCCCAGCTGGCCTGGAACTCACAGAGATCCGCCTGCTCTGCCCCGAGTGCTAGATTAAAGGCGTGGTGCCACCACACCAGCTTAAAGAAGTTCTAGGCGGCCATGTGGTGCTGGGAATCGAACCCGGTCCTCTGCTAGAGAAGTTCAGTGCTCTTAACCAACTGAGCCTCTCTCCAGCCCCAAGTCCACATTTTTTTAAATCCATGCTCTCAGAACAGGCAGAAATAAAGGACTGTCATTCTATGAACTCCAAAGTTCCCTAAACTCAGTGGCAAGTCTACCTACTCCATACAGGTATTTCTGGATTGGTGAGCTTCTGGTAGTTTTGTCTTTTTGAACCTATAATATTTCCCATTTTCCACAATGAATATTGCATTTTATCCCTTATCAAAAAGCGGATATTTTCACAAAAGTTCTTGTTTCTTTACATGAAAGACAGTAGTAACCTTTTCCCGTGAAGAGCTAGTGTTGGGCTAGAGAGATACTCAGTGTTAAGAGCACTGATTGCTCTTGTAGGGTCCGTGGGTTGATTCCTAGCACCCATATGGCAGATAAGAACCAGCTTTGGGGCTGGAGAGATGGCCTAGCGGTTAAAGCGCCAACTGCTGTTTGCAGAGGACCCAGGTTTGTCCCCAGCACCCACATGGCAGCTGAGAACCATCGTAACTCCTATTCCAGGAGAACTCAGTTCCAGGGGATCCAATCTCTCCTCTCAGGATGCATGATGGTGCACAAACTACATGCAGACAGTACATTCATACATAAAAAAAAAAATATATATATATATATATATAATACCATCTTTAGTACAGCCGGGGTGGCACATACCTTTAGATCCTCAGCACTTGGGAGCAGATCTTTGAGTTCAAGGCCAGCCTGGTCTACAGAGCAAGCTCCAGGCCAGCTGGGAAAGAGACCTTGTCTCAAAAAAGACCAAAAAAAAAAAAAAAAAAAAAGAAAAGGAAAGAAAAAAAGGACCCAAACCAATCACCTGTCTCCATAGTGAGTCCAAGCAGTAAGCTGGGCCTACAGGGAGACCCTGTCTGGAAAAACCCCCACAAACAAACAAAAGCAAAAACAAACAAACAAAAAGAGCTATTAGGCCACTATCGATCTGTACTGCAATGACAGGATCTATAATTACCTAGGAGATCCCCTCTGGGATGCCTGTGAAGAATTACCTTGCTTAGGTCATGGATGTGGGAGAATCCATCCGACTGTGGGCTGGACCACTCCTGAATGTGAATCCTAGACTACATAGCATATTAGGTTATAAAAAGGGACAGGCAGCCCCAGCCCCCAGATAAAAAGGCACAGGCTTAAGTCATGCTAGAACATGATTTACTTTGAAGAGAGGCCCACACTGACTCCATTTTGAGTATAGCTGCACATTTTGAAGCAATTACTGAACCTGCCCAATTCAGGAAAAGGTAATTGTGCAAAGCAGTTGCTCAAGGCCTCAAGAACAGCTAACTTAAACTTGTTAAAGATAACTGTTGGTATGTGAGGGCAGATGACTGACCCAACATTTCCTCATCCAGTTGCAGGATTGTGTCAAAGATAACTGTTGGTATGTGGGGTGCTGTGTGGGCTGATCTAACCAAGATGAAGCCTGTTATTACCAATAAGGCTAGAAGTTACCCAAACCCCACTAAAATTCCCCTAGACCCGGTATAAAAGGCCTGGGCCAAGTTATCAGGGTCGGAGCTTTTCCCTCCCACCCCAGCATGCTGGTTTACTTTTTCCCCTGAAATAAAGTCTTGGTTTCCATCCTTCAGTGTGTCGGTGGATTCTCAACCCTAACACTTCCTGTGGAATTACCAGCAAGGGCGTGCATGCAAGGCTGCCTGCTGAATGTGGTGAACAGAAGCACATGGCAGAGAGAAGAGAAAGATGGCGCCTGGGCCCACCCACTTATAGCTATGGGCAGGGCCTCAGGTACAGAGAAGTGGTCAGAAGACTGACAGCCTCTGAGGAAGTGGGCGTCAGTGTGCCGTGGATTCTGGAAGCCCAGACCAACATTCCAGCCTTTGCTTATGATAAGGAAATGGGGCGCTGTTCTTTCTTCTGTATGTGCTTCAGAGCTGATGGGGGGCGAAATCTTGGGGGAACAGCTGTCAGGTTGGAGGGTTAGAATCCGGTTCCCATTTTGGCTGCTCTGGGTGCTCTGCCGGTGGGTTTGTCCAGATCAATAGTGGCCGTACTTAGTGGATGTTTTCTCTGCAACTGAAAGACAAGCTGGTTGAAGTCTTTTTTTTTTTTTTTTTTTTTTTTTTTGAGTCTTATATGAGTATACCAGTGCAGGGATTCACAGTACCAACAGGGGGGCTCTGGGTGCATTGCAATTGGAGGGATCCCCTTCAGGGTCTGCAGAGGGAGAGAGGACTTGTACCCTGGTTTGAGGAATTGGAAAAAGTGTTTTAGTACAGCTCTAGAATGAGGGCAGCTTTAATACAGTATGAGAATATAAAAGTGGATTTCTGCATGGCAATTAATCTGTCCTATCTCTGAGATACTTTCTTTTCTTTAATTTTATTTATTTTTGTATGTGTAGAATGTACTGTCTGCATGTAGGTTTGTGCACCCGTGCGTGCAATGCCACGAGGTCAGAAGAAGTGTTGGATTCCCCTGGAACTGGAGTTCCTCCTGGAATGGGGTTATGGATGGTTCTTTACCGCCATGTGGGTGCTGGGGATTGAACCTGGGCCTCCTGCAAAGCAGTCGGTGCTCTTAACTACTAGCTATCTCTCCAGCCCGAGTATTTTTCTAACTTGGCACAATAGGTCTCTCACCTGTCTCTCTGTAATAAATATTTTCATTTTCTTTCTTCTTAGATTACAGTTTCCTGTGGGGGTTTAAAACCAACAGTAGTTAGCTCAGATAAATTAAGTTTGTTTTGGTGTTTTAAGGTCAGTTGAGGTTCTGGCCTTAGGGGGTCACTCAGGCCTTGCCCTGGCTCTCTTCATCAGTCATCTATTGAGGACAAGGTCAGCCTTGCTTGACCAGAGCTTCCTCTTGAAGCATGAGGAGTTCTCTCTCTATATGGACTTTCCTCCCTAGACTGGACACTGGCTGATGAAGTCCTTTTAAGTGAACTCCAAGACCTCCCGGGCCTGGGATGACTGGTGAACTGCACAGAATGAAAGTGCTGATGCAGAACCCTAGTCAACCTCAGAAGGTAGGGGCCAAAAATTGTCCCTTCAAATCCCTCTTGCCAAATCAGATGGGAGCTTCAAGTGTGTTGCTCAAACCTCAAGAGGTTATTGAAGAAGTTGGGTACTTTTATTACCATATAACTCCTAGTAAAGCTAAACATTGACTAAATGCACTTTTTTATTTTTTTTTAGTTCCGTATGTGTCTGAATGTATTGCTGCATGCAGTCTGTGCACTGTGATGTGCAAGCCGCGAGGTAAGAAGAGGGTTCGGTTTCCCTGGAACTGGAGTTCTGCCGGGATTGGAGTTTCAACGGTCTCGGCCGCCATGTGGGTGTGGGATCGAACCCGGGTCCTCTGCAAGAGCAGTTGTGCTCTTAACCGCTAGGCCATCTCTCCAGCCCTGACATTAAGCACTCTTAAATAAACTCTTTTTTTTTTTTTTTTGGTCTTTTCCGAGACAGGGTCTCCCTGTAGCCCCAGCTGGCCTGGAACTCGCTCTGTAGACAGGCTGGCCTTGAAATCACAAAGATCCACCTGGCCTCTGCCTCCAGTGCTAGGATTAAAGGCGTGGCGCCACCATGCCCGGCTTTCTTATAAACTCTTAATTGCTGGGCAAAATATTCTAAGAATAAAAGCTCATGGTAGGAGCCTGGTGGATAGTGGCTGCAGCACATGCTAGGAAGAAATGCTATTTACTGGATTGTGTTGCTGGCCTCGTATTCAGCCTGATTGTATACAATATAGAAATATCTGGCCGAGAATGGCATCGCCCACAATGGGCACAGGCCAGTCCAATGAAGGAAATTATTGAAGTTTCTCAGCTCAGGTGTATCAAGTTGACACAAACTTTGCAGTAAGGCCCAAATGGTGTTCTTAAGGTCTATAAAGGTCATAGGTCTCAAGCGATGGATTTAAAACATAAAAGGCAAAAAGTTTACGCCCATGAAACAAACCCAGATATGACGAGATCAAACCAGTACCTTCTCAAATGAAGGCCATGTCACTTGTCCCCAGATTTTGAATTGTAGCTTTGAAAAGAAAAGGGGGGGCATTGTCACATACCACAGCAGACATAGAAATGCTAGGGCTCACCCAAATTGGTTACTTGGACTGTCCATATGGCACCGAGAAAGCCTAGAAACTTCTCTTAAAAATATTAAAAGTAACATCTGCAAAGTATAACAGATATATAAAACAGTTTTAGTATGTATGGATAACTCAATATTTAATAGCTTTGTTTCACGGGCTTGAGGCTGGAACAAGGTAGTAATACCTGCTAGGGAACACATTTTTTAAAATTTTGATTATTTTTTTTTTATGTGTATGAATGGTAGCTGTCTGCATGGAGGTCTGTGCAACCCATGTCGTGCAACCGGCGGAGGTCGAAGAGGGTGTCGGTTTCCCTGGAACTGGAGTTCTCCTGGAATTGGAGTTACAGATGGTTCTCAGCCATGTGGGTGCTGGGGATCGAACCTGGGTCCTCGGCAAAGAGGTCGGCGCTCTTAACCATAGCCCCCTCCAGCCCTGGAACAAATTTCTTTGTATAGCCATAATTACATTATAGAAGTCTTGAAAGTGAACAGTACTTCATGCATACATCATAAATAAGGTTCAATAATAAATTTGGTGATAACAGTCTATAAAGTCTGTACTAACAGAGGCACATAGCATGTGCAATCAGTATAGTCAGATCTTAAATATGCTATTAACATATCATACACATACACACATTCCTTTAAGAAATTTATCCATACATTCCTTTAGAAGATTTTTATCCTATGGTTATGAACATCAAAGATTTGGAAAAGAAACCCTTTAGAAATATATTTAAAACATGGAGGTCTAATTAGTTGCACTGCCAAGGCTGAAGGGAGGTCTTGCAACTTTGGTTCTAAAACTATGAATTTATTGAAATACTTAACAAGTGATGGAAAACCTAAAGGTATTTAGGCTGTTTCATTAGGGAAGAGACGCATTATAGCATCCAGGGGAAGCCATGTGCCACTTTCAAGTGCCAGAGTATGAAGAATCCAGGGATTTTTTTAATTGGTCTCTGGTCAGAAGAGGTGGCACACGAGCATAGGAGAAAAGAAAAAACATCTGTTAGTGAACCTAAGGGTCAAAAATCAGGTCTTCAGACTCTCGGAAACAGAAAAAAAAAAAAACTAGAAAAGAAAATTTTTAGTTGTAATACCGTTGGAAAAAAATAATTTGGGACCAGATAAGAAAGAAACCTTCGGTAAAGCAGTGTAGAAACCTAGGAACCTGGGTTCAAATTAGGCCGTTTGAAAAAAATTTAAGGAATGCCAAAAATAACTTAATTTGTTTTTTGTTTTTGTGCCAATATAGAATAAAAGAAGAGCGCTCTGTCTCAAAAACCAACAAAACCAAACAAACAAACAAAAAGCCAAAAAATCCACCACAAAATGTCCCTGGGTAAGATGGCACATGCCTCTAATTAGCCCTTGTTAGGCTGAGCAAAGAGGAATCATGAGTTTAAAGCCAGCCTCAGCTACATCATGAGACTGTCCAAAAAAAGGAGCCAGGGGGTGGTGGTGCATGCCTTTTAATCACAGCACTGGAGAGGCAAGGGGGGAGGGAGGGGTGGACAAGTAGAGGAAGGGGGCGAGGCGGTGGATCTTTTTGAGTTCAGGCCAGCCTGGTCACAGAGGGCTCAGGCCAGCTGGGACAAAGGGAGACTCGGCCTCAAAAATACCCCCCCCCCCACCCAAAAAAAAACAAGCAAAGGAAAGATAAGTCTGAACCTTGAAGCTTATTGTCCAGGCATATTCAGAGATTAAGGAAGTTTCTAGAAAACAGACCATCTTGGGCTGGAGAGATGGCTCAGCGTTAAGAGTGCTGACTGCTCTTCTGAGGACCCAGGTTCAATTCCCAGCACCCACATGGCAGCTATAAGCTGGGCGTTGTGGTGCAGGCTTTTAATCCAGCACTTGGGAGGCAGAGGCAGGCGATCTCTGTGAGTTCAGGCCAGCATGGTCTACAGATGTGGTTCCAGGCCAGCTGGGACTAAGGGAGACCCTGTCTCAAAACCAAAACAAACAAACAAACAAGCACAAACAAACAAAGAAATGCAAGAACAGTCATCGTACTAAGCATATTAAGTTCCTTCTGCCTACAGTTTTCCCCACTGTGTTTAGAAGTAAAAATACAAAAGTTTAGCTGTAGTTTGCCACTTGGCAGCAACATATACATAAAATTGGAACGATACAGAGAAGATTAGCATGGCCCTGCGCAAGAATGACACGCAAATTCGTGAAAGTGATTCTCACATTTAAATAACAACAACAACAAAAAAGTCTAGCATGGAATCAGAAACAAAAAATCTCTCCTTCACTTTCCAAATACCACCTCCAGCCTCTGCTCTGTGGTGCTATTGCAGCTCTGGCAGTCGCCTTGCCTCTTCCTCTTCCTCGTTCCCTTTCTTCTTCTCCTTTCTCTCCCTCCTCTTCTTCCTCCCCTCCTCCTCCTCCTCTCTCCTCTCCTCGCTCCGTCTCTTTTGCATATGGATCATCTTCCTTTGATTCTTTGATCTCCCCCACACCCAGCCACCAGCTAATGGCTTTTCTTCTGAGTGCCTGCACTGTCACTTGAGTCCATCCCCCTTGTCTTGTATTTTGCTGTCTCCACCCGCCTTCTGCATCACACATTCTTGAGGAGAAGTCGGTCTACACCAGTCAATGCTGAATGTTAAACCAGGAGGCCTTTCCAAAAAAAAATCAAACGCCCCACCTGCTTGGTACAATTCCTATCTGACTGGCATCCGAAGCAGTTCAGCACTTTTTTTTTGTGTTTTTTTTTTTTTTGCTGTAGCTTGCTTAGAAGAGGGCTGGGCAAAAACACCTCCATTCTTTCCGTCTGCCTCTCACCACAGCAGCAGCAGAGACGGGCTCCCAGGTCTCTGGTGGCTGCCTATCCTCCTTTAGCCTGGGGCTATCTGGGAAGGAAAAGGTAGTTTGGCTTTCATTAGAGCAAGGCTGGGGCCTCTTCATCCCTCTGATCAGCAGGCCTCAAACCAAGCTCCCACCCTGCTTACCCTCAAAAGCCCACAAAGCAGTCAACTCATTACTTCAGCGCAGAAGTCTCGAGAGGGAGGCTGAAGAACAGGCAGCCCCGGTGGCCGAGGAGCTGGCTTCTTCACGAGGAGGCAGTTAGCCGCGTTTGCATCCCAGTGCTCAGTATTTCTATGACTCCGGGCAGTGAACCAGAGGCACCTACTTGACATTGAGAGCCAGATGTCAGCTTCCAGATGTTTCTGTACTCAGCTCATCTTTTAACGATTTTAGTAGAGATGTCCAAATCCCTATGCTGTGAGGTAGGTTAGCTCAGGTACTCCACAAGACTCGAGAACCCTTCTTGGCTGATAGGGACAGGAGGGATCTGTGTCCCTGAACCACTATCTCTGCTGCGCAGCCTTCTTGGTCTCCGCTCCGCAGTATCTTCTTCCTTTGATACAACCCATCACCTAACTGCACTCGTCCACAAGTCCTCTGTTCTCAGGAGCTACTTTTGCATGGCTGTGTGGTTAGTGGACATTTGGGCAATGGAGTGTGTAATGTGTGTGTGGTTAGTGTTTTCAGTTGTATGGTATGTGGCGTATAGGGTAGTATGGTTTGGTGCAAGTGAGTGTGGTATGCATGTATTTGTGAGGTGTGGATGTGGTGTGGTATATGAATGTATCACTGTGGTGTGTCTATCATATATATTAGTGTGATTTTTTTTTGTTGTGTGGTGGTTGTTATTGTGTAGTGTGAGAGGAGTGTTGTACAGTTGTGGTGTATATGTATGCATGTGGTATGTAGTATAATGTATGCATAAAGTATATTTGGGGGCATGGAATGTTGGTGTATGTGTGTGTGATGCTTAAGTGTGTGTGTCTAGTATGAGTAAACCGGATGTGTGTGTCTGTCCGCGCTGTCTTGTACGGGTATGAGTAGGCGAGTTGTTTTGGAAGGTAGTCCTTATGGTGGTATGGTATCATGTTTATCTTCATGTGTCTGTGAGTAATGTGATGGTATGGTTGCTGGTGAATGTGTGTGGTATCGATGTATGTATGTATGTGGATATGCATTATGATGTGTGTGGTATGGGGGTGTGGGGGGTACGGTGGTGTGCTGGTGTATGTATAGTGTGGTGTGTAGTATGAGGTCATGTGCAACGTTATCTACCGTGTGTACGGGGGCATGAATGTGTGAACTAGGTTTCTTAGCGCTGCAGTAATGAAGTTACACACGAAAGTGAATGGGCTAACGGGGAGGAATGTGTTGTAGTTTTGGCCAGCATCTGCAAATGAAGGTGTCAGCAGAGCTGTGTGCCTCTTGGGCTCTGTTCTGGGTGTCTTCTCTAGCTTCTGCAAGCTCCTTGGTTCGTGGTGCCATCACTCCAGTCCTCACATGCTGTTCTCCTTGTGTATTTTTGTCCAAATTTCTCCTTTCTATAAGGACAACTGTCATATTGGACTAGAAATCATCCTATTTCAGGAGGACCTCATTGAAACTATGTTTGCAGAGATTTTATTTCCACCAACGGGTCCATTCTGAGATACTAGGCATTAATACTTCAACTAGGCAAAACAACTCAACCATAACTGTGTGTGTCTTAGNATTTTCCATTTCTAGGCTCTTGCTGCCACCTAGTGAAATGCTGAAACCTTGATTATTCTGGAAAACAGATCAAAACCAAAAAGAGCACGTCAGCCTAAAAAGTGTGTATTGGAGTAAAAAGGACATTATAAGGTTACTTTTCTACAAATAGAATTTTAAATGTTTTCATTAAATTATATGCATACTATAATTCATCAATGTTAATCATTAAGCCACTTGTTTAATCAGCAATAATTTTTAAAGTCCCTTCACTGAAAAAAGAAAAAAAATCAGAATCATCAAACTGTTTTTGTCATCAGGTTACACTAAATTTAGTGTTTACCTGAGCAGAGTCTGGAGTTGGAATTTTCTTTCTTAAAATCTTTTTATTTCCGTCATTTTTTTCAATGTATATTTTCATTGAATTTTTGTGCATTTTATTTTATTTTGGGTTTTTTTTTTTTTTTTTTGGTCTTTTCGAGACGGGGTCTCCCTGTATCCCCAGCTGTCCTGGAACTCACTCTGTAGACCAGGCTGGCCTTGAACTCACAAAGATCCGCCTGCCTCTGCCTCCCAAGTGCTAGGATCAAATGTGTTCGCCACCACACCCAGCGTCTAGTGTTAGAGTTTGAGCCTCTCATGTGCTAGGCAGGTGCTCTACCACTGACCTACATCAGTTTTTAAAATTTGAGACAGAGCCTGGCTTACCCATTGCACTCGATTACTCTATAATAGCCCAGGCAGGCCTTGAGCTTGTGATCCTCCTGCCTCAGCCTCCTACATGGCTAAGATTACATCCTGCACCACTGGGCCCAGCCTTCCTGTGTTGCCCCTTTTGCTGGTCATACCCTTAGAGCGAAGAGCACCCCTTTCTCTCATGCTGTAGTGCCTGCCAGAGAGCCCAGCATAAAACAAAGGTGTTAATTGCAGATTAAGTCCCTTTTTTTTTTTTTTGGAGACAGGGTCTCCCTATAGTCCCAGCTGGCCTGGAACTCACAGAGATCCGCCTGCCTCTGCCTCCCGAGTGCTAGATTAAAGGCGTGTGCCACCACACCCAGCTTAAAGAAGGTTCTTAGCGGCCATGTGGGTGCTGGGAATCGAACCCGGGTCCTCTGCTAGAGCAGTCAGTGCTCTTAACCACTGAGCCATCTCTCCAGCCCCAAGTCCCATTTTTTTAAATCCATGCTCTCAGAACAGGCAGAAATAAAGGACTGTCATTCTATGAACTCCAAAGTTCCCTAAACTCAGTGGCAAGTCTACCTACTCCATACAGGGTATTTCTGGATGGTGAGCTTTGGTAGGTTTTGTCTTTTTGAACCTATAATATTTCCACAATTTTCCACAATGAATATTGCATTTTATCCCTTATCAAAAAATCGGATATTTCACAAAAGTTCTGTTTCTTTTACATGAAAGACAGTAAGTAACCTTTCTCCCTGTGAAGAGCTAGTGTTGGGGCTGAAGAGATGACTCAGTGGTTAAGAGCACTGATTGCTCTTGTAGAGGTCCTGGGTTTGATTCCTAGCACCCATATGGCAGATAAGAACCAGCTTTAGGGGCTGGAGAGATGGCCTAGCGGTTAAGAGCGCCAACTGCTGTTGCAGAGGACCCAGGTTTGATCCCCAGCACCCACATGGCAGCTGAGAACCATCTGTAACTCCTATTCCAGGAGAACTCCAGTTCCAGGGGAATCCATCCTCCACGGCATTGCACGACATGGGTGCACAAACCTACATGCAGACAGTACATTCATACACATAAAAAAAAAAAATATATATATATATATATATATAATATCCATCTTTAGTACAGCCTGGGTGGCACATACCTTTAGTCCTGTCACTTGGGAGCAGATCTCTGAGTTCAAGGCCAGCCTGGTCTACAGAGCAAGCTCCAGGCCAGCTGGGAAAGAACCTGTCTCAAAAAAGACCAAAAAAAAAAAAAAAAAAAGAAAAGGAAAGAAAAAAAGGACCCAAACCAAGTCACCTGGTCTCCATAGTGAGTCCAGAGTAAGCTGGGCCTACAGGGAGACCCTGTCTGGAAAAACCCCACACAAACAAACAAACGCAAAAACAAACAAACAAAAAGAGCTTATAGGCCACTATCGATCTGGTACTGCAATTTGACAGGATCTATAATTACCTAGGAGATCGCCCTCTGGGATGCCTGTGAAGAATTACCTTGCTTAGGTTCATGGATGTGGGAGAGATCCATCCGACTGTGGGCTGGACCACTCCTTGAATGTGAATCCTAGACTACATAGCAATATTAGGTTATAAAAAGGGACAGGCAGCCCCAGCCCCCAGATAAAAAGGCACACATGGGGCTTAAGTCATGCTAGAACATGATTTACTTCTGAAAGAGAGGCCCACACTGACTCCATTTGAGTATAGCTGCACATTTTAAGCAATTACTGGAACCTGCCCAATTCAGGGAAAAGGTATTGCTCAAAGACAGTTGCTCAAGGCCTCAAGAACAGCTAACTTAAACTTGTTAAAGATAACTGTTGGTATGTGAGGGCAGATGACTGACCCAACATTTCCTCATCCAGTTGCAGGATTGTGTCAAAGATAACTGTTGGTATGTGGGGTGCTGTTGGGCTGATCTAACCAAGAATGAAGCCTGTTATTATCCAATAAGGCTAGAAGTTACCCAACCCCACTAAAATTCCCCTAGACCCGGTATAAAAGGCCTGTGTGCCAAGTTATCAGGGTCGGAGCTTTTCCCTCCCACCCCAGCATGCTGGTTTACTTTTTCCCCTGAAATAAAGTCTTGGTTTCCATCCTTCAGTGTGTCGTGTGGATTCTCAACCCTAACACTTCCATGTGGAATTACCAGCAAGGGCTGCATGCAAGGCTGCCTGCTGACATGTGGTGAACAGAAGCACATGGCAGAGAGAGAGAGAAAGATGGCGCCTGGGCCCACCCACTTATAGCTATGGGCAGGGCCTCAGTACAGAGAAGTGGTCAGAAGACTGACAGCCTCTGAGGAAGTGGGCGTCAGTGTGCCTTGGATTCTGGGAAGCCCAGACCAACATTCCAGCCTTTGCTTATGATAAGGAAATGGGGCGCTGTTCTTTCTTCTGTATGTGCTTCAGAGCTGATGGGGGGCGAAATCTTGGGGGAAAGCTGTCAGGTTGGAGGGTTAGAATCCGGTTTCCCATTTTGGCTGCTCTGGGTGCTCTGCCCGGTGGGTTTGGTCCAGATCAATAGTGGCCGTACTTAGTGGATGTTTTCTCTGCAACTGAAAGACAAGCTGGTTGAGTCTTTTTTTTTTTTTTTTTTTTTTTTTTTGAGTCTTATATGAGTATACCAGTGCAGGGATTCACAGTACCAATAGGGGGGCTACTGGGTGCATTAGCAATTGGAGGGTCCCCTGTCTAGGGTCTGCAGAGGGAGAGAGGACTTGTACCCTGGTTTGAGGAATTGGAAAAAAGTTTTAGTACAGGCTCTAGAATGAGGGCCAGCTTTAATCATGAGAATATAAAAGTGGATTTTCTGGCATGGCACATTAAATCTGTCCTATCTCGAGATACTTTCTTTTTCTTTAATTTTATTTATTTTTGTATGTGTATGAATGTACGTCTGCATGTAGGTTTGTGCACCCGTGCGTGCAATGCCACAGAGGTCAGAAGAAGGTGTTGGATTCCCCTGGGAACTGGAGTTCCTCCTGGAAATGGTTATGATGGTTTTTAACCGCCATGTGGGTGCTGGGATTGAACCTGGGTCCTCCTGCAAGAGCAGTCGGTGCTCTTAACTACTAGCTATCTCTCCAGCCCGAGTATTTTCTAACTTGGCACAATAGGTCTCTCACCTGTCTCTCTGTAATAAATATTTTCATTTTCTTTTTTTAGATTACAGTTTCCTGTTGGGGGTTTAAAACCAACAGTAGTTAGCTCAGATAAATTAAGTTTGTTTTGGTGTTAAGGTCAGTTGAGGTTCTGTCCTTAGGGGGTCACTCAGGCCTTGCCCTGGCTCTCTTCATCAGTTCCATCTATGTGAGGACAAAGTCAGCCTTGCTTGACCAGAGCTTCCCTTGAAGCATGAGGAGTTCTCTCTCTATATGGACTTTCCTCCCTTAGACTGGAACACTGGCTGATGAAGTCCTTTTAAGTGAACTCCAAGACCTCCCTGGCCTGGGATGACTGGTGACACTGCACAAATGAAAGTGCTGATGCAGAACCCTAGTCAACCTCAGAAGGTAGGGGCCAAAAATTGTCCCTTCAAATCCCTCTTGCCAAATCAGATGGGAGCTTCAAGTGTGGTTGCTAAACCTCAAGAGGTTATTGAAGGAAGTTGGTACTTTTATTACCATATAACTCCTAAGTAAAGCTAAACATTGACTTAAAGCACTTTTTTTATTTTTTTTTAGTTCCGTATGTGTCTGAATGTATTGCTGCATGCAGTCTGTGCACTCGTGATGTGGCAAGCCGCGTAGGTAAGAAGAGGGTTCGGTTTCCCTGGAACGGAGTTCTGCCGGGAATTGGAGTTTCAACGGCTCTCGGCCGCCATGTGGGTGTGGGATCGAACCGGGTCCTCTGCAAGAGCAGTTGTGCTCTTAACCGCTAGGCCATCTCTCCAGCCCTGACTTAAGCACTCTTAAATAAACTCTTTTTTTTTTTTTTTTGGTCTTTTCCGAGACAGGGTCTCCCTGTAGCCCCAGCTGGCCTGGGAACTCGCTCTGTAGACAGGCTGGCCTTGAAATCACAAAGATCCACCTGCCCTGCCTCCAGTGCTAGGATTAAAGGCGTGCGCCACCATGCCCGGCTTTCTTATAAACTCTTAATTGCTGGGCAAAATATTCTAAGAATAAAAGCTCATGGTAGGAGCCTGGTGGATAGTGGCTGCAGCACATGCTAGGAAGAAATGCTATTTACTGGATTGTGTTGCTGGCCTCGTATTCAGCCTATTGTATACAATATAGAAATATCTGGCCGAGAATGGCATCGCCCACAATGGGCACAGGCCAGTCCAATGAAGGAAATTATTGAAGTTTCTCAGCTCAGGTGTATCAAGTTGACATCAAACTTTGCAGTAAGGCCCAAATGGTGTTCTTAAGGTCTATAAAGGTCATAGGTCTCAAGCGATGGATTTAAAACATAAAAGGCAAAAAGTTTACGCCCATGAAACAAACCCAGATATGACGAGATCAAACCAGTACCTTCTCAAATGAAGGCCATGTCACTTAGTCCCCAGATTTTGAATTGTAGCTTTGAAAAGAAAAGGGGGGGCATTGTCACATACCACAGCAGACATAGAAATGCTAGGGCTCACCCAAATTGGTTACTTGGACTGTCCATATGGCACCGAGAAAGCCTAGAAACTTCTCTTAAAAATATTAAAAGTAACATCTGCAAAGTATAACAGATATATAAAACAGTTTTAGTATGTATGGATAACTCAATATTTAATAGCTTTGTTTCACGGGCTTGAGGCTGGAACAAGGTAGTAATACCTGCTAGGGAACACATTTTTTAAAATTTTATTATTTTTTTTTTATGTGTATGAATGGTAGCTGTCTGCATGGAGGTCTGTGCAACCCATGTCGTGCAACCGGCGGAGGTCGAAGAGGGTGTCGGTTTCCCTGGAACTGGAGTTCTCCTGGAATTGGAGTTACAGATGGTTCTCAGCCATGTGGGTGCTGGGGATCGAACCTGGGTCCTCGGCAAAGAGGTCGGCGCTCTTAACCATAGCCCCCTCCAGCCCTGGAACAAATTTCTTACTGTATAGCCATAATTACATTATAGAAGTCTTGAAAGTGAACAGTACTTCATGCATACATCATAAATAAGGTTCAATAATAAATTTGGTGATAACAGTCTATAAAGTCTGTACTAACAGAGGCACATAGCATGTGCAATCAGTATAGTCAGATCTTAAATATGCTATTAACATATCATACACATACACACATTCCTTTAAGAAATTTATCCATACATTCCTTTAGAAGATTTTTATCCTAATGGTTATGAACATCAAAGATTTGGAAAAGAAACCCTTTAGAAATATATTTAAAACATGGAGGTCTAATTAGTTGCACTGCCAAGGCTGAAGGGAGGTCTTGCAACTTTGGTTCTAAAACTATGAATTTATTGAAATACTTAACAAGTGATGGAAAACCTAAAGGTATTTAGGCTGTTTCATTAGGGAAGAGACGCATTATAGCATCCAGGGGAAGCCATGTGCCACTTTCAAGTGCCAGAGTATGAAGAATCCAGGGATTTTTTTAATTGGTCTCTGGTCAGAAGAGGTGGCACACGAGCATAGGAGAAAAGAAAAAACATCTGTTAGTGAACCTAAGGGTCAAAAATCAGGTCTTCAGACTCTCGGAAACAGAAAAAAAAAAAAACTAGAAAAGAAAATTTTTAGTTGTAATACCGTTGGAAAAAAATAATTTGGGACCAGATAAGAAAGAAACCTTCGGTAAAGCAGTGTAGAAACCTAGGAACCTGGGTTCAAATTAGGCCGTTTGAAAAAAATTTAAGGAATGCCAAAAATAACTTAATTTGTTTTTTGTTTTTGTGCCAATATAGAATAAAAGAAGAGCGCTCTGTCTCAAAAACCAACAAAACCAAACAAACAAACAAAAAGCCAAAAAATCCCCACAAAATGTCCCTGGGTAAGATGGCACATGCCTCTAATTAGCCCTTGTTAGGCTGAGCAAAGAGGAATCATGAGTTTAAAGCCAGCCTCAGCTACATCATGAGACTGTCCAAAAAAAGGAGCCAGGGGGTGGTGGTGCATGCCTTTTAATCACAGCACTGGAGAGGCAAGGGGGGAGGGAGGGGTGGACAAGTAGAGGAAGGGGGCGAGGCGGTGGATCTTTTTGAGTTCAGGCCAGCCTGGTCACAGAGGGCTCAGGCCAGCTGGGACAAAGGGAGACTCGGCCTCAAAAATACCTCCCCCCCCCACCCAAAAAAAAACAAGCAAAGGAAAGATAAGTCTGAACCTTGAAGCTTATTGTCCAGGCATATTCAGAGATTAAGGAAGTTTCTAGAAAACAGACCATCTTGGGCTGGAGAGATGGCTCAGCGTTAAGAGTGCTGACTGCTCTTCTGAGGACCCAGGTTCAATTCCCAGCACCCACATGGCAGCTATAAGCTGGGCGTTGTGGTGCAGCGCTTTTAATCCAGCACTTGGGAGGCAGAGGCAGGCGATCTCTGTGAGTTCAGGCCAGCTGGTCTACAGATGGGTTCCAGGCCAGCTGGGACTAAGGGAGACCCTGTCTCAAAACCAAAACAAACAAACAAACAAGCACAAACAAACAAAGAAAACACAGGAGAGTCATCTTACTAAAGCTATTAAGTTCCTTCTGCCTACAGTTTTCCCCACTGTGTGTATAGAAGTAAAAAAAAAGTTAAGCTGGTTTGCACTTGGCAGCACATATACTAAAATTGGAACGATACAGAGAAGATTAGCATGGCCCTGCGCAAGAATGACACGCAAATTCGTGAAAGTGATTCCACTATCTTAAAGTAACAACAACAACAAAAAATCTAGCATGGAATCAGAAACAAAAATCTCTCCTTCACTTTCCAAATACCACCTCCAGCCTCTGCTCTGTGGTGCTATTGCAGCTCTGGCAGTCGCCTTGCCTCTTCCTCTTCCTCGTTCGCGTTCTTCTTCCTCCTTTCTCTCCGTCCCATCTTCTTCCTCCTCCTCCTTCCCTCCTCCTCTCATCCTCCTCCTCGCTCCGTCTCTTTTGCATATGGATCATCTTCCTTTGATTCTTTGATCTCCCCCACACCCCAGCCACCAGCTAAGGTGGCTTTCTTCCTGAGTGCCTGCACTGTCACTTGAGTCCATCCCCCTTGTCTTGTATTTTGCTGTCTCCACCCGCCTTCTGCATCACACATTCTTGAGGAGAAGTCGGTCTACACCAGTCAATGCTGAATGTTAAACCAGGCAGGCCTTTCCAAAAAAAATCAAACGCCCCACCTGCTTGGTACAATTCCTATCTGACTGGCATCCGAAGCAGTTCAGCACTTTTTTATTTTAGTGTTTTTTTTTTTTTAAGCTGTAGCTTGCTTAGAAGAGGGCTGGGCAAAAACACCTCCATTCTTTCCGTCTGCCTCTCACCACAGCAGCAGCAGAGACGGGCTCCCAGGTCTCTGGTGGCTGCCTATCCTCCTTTAGCCTGGGGCTATCTGGGAAGGAAAAGGTAGTTGGCCTATTCATTAGAAGCAAGGGCTGGGGCCCTCATCCTCTGAATCAGCAGGCCTCTACCAAGCTCCCACCCTGCTTACCCTCAAAAGCCCACAAAGCAGTCAACTCATTACTTCAGCGCAGAAGTCTCGAGAGGGAGGCTGAAGAACAGGCAGCCCCGGTGGCCGAGGAGCTGGCTTCTTCACGAGGAGGCAGTTAGCCGCGTTTGCATCCCAGTGCTCAGTATTTCTATGACTCCGGGCAGTGAACCAGAGGCACCTACTTGACATTGAGAGCCAGATGTCAGCTTCCAGATGTTTCTGTACTCAGCTCATCTTTTAACGGATTTAGTAGAGATGGTCCAAATCCCTATGCTGTAGGTAGGTTAGCTACAGGTACTCTCCACAAGGACTACGAGAACCCTTCTTGGCTGATAGGGACACAGGAGGGATCTGTGTCCCTGAACCACTATCTCTGCTGCGCAGCCTTCTTGGTCTCCGCTCCGCAGTATCTTCTTCCTTTGATACAACCCATCACCTAACTGCACTCGTCCACAAGTCCTCTGTTCTCAGGAGCTACTTTTCATGGCTGTGTGGATTAGTGGACATTTGGGCAATGGAGTGTGTAATGTGTGTGTGTGTTAGTGTTTTCATTGTATGTATGTGCGTAAGGTAGTATGGTTTGGTGCAAGGTGAGTGTGGTATGCATGTATTTGTGAGGTGTGGATGTGGTGTGGTATATGAATGTATACTGTGGTGTGTCATATTATATATTATTTTTTTTTTGTTGTGTGTGGTTGTTATTGTGTGTGTGAGGAGGGGTGTTACATGTCTGTGGTGTATATGTATGGCATGTGGTATGTAGTATAATGTATGCATAAAGTATATTTGGGGGCATGGAATGTGGTGTATGTCATGTGTGAATGCTGTAAGTGTGTGTAGTTAGTAGATGTAACAGGATGTGTTGTCCTGTCGCGGGCGTGCTCGTTTGTCACTGGTGTAGAGCTGTGTCGTAGTTGTGTCGCTGATGGTCAAGTCCTGTATGGCGTGGTATGGTCGCATGTGTATTCTTGCATGTGTCTGGGTAAATGTGTATGGTATGGTTTGGCTGGTGAAATGTGTGTGGTATCGATGTATGTATGTATGGTGGAATGCATTATATGTGTGTGGGTATGGGGTGTGGGGGGTACGGGTGGTGTGCTGTGTTGTATGTATGTGGGTGTAGTATGAGGTCTGTAGCCGTTATCTACGTGTGTACGGGGGCAGAATGTGTGAACTAGGTTATCATTCGAGCTGCAGTAATGAAAGTTACAACAAAGTGAATGGGCTAACGGGAGGAATGTGTTGTAGTGGTTTGGCGAAGCAGCTGCAAATGAAGGTGTCAGCAGAGCTGTGTGCCTCTTGGGCTCTGTTCTGGGTGTCTTCTCTAGCTTCTGCAAGCTCCTTGGTTCGTGGTGCCATCACTCCAGTCCTCACATGCTGTTCTCCTTGTGTATTTTTGTCCAAATTTCTCCTTTCTATAAGGACAACTGTCATATTGGACTAGAAATCATCCTATTTCAGGAGGACCTCATTGAAACTATGTTTGCAGAGATTTTATTTCCACCAACGGGTCCATTCTGAGATACTAGGCATTAATACTTCAACTAGGCAAAACAACTCAACCATAACTGTGTGTGTCTTAG